>CM065052.1:70715582-71035582 GCA_032883995.1 Coronaproctus castanopsis | reverse complement strand
AGTTTTTTTTTATTCCTGAACTGCGAAACACCAACTTAATCCTCGTTCAGTACACTCCGAATATATAATTATACAATTTTTTCCCTTACTTCTACCTTTATCTTTTTACTTATGCATAATAGACACTAGGAAAACGCATATCGTATCTTACGAATATATGCCTATGTTATCGACTACGTGACGCTCCCACCGGCGGCTTAGAAAAGTATATAAAATAGAGCATATTTGAAAAAGCACGCGTTATCGCTGATAAAACCTCATCTTATGTAATTTTTTTTTTTTTTATTTGTTTGCGGGTTTTATAAATTTTCCCCCGCTTATCATACTTACGTTTAAACTATAGTGTTGTTATTTTAATTTTAATACTCCGGTCGAGGTGAGGCTCATGCCAGAACTCTACTATGTAAATATTTGTGTGTACACGTTGTAATTTGATAAAATACATTTTTCTTTTCTTCTTTTCTTTTCTCGTCTTGAAGAGCGAGAAAAACAGCCTAGACTGCAAAAAGTACTGTCGGAAAATATTGAAATATTCGTTACATTTTGTTCGCTACCGACATTGAAAATCCATCTGACTGTGCAACACAAAGAAAAAAAATTGCCTTGGTTGAGTATTCGAATCTGATCCATGTCCATTGCGACTTTTTTTCGTTGTTATCACTTGTTTCACTATTATTCGTGATCATTTATAACTTATTTTGCCTGTCGAATTTTGTTACGGCTGTGTATATTTTATTCATTTTTATTGCGAATTTTTTAATTTTTTTTAGTGGGTAGATGTAACCTTAAATACAAATCCATATATATATATATATATATATATATATATATATATATATATATATATATATAAATAACCAGATAGACAAAACTCATGTCAAGATAGCCGATTTATGGGTCATCTTTACTAGATAGTCGTCGTCACTATATACTCGTCGTTGTCAATTTTTTACGAGCCCGTCGTTCGATTGTGAGACGAAGAAATCATATTACTTACATAAATACGTGTTAACTTTCAAAGTATTCGACATACTGCTCGGTAATAACGATTGAAATTGTATAGAAAATTATCGATTAAAAAAACATTAAATAAATAACCTTTTAAATAATTTATAACGGATTTATATAGTCTCAATTTTTTTTTGTTTTTTTTTTTTTAACGCGTTCTAGTCGAAATCTCGAATAAAATTAAACCGAACTGTTTCACTTCACGTACCAAACAAGAACTCTATAATAGTAATGATAAAAAATAAAACGATTATACATGTTTTAGCGAAAAACCTTGTAGCACCGAAAGATCCGAGTACGGAGCAGATATAAATATGACATATCGTTCGCATTCATCGCTCATCATCAGCATCGAACTGCTCATTATTTTCCGAATACTTCGTTATTTTTCTACAATTATTCATTTATATCGTAACCGTTTTGTATTCTTTCGATCGTTTTTATATAAATGTTATCATTTTGCGATTTTTTTTATACGTGGTTACTTACATAAATCAATAATAATTATGATTAAGAGATTTTTCTTCGGTTATACATTTTAAATTTAGTGTTATTCTATAGATTATAAACAAAATCATTTAATACGGTTTAATCGCTATAAAAGTTACAGTTACGTCATTATCAATTACGTATAAATTACCTGAAATATTCATAATACATATTTCACTAGCCATAGTTAATTTTACTTTTAGATTTATTTTTATAATAAATTTTATTTATAAACTGATTTTAAAAAATAATTCTTCATCAAAATCGATATAAATCTGCACACCCGGTTCAGGTTCCATTAAATATATATATATATATATATATATATATATATATATATATATATATATATATATCAATATGGTTGAACAGTGAAAAATTATTTTTTATAATAATCAAAAATCAATAGCCAAAAATAATACAATTTTTTTTTACAATATACTTTTTAAAATTAATTCTTCCTCAAAATTTACCGTTGAATTTAATAAATCATTTTTATCCCTTTCTTTTATTATTTCTATTTTTTCGAGTAGTTTTCCTTTTTTTTTAACGTTTTTCTGTATGCGAAATTGTATAATTTTGATTAATATTATTTATTTTGCGTTCTAATTCTATACAATGTTTCCCCCCCCCAAAAAAAAAAAGTGAAATATGTATATCAAATTACTAGTCGTCGTTATATGAATATTTCAGATAATTTATTTGTAATATTTATCGCGTATGCGTGATAATGACGTAACTGTCGAAAAGCTTTGCAATAAAAAAACCTTTATAGTGATTAAACTGTATTAAACGATTTTGATTTGTTTATAATTCATAAAATCACTAATGTCCGAGATAACAACATTCTATAATAAAAATTAACTATTTGCTTATTATTGTATCTTGGCGTTAAGTAGAAGCCGTCGGTGAAATAATAACGAAAAATCTGTAGAAAACTCAACTATAGACATATTTTATTTTATTTTATTTTATTTTTTCGGTAAATAATTACTAAGTTACTAGGAACATAAAGAAGCCATAGAAAATAAAGGCAAATCGCTCCATAATGGCTTATTTAGAATGAATTGTTCGGCTGGTACTCTATCAGTGTTCATGAGGGTCTACTGTTAACCAACATCGTGGTCGCGTACATCTGAGTTGCGTATAATTACGAATCCTAGTCCATTTTGCATATCTAAGATTGTTTATCGGAATTCCATTTATCTTTACTCCTCCTTTAGCACCTTCTAGAGCTGTTCCTAGGCATTTTTCTGCATAGATGTTGAAGAAGGTTGGAGATAAACCACATCCTCGTCGTAACCCTTTATTGATATTTATATATTCTGTAAGTCCACTGTTAGTTCTTATTGCTAGCTAGTTGCTTCCAGTATAATGATGTAATTGATATCTTAATAGTCCAATCCGATTCAGAACTTTTATTAGTTCCCCGTGTCTTACTGAATCAAATGCCTTGTAATAATCTAGAAAGCATATAAATAGGTCTCTGTTTTGTTCTATACATCGCTGACCTGACACATTAAGACTGAACAGTGCTCTAGCCTAGTGCCTAATCCATTTCGAAAGCCAAACTGCGTGTTAGAAATTTCTTTATTGCACTTGTTGTAAACGATCTTAGATATGCAGACGACACGGCAATAATTGCAGACAGTGAACACGGAAAGTCTCCTGGATAAAATAGTATACGAAGGAGATAAGTTGGGACTGAAAATAAACACCCAAAAAACTAAAATTATGGTACTGAGCAAAAAAAAAAAGGGCGTACACCCAAAAATAAAAATACATGGAAGACCGGCGGAGAAAGTAGACAAATTTAAATATCTCGAGTGTTATATAACAGAAAATGCCGATCCATATATATATATAGAAATTCGGATTCGAATCGAACAGGCAAGAGCAATATTTCTAAAAATGAGGTACATATTCAGTAATAAAAACCTCCGCCTTCATATATAGAATGGTAAAATGCTACGTATATTCAGTGCTACTGTATGGAGCGGAAGCATGGACGCTAAAGAAAGCAACGTTAAACCAGCTCTAGGCATTTGAAATGTGAATTTTCAGAAGAATACTAAAAATAGCATACGTTGATCGCATATCGAACGCAGGTGTCCTAAAACGAATGGGTCAAAACAAAGAGCTGCCGGCAATTATAAAAAAGAGAAAAACAGCGTACTTAGGGCATATTATGCGTAATCAGAAATACAAGATATTACAAACAATATTGGAAGGGAAGATAGGGGTAGAAGACGGACGTCATGTATAAACAACTTAGAGAAATGGGCAGGAAAATCGATACATTTAGCTAGGAACAGAAGAAAATATTCAGAAGTTGTAGCCAACCTTCGTTAACGGAGATGACACTCAAAGAAGAAGTCCATTTTGTACGTTCGATGAGTTAGGACGATGTTACATGTTTGTGTTGTTCTGTAACCGGGGTATAGGAAATTAATCCACTTTATGAGAAAATATTGAGATATTCTCTAATTACGAAGAAAGGAATATTTTTTCTTTTTTTTATATATTTTGTTTTTCTTATCAAAAACTTTTATAAAATTACGTTAAAATATTTACCCGTTTTCAGAAAAAAAAAACGACAAATGTAACGTATAGTTTTTTTTAGTTTTTTTCTCGCCGAATAAAAACCCGTTCCGTCGTGGAAAAAAAAACAAATCATTTTGTTTCGTCAGTTCATTCGCGTAAGAACAAGGTGCATAATTTACGGTATAATACTCGTAGAACTCATTCGAGAATTTAAAAAAAAAATGAATAAACTTAATTAAATTAATTTAAATTAAAAAAAAACAAAAAAAACTAACAATAACCAGTTACAATTTATAAAACTGACGAAGGTTGTTACAAACGTCACATCCGGTCGAGAATAACTGTTATGAAAAACATCCGAGTAATACCGTCGAAGGCTCGAAAGTTACTCCCGATTCTGTTATTGCGTAATTGTCAGGCGTTCATGATGAAATAAGCTTCGAACTGGCATACTCGACTTGGACGGTCGAGGGTTCAAAATTAATACGCACCAGAAAGTTTTTCATCATTTATATACGGAGTTCAAGTACAGAGCTATCATCCAGTGACAGCGGAATAAAATTCTTCGTTCGCTGACTAACGCACGATGGTTCCGGCGGAACAGTAATGTACATTATTCAACAAGTTGATGACATCATTCACAACCTACATGGTCACACTAATAAAGAAGTTACCTGGGGGACACTGCAAATGATGTGAGCCGCCTTAAGCGAACACATCCATTGGACCTAGTTTATAGTTAACTAATAATTATAATTCATACAATGTCGGTATAAAATTATATGTATACGTGTGTGTGTGTGTATGTGCGCGCGCGCGTGTAAAAGTGTGTGTGATTGTTTGTATTTGTGTGTTTGTTCAATGTCGTCTCGATGATACTACACGTGAATTCTAGATCACTTATTCGAAATATGAAAATTATGTGTAAATATTTGTAAATTTTTATTGTGAATCATGTACGATATATCGTTATAAATATTTTTCTAGATATATAAACATTGTAATTATTGTATAGTAGACTCGTTGAATGCGTGTGTGAATAAATGGTTCACCGGAATGTACACAGTCCGCACGAATGAAATTATGAATGTACATATATATATATATATATATATATATATATATATATATATATATATATATATAACTTTACACTTTGACTACTTATAATCTCAATGCTTTTGTAAGGAGCCGCGTCTGTCTGATTAACGGTGGTGCAGCAGATGCGGTCATCCAATAATAACATATAGTAGACTGTATTCACTAATATCTTAAGAAAAATAAATGCATTAATCGAAAAAAAAATCATAATTAATATTTAGTTAATATTAGTGGAAACTGATCATCAGCGTACACGACATGTTAAAGGTTCAGATTGTAGTAGCGTCTGCCTTCCTAAAAGGCGGTTATTTATTTTTTTCTAAATTATATAATTCTTAATTATCACGGAGAAAGAAGTGACACCCCCTCCGTATAACATTATATGCGCGCGCGTGTGCATCACATATAAATAACGTCTATTGTTGGTTTATTTTGTAGGTAAAAATATATACAATAGCCCCAGCCACGACGTTAGACAATGAACAATATGATGATGACGATGAAATGGTCAATAATCAATCAGTTATCTCTCTACCTATTCGAATCTTCTGCTGATTATCGTCTTTTTTGTTTGATTATTCTCTATATTACTTTTTCTAAAACCCAGTTAAAAAGCGACGGAGATATTTGTTTAGTTTTAAACGCGTGTGATGATTTTTTTTTCGAAATTTTACATCCGATTTTGTGTCATGTCTGTTTTTTATTACCACAATTAATTCATCGTCTACTCTAAATTCTACCAAAATATTAAATCCTGATCAAATCGTACTTTTTTTTTATTATTATTATCATTTAAATTGACGAATGTTATTCGATTTTTTGTTTAGGTCTTCTCATTATTTCCTTCTTGAAATTCTGCTTGATTCTTTAGATTTTTGTATGGCGTTTTTGAAAGTACTTTATATAGTAATTATTATCATTTTAGTTTATTATCGTTGACATTACAATTTAAATTTATCTATCGTCTAAATTCTACCGAAATATTAAATAGTGTTTCTCGATCAAATCGTACGGTTTTTTTTATTATTATTTAAATCGACGAATGTTATTCGATTTTTTGTTTAGATCTTCTCATTACTTCCTTCTTGAAATTCTGCTTGATTCTTTAGATTTTTGTATGGCGTTTTTGAAAGTACTTTATATAGTAATTATTATCATTTTAGTTTATTATCATTGACATTACAAAATTAAATTTTTCAATTAATCTATTCTGAATTCTACTGAAATATTAAATAGTGTTTCTCGATCAAATCGTACGTTTTGCTTTTTTTTTATTATTATTATTTAAACCGACGAATGTTATTCGATTTTTTGTTTAGGTCTTCTCATTATTTCTTTCTTGAAATTCTGCTTGATTCTTTAGATTTTTGTATGGCGTTTTTGAAAGTACTTTATATAGTAATTATTATCATTTTAGTTTATTATCGTTGACACTACAATTTAAATTTTTCAATTAATCTATTCTAAATTCTACCGAAATATTAAATAGTGTTTCTCGATCCAATCGTACCTTTTTTTTTCTTATTATTATTATCATTTAAATCGACGAATGTTATTCGATTTTTTGTTTAGGTCTTCTCATTATTTCCTTCTTGAAATTCTGCTTGATTCTTTAGATTTTTGTATAGCGTTTTTGAAAGTACTTTATATAGTAATTATTATCATTTTAGTTTATTATCGTTGACGTTGTAAATCAAAATTTTTTCATCACTGCCGGAATAAAAGATTTAAATATTCGGAAAGCTGTTTGACAATATAAATAGCGAAATTTTATAAAATAATTTAATTGCCGGTTTTTTGGGGAAAATCTTTATAACCAATTTGAATCTTACTTAAATTATTATTAAAATAAATTATGTTACACGTTAGTCAAAGCCGTAATCTACCATTGCTCTATACGCCGATGATACTGCATTTAGACCATCCAGCGTACACATAGTCGTCTAAAAATAGGCTTCACGTTTATTATGATACTTTAAAAAATGGAAAATGACTATCGAGACTGCGTCCGAGAACATTCATTATCTAGGTATAATTCTAGATAAGGGATTGACATTTGCTGATCACGTTCGGTACATTAATGTTAAGATCAATAAAGCAAGTAGCGCAATTCGGTGACGTAACCAGACTTGGTTGAAGAGAGGAGTTCAAACAAAACTAAATTATAACGGTAAACCCGAGTTAAATTGAACTTAATAATCAAAACTCAAGTAGATTAAAATACCCTAATCGAACTCAGCAGACTTATTTTTATACTTATTAGACGTCGAATATGTAATTCTATTAGAAGCGATAGACGGCAGAAATATTTTCACTGGAACACGCTAATAGTACGTTATTGAGGACAGAGGAAAACGGCTACAATAAATTCCGCGAAAAAATAAACGATAAATAATGATTTATATTTTTTAAAGAGATAATACACAGTAATAATTTAAATTTAAAAATTTAAAATCTATTCTTCGCGTTTTTCCTACAAAATTCTTCCAGTACCTCCTATATTAAAAAACTATTTATTTCAAAAACAACGAAATTTAAATTAATGAAAATAAAAAAAAAATATATATATTTTTAACAAAAGCAAAACCGCATTTAACAACGAGTATATATTTTCTTATTATCAGATTGATTCTAAGGAGGGGATCAGACCCCCCCAAAAAAAAACCTGGCTACGCCGCTGGTTCAGTTCATTCACTTTTTTGCAGGAAATCATTTCTTTATATGGAAAAAACCATTTAGTCCTTTATAAAACTCTTATTCGACCAATTATTACATATTCCTGCCCCGATTGGTGCGGCATATTTCGAGTACTAATTTTAGTCAAGAACCGGCGCTATTATTCTTAACACGTCTCCTTACCGAAAAATTACGCAAATATGCGCAACAAATTACGATCGCCATTTCTTCAAACTGATATTCTTTTCCTCGCTCGAAAGTTTTTTATTATTTATACATCCAAACGAACTGGTTAATGTCATCCGGTAGATACGTAGGCAACTACAGCAAGTGTACACTAAATATAAGCATGGCCGACTAAAACATTATTTGTTGCGATCTGCGTAATATTTAATCTTATTTTAATAGATCATTCTCACTTGTTTAATTATAACATCTTTATTTCATTCAAAATTTATATATAACTTACTATTAGCTATTTTATTAATTCACGGTTTTTTCCCCAGATTTTTAAAATCGCATTTTACCTTTTGGTATTGTTCTTAATATAATATATGTACGCGTATATCACATATTACTGTTGTAATGGAGGTAAGACAAGTTACTCCAATTATATAATTTCTTAGTTCGTTTTACTTTGTAAATATACCTTTGTTGTTGTTGTTGTTGTTAAAGCCACATTCTTGCGTGCCTCAGAGGTGTAATGCTAGTACATAAATGTAAGTAAACACTGTACATACAGTTTCCTGCCGTATAGTTGTGTAATAGTGTAAAGGTTAAAATATGCGAATTGGAATAAGTGTACAAAATAAAGTTGTTTTCCTTTCGGTTGATTATACCCGACTACAAAATGCTTCGATCCGGTCGCTAGATATTTATCGAATTAAATTACACCATTCGTTATGATTACTATTAAACTACCGAGTATTTCATCTTTATCGAGGTTTTTTTCAATACTATACACGAATGCAATAATAACGAAGTATTCATAAATTATATTCAAATATTCTAAATTTTAATGATTTGTTTGTAAATAATAAATATATCCACGTGTAATATTTTGTATGAATATAATGAATTATTGAGACGAAAGCAACCCACCGGAGGAAATGAAATTAACCTTCAGCTCTTGTTCGGGGTACGTAAAATCGCAGAATAAGTGAGGGAAGATCGGAATTTTTTGGGAACGAAGGACAACAAGATCAACCACGTGTCGTGATCGAGTGTTTAATTTATTAAATAGGTCCAACGTATTAAAAATATATATATATATATAAAATAATTCTGATCGGAAGTCGTATACCAATAAATTATCGACTTTCATATTCATCAACTTCATACTACCGACATCATCATCATCATCATAAAAGTAGCATATCCCATTCGGGAGGAGGGGGTTGCATATCGCAAACTCTATATAGATTGGCATCTGGCTGATTCGATTAATTCGACGAAATCCTTAATTCCTCTGTATTTGTGGTAATTCCACTCTTTTTCTTCCTCCAAGTGCCTTCCGAGAAATTTTACCCTGTGCTGCTAGTTTGAAAAGCTCTTCTTCCCGGATTTTGTTTGCGATATATTTAATTATTTTTAATTGCAATTTGTTAGTTTAATAAAAATAAAAAATCATGGATATGTTAACTCAAATGGGTTTCCAAACTATTTTCGGACAACAGCGTACAATATTCCGATACAAAAAAACAATTATTAATTTTTTTAGGAAAAAAACCTAAACTAGAAAAATCAATATAATAATAATAATAATAATAATATAAAACCGCCGTGTACATAGAGATCAAAGGATACTTTATCAGCTATACACAAATCAAAAAGCATTAATAAACAATTAAGCCAGAACTTGGATAAAAAATGATGTAAGACAAGGATAACGCTTGTACTACTTTTTAATAAAACGATGAAAGTTTTCAGGCAGATGGAAAATATCGGTATCAACATCAACAAAATCAGATATAGCACCCTATGCCGAATCGCATTACAGATTTTCAACATCTCGATTATCTAAATGCGCGCATAATCTAATATTTGTCGAACCTGAAAATTTTAGTTATAACTCCGGAAATTTATGATGTGAAATTCTACACGATTAAAATAGTTATAGTAATTTATGTAATGGTTTCTTACGAGCGTGTGATTCTTATCTAAATATATTTCAGAAAAATAATATGAACAATGAAGGAAACAAAGCGAAACTCGAGAAAACAATTCGCCTGAAGCATTACAATGTCCACATCATCTACTACAATAAATACGTGCACTAAAAAAGCGCCATATTTTCTCTTCGCCATCAGACTGTAAATGACATAAATGTGTATCGTCCCACTGAAATTCCATCCAGAGACGATCATGACAAACCATCAAATCTTTACAAAAAAAACTGAGTTCCGCCATCAAAGCCACAAAAGAAAGCTTTACTACTAGAAATCTTTAACAAAATCTGGAAGGAGAATACATTCCCGGAAGCTTGGAAAATAATATTCTCAAATCTAACAACAATCCTTTACATGCAGAGAGCTACCGCCCAATCTCCTATACTTCTACTGTAGTTCCTCAAAGGCTATGTACGGAGCACTATCCTCCCCAACATCGCCATTTACTATGCTCTAAACCAATTCAAGTTCACTTTAGAAATATCTTAAAAGTCATACAGCAGTAATAAAACCATAGCGGCTCGATCCGATCAAGCTTGATCAACATCTTTATAGTCTGAAATGTTTCTCCTGATAAAATCGAGCAGTTTAGCACACACCTTCTGTTTAACTGATTTTATACAGATGGATCCAGCTATGGTACCTTTATCGGCTACTCAGTCGTTAAAAATGGAATAGTCTTTATTCGCTATTCGCTTCCGCGCAATATTATACTGTTCTACCTGCCGAATTACATGCGATATACCTTACAGTTTAGGATTTTACAAGCGATCCATGCGACACTTCTTCATCAGCCATTGTCCGCTCGGATTCGTTATTAGAATTAAAATCTACATACAATGTATGTAATCACAAACAGCACCTGATTATCAATTTTTTAGTGAAAAGTCTACAATAAACGGTAATGTTTCTTTTGGGTTCCAGCTCATATATTAAATTCCGCGACAATGAACTGGCTGATGGAGTGGTCAAAGATGCAGTGATCGTTGTGCCTGGGCCAAACATCGTAATTCCACTGTCAGATTTTAAAAGAAAAATGGCGTTCCGTCCAACCAATAAATTACGTTCGATTAAGTTAACAATGCGACTCAACTGGGTCATACAAAGACACAACATATATTCACCATCAAAATCAATGTGCCTTGCACAGTGTCATTCTCAATATTTATCATATCCTAGTCATTTGTTCCTAATATTCATTCCAGAGATCATTATTTAATCTTCCGACTACCCTTCCACTCCCCCTTGCTAACAACATCAATCTCCAATCGAATTCTTTTCCTATATAAAACAGTCCTCTACCATTCAATCTAATACCTTTTTCGTCTCGTGTCTCTAGCCATTAATAGCTGCACAAGGCGTGTTAATCTAATTTAATAATAATAATATTTTCAGAAAAAAATCGGGTTTCCCCCAAAAAAAGCTCTGTTGCCCAGGTATATATGTGTTTGTGTGTGCGCGTGTTACACTCAGTTAGTTCGGAGTTCTAATGATTTAGATTACATTACGTGCATAACTAACTTCTTCAATGATAAAAAAATATTATGAATTTTTAAATGACCCCAAGCACAACCCAATAAAATTTAGGAAATTTCGATTATTTTCCCATCATCATTTTTTTGATACCTAAATATATGTTAAAAATTTCAGCTCGATCGCATTAATCGTTCAAACGTTATAAGCTGGGAAATTTGCTTTTTACCGCGTATGTATTAGTAAATTATGTCTCAGATACGGTTTCGATTTAAGTTATCGTATTTCCTGGAAATAATTTTAATATCTGAAAGAATTATTTAATGGAAAAACTACCATAGAAAAATTCCAACATTTATTTCTAAAAAATCATCAAATGTGGTCTCCTGATATTTGTCAAAACTGACATTGTTCGTGGAATATGTTTTACGACCAAAATATATTAATTTACGACAAATCCATTTTAATAAACATTTAATTACATTTAAAACAAATTAAAACAAGAAACAAAAAAAAAAAACAAAAAAAAAAACTAGCACAACCAAAAAACAAAAAACCAGCATTTACAACCACTTTTTCTTATCATATTTCTTTTAAGGTTAACAATGAATTAACTTCAACGCGATGACAATTGTCAGTGTTACCACAAACTAATTATAGAATAATATTATTCTAAATATTAGATTTAAATATTAAATTTTAAATAGATAAATTAATTGTAACATACTCCCCCAGCTGAACTATTGTTCAGAGGTAGGTAGAATTATTAACGATGAAATCGGTCTTCTATGAATAGACCCTTTTAATTTTACATCTATGACATGAACAATGCCATCCTTGCCTGGTCGTGCAGCAACAACTATTGCCAATGGCCATTGATATATTTTGCAATTCGGTATTTTTACTAAGTCAATTTGGCCAACATGTAAATTTTCAACAGTAACCTTCCATTTTCCTTTTTGTTGTAATTTATTCAAATAATCCTTGCTCCACAAATTCCAAAACGATGAGAGTTGTGTTTGCAACATCTGCAACCACTTTGGTAAGGATACATTCAAGAATCAAACAAAGGCGCAAACATCAATGAGTCACCAATCAGGAAATGAGCTGGTGTTATAACTTCCACATCATGTTGATTCACTTGACCATAACAAAGTGGACATGAATTCATGACAGCCTCGATCCGAGCAAACAATGTATTATACTCTTCAAACGTTAGAGCATTTCCTTTTGTGACATGAATTATATATTTTTTGGCAGACTTTACCGCTGCCTCCCAAATACCACCAAAATGTGGAGCTGACAGCGGAATAAATTCCCAGCAAAACTTTTTGAAAGAGGCAAACTTTTTTACTTCATCTTCATTCAATTTAAAAAAAATTGCGAGCTCCCACAAAATTGGTACCATTGTCCGAATAAATCTTTGATGGTTTTCCTCTTTGCGAAATAAACCACTGTAATGCTTCCAAGAATTTATTTGTACTCAAATCCAAAACGATTTCAATATGAATGGCCTTTACAACAAAACACACAAAAATTGCGATATATATTTTGTGCTGATGAGTAGCGACACATTTACATGCAAATGGTCCAGCAAAATCTGCACCTGTGTTGGCAAATGGACGATCGATTCTGATTCTAGCGGCAGGTACCATTATTTGTCGACTTGTTTGGGCTCTTAATCTGATACAATGAACATAATTTTTAATAATAAGTTTGATCACATTTGTCAGACCACTGGCAATCCAATGTTTTGCTTGAATGTGTGACGACAAAAATAAACGACCGGCGTGAAAGTATTTTTTATGTAAATGTCTTATATAGACCCGACAAAGATGTGATCGAGCATGCAAAATAATTGGATGTTTCTTCTCCAATGAAAACGACAAATTATGAATCCAACCGCCAACACGAAGAATGCCATCACCATCCAGAAACGGTGTCAATGATAATAATCTGCTTTTCTTTTTCAATGGCAATTCATTTTTTAACTGGTCAACATCTTCTGGAAATGACGATTGTTGTTCTAGATGAATAAGAACCGTTAATGCACGCTTAAATTCGTCATTGTCTATGACCAACGATTCAAATTTTATTGAGGTTTTCGAATGATTGCCGAACCGTAACATATATGCAATGACTCGAACCAACTGAGAGTACGACGAAAATTTATCAATGAAATTATATGTCACAGCAGTATTGCACATAATCTTTATCCTCCACCTCTCCAAAGTGCTATATGAACATCAAGATTCGGAATTCGATGTAATGAAAATGCATTTGACAACATCAAAAATTTGGGACCATGTACCCATGCCTTATACAACAGAAAGTCATTACATTTCAATCTTCGAGTACCAATGTCAGCAATATTTTCAGTTGTAGGCATGTAATGCCAGCAATGGAAGGGTAATAATCCTGAGATTTTGGTAACACAATTAGCAACAAACGTCTTCCAATTTGTCGAAGGTGCTGACAGCCAACAAAGGACAACAGTTGAATCTGAAAATAAATAAACTTTTGAAATATCAATGTTCAAAATTTTCCAAACTTTATCAACCACTGAAGCTAACAATGCTGCAGCCAACAACTCCATCTTGGGTATAGTAAGTGGTTGTAATGGAGCAGCACGAGTTTTCGAACAAACAAGTTGACATGTTACATTATCGCAGTGCCCAACTGTGCGAAGGTAAACGATGCAACAAATTGCTTTACTACTAGCATCACAAAATCCTACCATCTCCGATGATGGTGTCACTGAAAGAAGTCGAGGAATGACAAAAGATTCCAATTTACTTAAATTGGCAATGTAATCTGTAAAAAGCTCTGATAATTTTTTTGAAACTGAATCATCCCAGGATACACCTTCTTTCCACAATTCTTGTAGAAGTAATTTGCCATTAACTGTTATCGGAGATATTAATCCGAGAGGAATGAATGTGCGCGATATACAGGACAGCATTATCCTCTTTGTAAGCTTTGAACCAATTGGACAAGAATTTATATTTAATTTGATTTTAAAATT
Organism: Coronaproctus castanopsis; assembly: GCA_032883995.1. Lineage (NCBI taxonomy): Eukaryota > Metazoa > Arthropoda > Insecta > Hemiptera > Monophlebidae > Coronaproctus > Coronaproctus castanopsis. Next base: position 71,021,098 of record CM065052.1, on the reverse strand, counting down.
ATCCTGATCAGGCAACCACGATATACCTAAAACCTGAATTTTTTGTTCAAAATCACGAGCATCGGTATTTAACAACAAATTTGAATTTAACTTCTTCAAAAAATCTATCGAATTCGATGCATATTTCCTTAAATGAAATCCATGGTTTTCTAGCTTACTATGGATCACATTTTGTAAACGTATCATCTCGTCTACTGTTTCATCACCACATAATAAATCATCCATATAAAAATTGTCCGTTATTATTTTTGAAGCTACAGGATGTTTATCTTTTATTTCCTCAGCAATAACATTTAGACATTTCGTGGCTAGGAACGAAGCAGGAATGGTACCATATGTGAGCATGTTTAATCGATACCCCTGAACAGCATCGGAAGTATTTTCTCTCCATAATATCCTCTGCATATCCCTGTCATCTTCTGCAACCCATATCATTCGATACATTTTTTCTATATCTGCACAAAAACAGTAATTATACGAACACCACGAAATCAATATATCAAATAAATCACGCTGCAGCACTGGACCGACCATTAATACATCATTCAATGATTTCTGATCCTTACTTTTTGACGATGCATTAAAAACTACACGAACCGGAGTAGTTAAACTATCCTTCCGAATAACTTCACGATGAGGAATATAGTAAACAGGCGAACTGACTGGGTTAACTCGTGACATGTGTCCGCTTGATAAATATTCCCGCAAAAAATTATTATAAAGAGATTTCACGTCTATTCCAAGTGTTCGTTCAATTCTAAATAAACTCGATAACGCTTTACTACGATTATTAGCGACCAAAGCTCGATCCGTGTTAAACGGCAATTTTACAACGAATTTTCCATCTGGGGCTATTGAATAATTATTTTCAAAATGCTCAACACATTTATCTCTTATCGGAATGTTCTCCTGTGAATTCTCATTAACGCATTCCATTTCCCAAAATTTACTTAGATTATTGTAAATGTCTTGTATGGTACAACAACCAGAAAAATTAATGTCATTTTTTTTTACGTACGACAAAGAACCAGAGACAATCCACCCGAATTTGGTTAGTCTAAGAGTTAGACCTTCGATACTTTTAGTTTCATTACAAAGACATTTTTCATAATATTCGGCACCCAGTAAAATGTCAACATTTCCAATAGCGATACGAACGCGGTATATGCTATTGCTGAAGATGGAACGATATCTGCTTCTATTTCTAACAAAAAAGTCTGAACACGCGATTTTACTGTAATATTTACCGACGCGTTAACATTTACCGAACTACAGATTCCACGAACCGAAAAATTAGGTTTAAACGGCGAAATAGATAAACCATATGTTTTAACAAATGTGTCCGATACTAAAGTTACTTGCGAACAACTATCTAACAAAATACGAGCGTTTCCGACCGTACCATTACATTCAAATTTAACGAGAGTCGACGGTAAAAGTATAAACTTATTTTTAATACTTCGTAAGCAAGATAACGACGATAATTCGCTTGAATTTGCGGTTGTCTGATCAATTACCGACGAATTATTATTACTTATTACGGAATTTGGATGCGGTTTCTAATTTAGGTGGAAAATGCAACAACGAATGATGATTTTTTAAACATAACGAGCATTTTACATTTATTGTAATAAACGATTTATTTTCAAGTTGGTGTTTTTAGAATCTTTCAAATTTACCGAAAACGAATTGTGTTTATGCCTTCCTTCAATAACGAATGAACTAGATTGCAAAAATTTGCTTAATTATTCATATTTCGGAAATGTTTTATCAGTTAAAACCGAATTTTCCCAATCTTTTTGTGTGTTATAATCTAATTTCGTACTAACTAAGTATGTAATAAACCGTGAAAAGGTATTTTCGATATTTTCACCGCATATTTTTAAACCCGACAGGATAGAATTAGTTTGGTCAACAAGTTTTTGAACCCCAAATACATTTTTTATTGATTGTAAATTAATTAAATTACGAAAATGAGTGCGTATAATCGACCGACGATTTTCATACCTTTCTAAAAATCTGGAGCAAGCTTCTAAATAAGCTGTTTCATTTAATTCAAAATCTTTTACTATATTGTGTGCATCACCGATCAAAGATTGTTTTAAGTAATATAATTTTTGAACATTTGATAAATCATTATTATTGTGTATTAAATTTTCGAACAAATTTTTAAAATCATAAGTTTTCTTCCTTACCGTTGTACTTGGGAACATCAATATCCTTTAATTTAGGTTTCATATTTACCGACGTTGTTTCTAGTAATGAACTGCACAATTTCTCGGCCGAAATCGAATTTTGCAATGTTTTAATTTTTGCGCAGTAACTGGCATAAACTTCTTGCATCTGTGCATCGTCATCCAGTAGTTGTTCTTGCAATTGACGGTATTCTTTATTTTCTTCATCAAGTAATTGACAAATTTGCATTGATAATTCTTCACAATTCATATTATATTTACGAAAATTAAACATAAGTTCATCAGCTTTTAATAAGTTTTCTGTGTTAACAGGATTATCTAAAATGTTACTAATTTTATCCTTAACTTTAACTAAATTTATTTTAACGATACGTTTAGTACGCTTAAGTTTATCCATATTTAACAATAACAAAATTAACAATCCGACCGCCCGGAGGACCAAGAAATATTCGTGGAATATGTTTTACGACCAAAATATATTAATTTACGACAAATCCATTTTAATAAACATTTAATTACATTTAAAACAAATTATAACGAGAAACAAAAAAAAAAAAAACTAGCACGACATAAAAATAAAAAACCAGCGACACAATTTACAACCACTTTTTCTTATATCTCTTTTAAGGTTAACAATGAATTAACTTCAACGCGATGACAATTGTCAGTGTTACCACAAACTAATTATAGAATAATATTATTCTAAATATTAGATTTAAATATTAAATTTTAAATAGATAAATTAATTGTAACAGACATTTTTAGTTATAACTCCAGAAATTAATGAAACGAAATTGTACACAATTAAAATAGTTATGTATGTAATCGTTTTTAATAGTATATGATTCTTATATAAATATATTTTCCGAAAAATAAAGATTTAAAAAAAAATACCATTCAAAAGTTTTGTCGCCTAAATACTACATACTGTTAGCATATATATATATATATATATATATATATATATATATATATATATATATAATATATGTATATCCTTTGATTGTATACATACATACATACATGTGTCTATGTTATCAAAATAAAGTTCTATCAACTTTGAAAGTTGATGACGTGTCACCTAAGTTATACCCATCAACCAGAAAATTGAAAAAATACCGACCAAACGTTACTCTCTGACAAGCCAATCATTCTTTACCGGCCTATTTACTTTTCCAGGAGGCTGACACTTATTTACCGACCAATAGGAGGGATAGTTAAATTGACTAGAAGTTATTTTTACTACGAAAAATTCTTGTCTCCCCGATTAGATTTTAAATCAGGTCGTACTAATAGAGTGCTACAGCATTATCTGCACGCTACGAGATCTTTAATTTATACTTATATTCGGATGGAATAGTGAGAGACGGATGACAGGGGTATAACTTTTTTTTTCTTTAATTCGTTAGTAAATAAAAACATCTATTTCATTTCATGTTCAAAATTAGAGGTACCCGGTGACTATACTCCTGTATAATATATATATATATATATATATATATATATATATATATATATGTGTGTGTGTGTGTGTGTGTGTATATATATATATATATATATATAGATAGATAGATAGATAGATAGATAATCATATAAATACATAAACAGATTAATAGGTAAATATATATGTACCCACTTGGAAAAAGCATATTTTCAAACTAAAAGATATTAATTAAATTTTAAAGTTCGCCAAATGTACTGTTTAATAAGCAGATAATAAATCACTATATTCAAACAGATATTTGCTTCTGTTTGGAAATATGGGTGTCAAATATGGGGCTGCAGTGCTAGAGCAAATATAACACTAATGCAGCGATTCCAGAATAAAACTCTACGAACCATCGAAAATGCGCCATGGCTTGTATCGTAACAAAATTTTCTACATGTTCAGTATGTTACTGATGTGTTAAAATAGGAAGCAATAAAACATGCAATGAAGTTACATGAACTGAACAGCGGTTAATTTACCAGATTAATCGTCAGAGCTGCGACGATTGCAGAGGTTCAAACCGTTGGACTTGATAAACTAAATCCAATTTGTACATTCTAGGCCTCCTTCGATGGAAGGAATGCCGCTCAAGTAACCGCGGACATCATACGCACACTATTGATTAGCACGAGCTAGGTATAGGGGAAAGAAGAAAAGAAAAAAAATGCTTGTATGAGTTAGGCATATTTTGAAATTCATCCAATCAGAATATGTGTTATGTAAATAGGATCAATGACTATGTATGAAAATTATTAGGTAATTACCTACGAATAAAAATTGGACTTTGTGTACACGTGTAAACATATTTTATTACAGTATTATGTAAAATTATATTATACATTTTTTTAAATCGTATATTTTATATATATATATATATATATGTGTGTGTGTGTGTGTGTGTGTGTAAAAATAAATAAGTGTATGAAAACTAAAGAATGACGAAATATCAGTTGTTAACAAATATCAAGTACGGTTTGAATTTGAAGCGAACCGTTCATAATTCGCCATTATTATTTCTATAAACGATTATAATTCAACATTAACCGAAAAGAACGCATCTAATTTACGAGATAATTCAAAATTCCAATTCGTCAACATTCAAATTTAAAAACAACGACGCCGATAATAAATAATAACAGTAATAATAAAAGTACTTGTTAAACTAATAACGTTATTATTATTTCTATTTACGAGAATTGCGAAGGTCGCTAAATATTTTCAAGAATGGCATAATGCGCAATCGGATTTTTACGAAGGATTTTCCAATTTCCGGGAACGTCGACACCGATTAAAACTTTAAACTCCTCCTTTATCGATATATAATTTTTCTCTCATCTTGTCGATCTTCGTAATAATACATACACATCAGATCGAAATCAGCATCGTCACGGTACACCATCATCACATCTACGATATTATCAGCAATAGTAACGTCATAAGAAGGCACCTCCATGTTCCAAATTCTCGAAAGCGTACGACGATTAATCCTTTCAATCTGGGACGGATTAACACACGAACCCGACTGAGCCCTGGTCCAGAGCCCACTAACTAAATGAAATATATATATATATATATATATATATATATATATATATATATATATATATATATATAAATTTTGATGAATACGACGAAGAAGCAAATGAATTATCTAAATGACAAAATTATCGAAATAATAATAAACGTGTCAAAAAAATGAACACACGATTTTCTTCTTACGACTCATCGACAGGAAATATTATTTTATAAAGTAAAAATAAATTTATAGTGGAAGTATTTTCATTGCTATTATAGATAAATTGTCGGACGAATTATTACGTAGAAGTAAAAGATACAGAAAAATATTTGATCTATTTGGATTTATTTTACATATTACAGATACAAGCGATGAAGATATTAAAATGTATTGTAAAAACATTTGTGAAATATACCCTAGTGACTTTGACAAATCTTGCATGGCATCCGAATTTATACATTTTTAATTTTTTATTTAATGAATAAATTAAATTATGATAAACTAAATGAATCAAGAAAATCGATAAGGAAGATGTGTTTATTGTAGGATGATATAGTTTCAATATTTCCAATGTAGAAATAGTTATAAAAATATTTTTGATTATCTTACCAACAAATTGTACAGATAAAAGAACCTTTTCTCGACTAGGTTTAATAAAAGATGAGCGTAGAAGTACTATGATTCATAATATATATATATATATATATATATATATATATATATATATATATATATATAAACGAATACGGCCTTCTCTGTATTGAAAATGATTTATTGCAGTCGTTTAACTTCGACGACATAACAGACGAATTTGTAACGCGAATGTAGTATTTGATTTTAATAAATTATAAATGTTTAATAACTATTATTATTATTTAATTATTATTTCTTTAAATGTGAAAATATTCAAATCTAAAATTTACATACAATTTTACATTGTACGAAAAAGCATTCTTGTTTAAAAGTCTTAGTCTACCGTTACAAGGGAACCCAACAAGGCCCACCGAATGTTTAATCCGGCCCTGCTTACAGTCGTACATTATATTGACACGAAATTATAAATTTTGTACCGGTGTTAATTGTACATTATCGCTTTTTAAGTGATTTGTAGACAATTGTCGATGTATTTATATAATTATTTTTAAAATTGAGACATTTCACGTCAACCATAAAAAATATCGTTATATCATCGTAACTGAAATAGTTTAATGTATAAGTAGGTCGAAGCTGAGACGTAAAAAGTAATACTATATAAGTTAACTGTTAAGGTATATAAGGGGTACTTAACTGTATGAACCCCTTGTTATATATCTTAATGAAATGAAGCTTCTTCTTCTTCTACTATTGATCTACTCGTAACGACATACACGACGATGATTTCATACTTTACAATCATTCGGTCATCTATCTTAACGAAACTTCCCTACGTGTATAATTCTAATAACCTAAGTTGTTATACACGGCACCTTTAAAAAAAAATATATATATATATATGTATATAATAATAACGCAAATACTAATTGTAAGAATAATTATCACTACCATCGTGATAAAAACAGAACATGAATCGTACGTTTCTTTTCCATTTATATATCACCGTCACGGAAGATGGTAGAATAATATGGTTGTACAATTTATAACTCGCTAAATTAATTGTAAAAAAATACCTTTTGTAACATGCTTCAAACTTTTCATTTTATTTTTTTATTTCAAACTTACTCTACTGTTACGCGAAAAAAGTTGTTTGCGCTAGACATTAAACCAGTTAATTACTTAATTCGGCTACCAAACTAAACACGCAACCGTTATATAGACAGTTTAGGCGGCGAACGAATAATAGCTAAAACATAATATTTCAAATTATTAGTATCATTTGTTTTTATTTTTATTATTTATGTGCCGCGTGCATCAAAACGCGAATTATATGTCCAACATACAAAAGGAAAAATACATATATATATGTCATATTAATGTATGGTGTGTCTATATATATATATATATGACCGTATATGTGGTCCATAAGGGGGTTAGGTATACATATATATATATATATATATATATATATATATATATATATATATATATATATATAAAAAAAAAAGAAAACATGAGAGAGATAAATCGAATTCAAGGAGTTATTACATAATACTTATAGATCACACAGCGTGTGTATATGTGCTTGTCGGGATGTATGTGTCTGTCCCAAAATATGTCAGTTTAGTAGTGTATATTAAAAACAGGTTTTTAAGATTCTAGAGTAAAAACACGAACAAAGTAACTTTCGCCGATGTTTCAAAATTTCGCCAAAAGCGTAATTTATTTTCTATTATTTTTTAAACGATTACGTATAATAATTATTTCAAAGAAAAATAGATTATTTAATGTTGCGAATTACAATTTTTAATTATATACGTTTCGTATTATAACATATTTAAAATTTTCTTAACCTCTTTCAATCAAAAACATTACAATTTTTTCTTTTTTAAACAAAATTATACACATCGGTGTATACGAAATAATTAAATGACTCCCGGTAGTAATTTTTTTTTCTCTTTTTTATATAATAAAAGTTTCTTAAATGATTTTCTATATAATTGTTTGTAACGTGTTATATAAAGATTTTTATAATTTTAGACATTCTACGTTAACTAAATACCCTTTTAAACAGCAAATAAAAAAAAAAAGAAGTTAAAATCACTAAACTCATTTCAATAAAAAATCGACACGCTTTTCGTCGGTAAAGACATTATCAAGTGAACATAAAAATAAAATATAACAATATAAGATGTAAAAAATACTACTCTTGATATATATATATATATATATATATATATATATATATATATATATATATATAATTTATAAAAATAACGAAATTTTAAAGAATTAAATCACAAAGCCGACGATATGAGCCAAAATAATAAAATTTTACTTACAAGAAAAACACTATAAAAAAAAGGAAACCCCGCTAAAAAAATGGAAATAATAAAAGTAAAAAAGAAAATATAAAAATATAAGATGTAAAAAATACTACTTTATATATATATATGTATATATATATATATATATATATATATATATATATATATATATATATATATATATATATATATATATACAATAATAATTAAATCAAAAAAGTCGATGATACATACCAAATTAATAATAAAATTTTACATACGAGAAAAACAATATAAAAAAAAAAGGAAACCGCTAAAAAAATGGAAATAATAAAAGTAAAAAAGAAAATATAAAAATATAAGATGTAAATAATACTACTTTAGATATATATAATTTATAAGAATTAAATCACAAAGCCGATGATATATACAAAAATAATAAAATTTTACATACAAAAAAAACTATAAAAAAAAGGGAAACCACTAAAAAGAATGGAAAAATAAAAGTAAAAAAGAAAATATAAAAATATAAGATGTAAAAAATACTACTTTAGATATATATATATATATATATATATATATATATATATATATATATATATATATATATATATATAATAAGAATTAAATCAAAAAAGTCGATGATACATACCAAATTAATAATAAAATTTTACATACGAGAAAAACAATATAAAAAAAAAAAGGAAACGGCTAAAAAAAATGGAAATAATAAAAGTAAAAAAGAATAATAAAAATATAAGATGTAAATAACACTACTTTAGATATATATAATTTATAAGAATTAAATCACAAAGTCGATGATATATACAAAAATAATAAAATTTGACATACAAAAAAAAAACTATAAAAAAAAGGGAAACCGCTAAAAAAAATGGAAATAATAAAAGTAAAAAAGAAAATATAAAAATATAAGATGTAAAAAATACTACTTTGGATATATATGATTTATAAAAATAACGAAATTTTAACGAATTAAATCACAAATTTCGATTATATATATCAGAATAATAAAATTTTTCATGTAAAAAAAAAACACTATAAAAAAAAAGAAAACCGCTAAAAAAATGGAAGTAATAAAGGAAAAATAGATAAAAATAATTTATTAAATTCGACGATAAATTTTCATGAAGAATTAGTTCTAAGATATTATAGTTCATCTATAAATTTTATATTGTTTACTGTATATTTTAAATTATTTCATAAATATGGTATTTTCCTTCATTTTGTTATTTTTGTGAATAGTGTATGTAAATTAGTATTTTTTACATTTTATATTTTTATATTTTACTTTTACGTTCACTTGATAATGGCTTAACGGCTAAAAAGCTTATTGATTTTTAAAGCTTTATCGATTTTATCGTTTCAGTATTTCAATATGCGTATATGTAAAAATGCATCGTGTTAACTAGTCGGAGAATATATGCCTATCCACCACGAAAATGTATTCGCAATTACGGCGGCGTTTTGTGATTATTTAATAATACGAATATTTATATTTATTACTGGCGTTAGCTTATACTATATTCTATATGATGTTTTGTATATATTGTATAAGAACATTTATAATATACGAGCGGTCTAATTATGTCTATATATCGTGTTAATAATATATTCTCCTCTCGCATAGAGTGTTGCGCATCGACGGCTTTGTTGTAAAGTATTAAATTTACATTGTTACAATTACAAAAATCGAAATATATTTAATTTGATTTCATTATATAATTTTTTATTTATATTACTGAATATTTAATAGACTTTTTTCTACTCTACGCAATTCGGTAATTATAACCGTTATTATTTTAAGAATTTTACACGTGCAAAACTGCGAGTCAGTAGAACAATATACATATATAGCCAAAGCTCGACTAAGATGAGTAGGCCACGTTATAAGGATGGAGAATAATCGTTATATGGTATAAACTGCTAAAAACTGGTTCTAACCGGAAGACAAATAGGTCCCGGGAAAAATAAACGACGAATAGAATTGAATGTTGCAAATGTAGGAACTACCGACTACCAGAAATCGTACGACACGAGTAAAGAAGCACATAATAAACTAATATAACCAATTATAAAATAGTATTAACATCGCGTATAAGATTCATATAATGCGATAGAAATGGACGTTACGAGAAAAGCGGCATTAGACAACGAGTGAGATGTGTTTTTTTTGTTTAGAAATAAAAATTGCAACCCACTCACAATTAAAAATTCAGACATTAATATGGGCACTAGGTTAGAAATTTAAAAAGAAAGAGATAGACTCGAATATCAAATTAATCGAGTAAAGGAGGACGATAACCGATTGATATCGAGGGAATTTAAGAGAGTTGCTCGTGTCGGTATAAGCTACAGTTAAAAAAAAAATATGGTTTTCATCGGAGATAATATGCTAATCGGACGAACGGGAGCAGTAAAGGGAATTTGCCGATGTTGAACAAATGCGCGGGAGTTAACGGGTGATGGTGATAATAAATTTGCGTCCATATGGATTGAAGGCAATTTGAAATATCAAGGGACAGGAGACAGGTAGCGGGTTAATAACGCGGGGATGGAAGAATTAACTAATTAAGAAGACCAATCATAGACTACCGACGACTCTAAGAGAGATACCAGATCTGAAAAGCGTCGAAACAGGTGCGCCATAAAAATCGTTACCGTAAATTCGAAAATGTCCAGGATTCCAAGCGTATGAGTTAACTATACTACTGCAGTATAGCAAGTCAGTTAGGTATCCGGAATTATATTAATGAGGAAGCTTAAGAAATCCGATAAAATTAAATATTGTTTTGAGGACTAGAAGTTAAGTCGCGATAAGAACTGGAAGGGTTTTAAGATGCTTAAAACTTCGCCATTGAACATTGAAATGAATAAAGCGAATATTAATGATCTGGAAATATTGTAAAGGGTACGCGGAATCGGTCGTAAGTTTGAAGCGAGATAGAAAAAGAAGATTACCATATCTCTTTTTTCTTTCGAATTTATTATTATACAACGCCATAAATTAAGATTAATACTTTAAATATATTTTTTTTTCCGTTACGCGAGGTTTCTATTTTTCTACTTAACAGTCGTTAAGTTAATTTTAAACCTATTAATTAATTTTAAGCCGAGCACTGAGAGCGTATCGGTGCACGGTATAATACGTATTTTTAATTTTTCTATATAATCTACTTTGTAAATTTAAATATATTCATTCGCTCATTCGAGTAAATTATTTTTTTATTAAAAAAACATACAGTAAAATAGATATTTTTGTTATTAGTGAAAACACAACTATATTTTAGAAAAATTCAACAGCTCCTAGGATCCAGATCGGAAGCTATCCCGAATAATCGGATACTTTTATACAAAACCATGCTGAAACCCATATGGATGTATAGTGCGTAATTATGGGGTTGTGCGAAAAAGTCTTATACAGATAAAATACATCGATTACAAAACAAAATTTTACCGCAAATACATCGAGCTCAATGGTATATGACATAATTCACTCGGAACCGGGCATATGTCCGAAGAAATATAAAAAATTTCTAACAGACACCTACAACGGCTGCAGCAGCTCCTACATACTCAACTGTGGACTGCAGGAGGCTGAAGAGGACCAGCATCATGAACTTGTAACAAGTAGGAGGGCTCACCATGGGGTGTGTCCGCCGCACAGGTGACTTACTAGTTAATGCCTTTTGTTTGGATAGCAACTTGTGGCTAGTTACACTAATTATTAAAAATCAAAAAAAAAAAAAGGAAATAAAATTAGCGAGAAAATAAAACAAAGGTTAAATAGAATAATAAATTACGTGCAGTCTGAAACAACGTATATAAAAATCAGACATTCATCGCTGACGGTTACTTTCGAACGTAAATACATTTATACAACTTCAGATGATTAATCATTACATTCTAGTACCACAGACCGCAGTTATAATTCAACTGAAATTAATTCCACGCGCTAAATAATTTAAACAGTAAAATTTAAAAAATGGAAACAAAGACTAAATAAAAAAACCCGAAGAGGAAATATTATAAAACTAGTTTTTTTTTCGCACAAATGCTAATTAACGTGTAATAAAAAAATATTTATTTATTTTTATATATGTACATATATATATCAGCCGCGTAGGTTGATCACATTATATCAACACACATATACACAATGCACGTCGTATATAAGCGCATTATATATGTTATAGACGTGCAAAAAAATTTTATTGATAACGTTAAAAGCCTAATCATAATGACATTAAATCGAGGTCGAAACTGATGGAAAAGTGAATGTAATTTTGATATACATATCTTCATATCTAAGTATATATATATATATATATATATATATATATATATATATATATATATATATATATATATATATATGTATTTATACATATGTTAAAATTTAAACTGTAGGCTGTTAATAAAAAATATAACCTTGAATTTTATTTAGGGGGATAAATAATAATGGTAATATATTGAACCGCTTATATTACGATACTTCGTTATTAGCATTCAAATCTAATTAAGAGGAATAAATTTTTTGTAATTTTTCGTTCACGATATATACATTTCCATTCTGTCTTTAATATTATTCCGATATAAACTACATTACGAGTGCAGAATATATTTTACTTATCTGGAGCATCACGTTTATCTTACTCTCGATATATTTCGTTTAACGAAAAAGTTAAGTTTTATTTATTTATTTTTTTTTTAAAGTGTAAAAAGTAATTTAAAATGTAACCAGCGAAATAAATCATTTTAAAAGGCAAATTAAAAATCGATGAAAGATACGTAGATATAAAAATATCTAAAAGGGAAACATGTTCGAAACAAATAACCCCAACCGAGGAAGACGAACAGTACAATAACAATAAGGTAGTAGTATTTTTATAAGGAGTTGAAAAAATTGAAAACTATATACATTTTTATTTCGTTTTTATTATCATCGTTTAATTAAAATTTTTTTGTATAAATATTTTTTAAAAACACAAATGTAATAATAAAGCAACGAGAACATTAATATTAAAAAAAAAAAAAAAAAAATAAATAGAAAAATTTATTTATAATTTGATTTAAAAATTAAATATAAAAACGCGTGTTGCTGTTAAACTGGTGCCGCATGGCTCGGTTCCGAGTCATACCCGCTTTAACATAGCCATCTAGCTGTAGCCCTCGGAACATCAATACTACAGGATTCACACATCGGTACTCACTCTCCGTAAGCAAGTTACTACAATCTTGGACTCTATGCAACTCACTTTACCACCAACATATCAACTAACTAAAGCAACAAGACCCCGATGGGTGAAACCTACACCTCAACATAGACCTTCAACTACAACAATTGTCAAAAAAATAATCGCATATCAACACTTTTATGATCAGAAAATACGACAGTTTCAAAATATTCTTTACTGATGGTTCCAAAACACCTCAGGAAACAGGTTGTAAGAAATTATTCTCCGTTACTCTCTTCCAGATCTATTTACTATTCTTCCGGCTGAACTGTTTGCTATAAAACTTGCTATAGAACATGTAATAAACTCTGTTCCTCATTCCTCTTTCCTAAATATGCACAGACTCACTAACCGTAATTCTCTTCAAAAATATAACTGTCCTCATCAACATCCAGTAGCCAAATTATTCGCGCTCTTTGTGATATAAATGCTCGAGTTTCGTTCGCGTGGATTCATCGCATAAAAAAATCACATGTTGGAACTCAGAGAAATACGCTCGCTGACATTGCAGCAAATTGCTGTCCTTTCCGATACCAATCATCAAAATACCATCAAGGGATCATCAACTACATGTAATGAAGAAGTTATTACAGATATGGCAACAACAGCGGACCAGCACTCTAAACACGAATAAACTACACCAAATTCGAAACACCATCCAACCATGGAACACATAATTATCGGCCGACACAAGGAATGAAATCATTATCACAAGACTCCGTCTAGGACACTCCAAACTCACACATGGACACCTCTTATCAAATAAACCTTTCCCACTCTGTTCCAACTGCAATTTGCATGTTACAATACGACATTTACTCGTTAGCTATTCCAATTTATAATTCCTGCCGAGCACAAATTCTCCAATCGTCCACTCTCTTCCAAATTCTGTCTGATCATCATGCTAAAGTTGACCGTCTCTTTCATTTCCTCAAGATCACCAACTTATTTCAGTTCATTTAATTCCTATATTCTCGTGCCTCTGGCCAAGGCGGCAGTACACGGCATGTCAACAAGAAAGAAGAAAAAGAAAATTAAATAAAAATAAAAATATTTTTTTATACCGTATCACAAAATATATATTCGAAACAGTCACTAATAATAAAGTAATAAACTCGACCTTTGGTAATTATTACATGTTGTTAGTTTTTATACTGTTTTGATTATATATATAGCGATACGGTATAAAAATATTTCTATTTCAATTTTAAATTAGTGTATAAAACGATTTTTTTTGTTCGAATTATACAATTAAAAGTAATCGAGTAAATCTGTAAGTCGTATAAGAAGTTAAGAACGTTCGCGTTCAAATGATCTTTAAATAGACAACAATGAGCGACAAATATATAAACATGTCTCACACGATAATTCAATGAATAGAGTACATATCGATTTTACATAATCTTCACATACGGAATAAAAATTAATTCTACTAATCTCACTTTTTTGTTTTAAGTTCATTACACACTTCAAAATGTAGTTAATTTACTTAATACAAGCAGTGTCGCACCTAGGATTTGTATCTGGGTTGAGCTCAAACATCCCCCTCCCAAAAAATTAAATAAAAATAAATAAAATGTGCACAGCCCAATGTGTAATAAAATTCCTCAGACGAAACAAACTATAAACGATCACAAACAACAATCAAACAAGTAATAACAATAACAAAAAAAAAAAAGGCACTATTCATGACCTGGGTCAGATTCCAATGCCGAACGGCGCAACCAACGGCCATTTTTGTTCTTTGCGTTGCATAGTCATTTCGATTTTCAATGTCATTAGCAGACAGAATTTAAGAAATATTTTCTAACAGTACTTTTTTGCAATCTAGGCTGTTTTCCACCTTCAAGATGAGGTTTTATTAGTGATAACGCGAGCTCTATCAAATATTCTCTTCTGTTTCAACTATCATTTTAGCTGCGAAATTATTTGGCGCTTACATTAAATAGTACGCACACAAGCGTTAAACAAATTGTGATTTACTGAGATATAATATATAAATATATAGGCGAATCATAATGAGAAAACCTGTAGTAAAAAAATACGGGACTGCAGTTAATAAAAATTTTCTGGTTAATTATACAAGTCTGTAATACATAAAGTTGCATTATTACATATATGAAACATTATTCATTAAATAGTACATAATACATAAATATATATATATATATATATATATATATATATATATATATTTATATATATTTGTGTGTGAATCATAATGAGAAAATCTAAAAAATACAGGATTGCAGTTGATAAAAATTTTCTCGGTTAATTTAAATTTATACAACGATGTAATGCATAAAGTTGTTATTAACAACATTTTCGAACCTTATATAACATATCGTGCAATTTGCCGCTTATTAATATACACGGTAGGTTTTTAATTCTGTATACGTGTCAAAACGGGAAACATTTTTCTATTTAGATTTCGTTAGGCTAGTAAATATACTAATTTTTATTTATGACGAATATTACATAAAGAATTTAGGTTATCAGCTGTAAGGATACTATAATTGCGGTTACGCGTAATTGTTAATCTTGGCACTATCGTTTAAATTATGTAAATCAATAAATATTATTTTCATTTACAAACATTACATAATAAAAAAGTTGAGACGCGGTTTACATCCGAAAAAATCACGAATATGACACGAATTCGATTTGTACGGAAATCAACGATAAAAACTAATATAGGAAACACAATAAAAATAACGATTAATTCGAAATAAATAGAACAAGTAGATAATTATCTTTGTCATAGGTTGCGTTTGGGAAATTAATCGGAATAATTCAAAACAAATAAATATCCATTAATAATAAGAATAAATATCCATTAATAATAAGAATAAATATCCATTAATAATAAGAAGCATACAATCAATCTATACGACCACTCCTTAAAACAAAAACAGATATAAACAAAAAAAATTTATGAAGAAATAAGAAAAGCCCGAACTGCACACGAAAGAACGACGGTGAACGTCAAACTATTAAGATCGGATCAGAAATGCATGTAGATACGTGAACCGACAAGAAAACGTGATGAAGCGGATGGCTGAAATAAATCAGAATTGGGTAGGTCACGTGAAAGTTACCGGGGAAAACAAGGTTTGAGTAAAACGAAACATAATAAAGATGGATGGAAAAAGAAGTACAAGCGTAATATCGTGACACAAAACGAAAATTATTAAAATCGATAATAAAGAAATAAAAATTGATAGATGTATCGGCTACAGGGGTAATCTGAACTGTTAATGCGGTTATCAAGACGATGTAGACGTGTGACGTACCTTCAATATCGAAATGACGTAGTCATGCTGGTGGAAAATACTGGGAATAAAATAGTCAGCGCGCCACTATACGTGCTTAATGTTGACATATACGTACCGGACGTTTAATAGTAGCCGGTGTTGCATGCACAAATTAGAAAGCCACCCAAATCGACCAGCGGTTAAAGTCGCGAATAGAATTTCGTTAATGTTTCCGAAATCGCTTGACATTTCAGTATTTCAAGTTCTGTCTGCGTATCCCAGACGATAGATTAGCATTTTTTTTTAATATATTTAAAAAATGTATTGACTAATTTTTGTCTGTACTCATGTGTGGTGATACACGTGGGTTATGAGGTGAACGCACTGTCTTTATTCATAAGCCGCGTTTTAGAATTGAACGCATATGACGTTTTATCCGTTCGGTATTCAATTTCATAGTAAACGGTCATCATTATGGGAAAAAACAGAGTAAACCGCTTACGACGATGTTCATATGTAATGAGATTCATAAAATGCAGCGTATAAGTATAAATTAAATTTTACAACCTTAGCTACCGGTGAAATTCGATACAAGTAATAATTTAAAAAGAAAAAAATGGACGATGTAGTAATAGTAGTATATTTACGATAATATAATAAATGAACGTACTAATGTTCGGGCTAGATTACTTAAATTAATTTTTTTATTCGTTACAATAATACATTAGGGTTGTAATTACCTAATGTTAAAATAAATAGTTTAATATCGCGTAAATCAAGTAAACACGTTCTATATTATATAATAGACTTATCTAAAATTAGCAAATAATTTACATAATAATGATTTAATCAACACAATCGGTTACTACTATACGGCTAACGTCCGCATTTTACAGACATCGCCGTCTTAAACATCGTTCACTTTAATTAGTTATTCTTTTTATTTAATAATTTCACGCTTCATCATCATCAAGTGTCGTCTCCGTATCGGGGGTAGACGACTACTTACCTATACATATTTTGTTGTACGGTGTAAGTAGTGTACAAGGCAAAATATGACGCTAGCGTAGATAGACACACACACACACACACACCCGGGAGAGCTGATTGTAATCGCTTTGTTGTCACGACGCAATTCAGCCCAGGGTATTTTGTGGTATACTATATTGTTACCAGCGACATTCCCGTCATCGCTCTATAAAACGAGTAGGGGGACGTCCTCTCCTTCTCATCCCTGGAATTACCCCTTGTGTTATAATATTCTCTAACCCGTTTCATGATGTGTTAAAAAAAAATTAGAGACATCTTCTTTTTTCTTTATATAAAATATATAATAAGTAATATAATTGCTGATAATCAGAAATGCCTCAAACCAATTTTACTTATTAGCGTATTTCGTAACCCAAAGAATGTAAGAGAACGAGAAAATTCATAGTACAGCCCAGAGAAGACGGAGTGTTTTGTTTTTTGAATAGCGCAGTTGGTAACACTGCTACAACGCAAACCGCGTGCTCCACGTTTAGTGTATACACGAGAGATTCGTTTTTGTCCAGTTCCAGTCATCACGGCATCCTATAACGAGAAGGAGCGAGTGTTTTGCGTGTGGAACATTATTTATTTTCGGCGTGAATCGATCACGACAGTGCAAAGAGAATTTCGAAAAGAATTCAAAGTTACGCGATTTTTTTATTTTTCGGTTTAAGATCGGCGTTTACGAAAGAATCTGGAAGTCTGAAAACTCGGATGTCTGAAGAAATTTCGAAAATTTAGCGACCTACGCTCGAAAAAAAGCCTTCGAAAATGTTGTAAAGACTTCATGAAAGTATTGTTGCAAGTGGCGATCATCTGAAGGATATTGTGTTCTACAAATGGTTATAAGCTAATCTCTAATTTTCCTATTTTTCTGTAAATTTTGAATGATTGAAAAAACAAAAAAATCGCTCGTCTTCTCCGGGTCACCATATATATATATATATATATTAGAACTTGTCATTTTAACTATGCTTCTAACAAATACACACGAATTACAAAATATCGCTTATATCAAAACACAAAAATTAATAATAACAAACACTCCGAAATTGAAGCAAAAGTCAGAAAAGGAGTAAGACAAGGATGCAGCTTATCACCGCTGCTCTTTAATATAAGTTTTTCAGTTACAAAGTTCAGTCGTTAGTTTCTTAATCAAGACGGTTAGGATGAAATGAAGAAGGTTGGTTGGGCAGTAATTACAAATCCGGTCAAGTAAATTTTTTTATTAAATTATTATTTTTTATAACTAATTCATTAATAAATATATAATAGTTTATTTTAATATAAATAAAAAATTTTTTTTATAAATATTTTATTTTTTTTTATAATAATAATAATAATAATAATAGTATATACGAGGTATCTTGTATAATTTATATATATATATATATATATATATATATATATATATATATATATATATATAGAGAGAGCAGACGTTCAGAGAATGGGAAGAAATTAGTAATGAAGGAATTAACGTGGGCGGAATGAAGATTAAATCGTTTAGATTTGCAGATGACATAGCGATAATCGCAGAAAGCGAAAAAAAACCTGTCGGATGCATTGATAAAGTTAAACTGGATTCTTAAACGCTATGGCGTGGCAATTAATAAGAAGAAAACGGTAGGAATGAGATGCAGTAAAATGGAAAACAGATGACATAGCGATAATCGCAGACGGCGAAAAAAAAACCTGTCGGATGCATTGATAAAGTTAAACTGGATTCTTAAACGCTACGGCGTGGCAATTAATAAGAAGAAAACGGTAGTAATGAGATGCAGTAAAATGGAAAATAATAAAAAAATAAACATAAATTTAGAAAACGAAGCAGTACAAACAGGGAAAAAAATACAAATACCTGAGTTCAATAATAACAGAAGATAGTGATCGAGAAATAAGGTCAAGAATATCACAGGCAAAAGCCGCATTTATGAAAAAGAAATCACTGTTAACGTCAAAAAATTTAAATGCAGAAATACGGAAAAGGTTAATAAAGGTGTACGTTTGGAGCGTGCTGCTGTATGGTTCCGAAACATGGGTTATAAACAATCGTAGACGAAAGCAATTAGAAGCGTTCGAAGTGTGGTGTTGGCGAAAAATGCAAAAAGTTAAATGGACAGATAAAGCAAAGAATATAGATGTGCTTAAGACCATTAAAGTGGCGCTTAATGAAGTATATAAGAGAAAGAAGATGCAGCTGGATAGGACACACTATAAGAAATAACAAATATTTAACAACAATAATCGTAAACGGAAGAAGATCAAAAGGAAGACCAAGACAAAAGTACATCACTCAAATAATAGAAGACGCAAAAGTACATACATACCGGGAATTGAAAGAAAAGGCGAAAACCAGAAACCTGAAAGTAGAGTGCTCTACATATTGACCACCAAAAGAAAGATTGAGGAATGAAGAAGATCGAAATTTATACTATATTTTTTGACTGTCCCCGTATATATTATACACGTGGGGTATAAACGAAAATGAGCGTGTATTCGGACAGGTTAATAGATCGTGACGACAATGCACGCGCACACCGAATCGTTCGTTAGATAACTCGGAATGCCACTGTTGAATTTAGTATTTTCGATTCTGTCGCGAAAACAAGTAATTTCAGTTAGTTCGCTTTTTTTCTAGCAGATAATTAGAAATATAAAAACGTAAAATGTCGTTATTATAACGTCTAGAGTACTTTCAATACGTATATACGATTAAAAAAAAAAAAAATTAATAATAATAATAATTTATTTTTTTATTCTACTACTCACCGGAATTTGTATAAACGATCCGTTATTTACTTTCGGATAGCTGAACAACGGAACGACGGGAACAGTTCCGTTCTTCAAAAAGATCGGCCCTTGAATAGGAGTGACCGTAGGAGATAACGGCGACGAAGTAGACTGATAGTTTCTTAAAGAATCCGGCAATTGATTATATTCGTGTTGTTCCGGAAAGACCAACTGTCCGTCTCCAAAATCGTCGTCGTAATCTAAAACCGCGTGTATCGACGTCTTCCCGTTACTGGGGCCGCTGCCGCTGTCTATTTTAGTATATTGGGGCGGCGGCCGTTGTTGATCCGGTTGCTGTTGTTGATGGGATGACGAAGTCGCTTGATATCGGTACGGATCTCGAGCGAATCTTTCGTTCAGAACTTTCGGCGGCAAATGAAGTGACGACGAACCGGCTTCGTTGTGGTACAACGATGACTGTAAGGGAGCATTGATCTGTTGATGAAGTCCGAAATAGCCGTCCGACGGAATCGGATAACTGATATTTTGCAACGCCATTTCCAGATAAGCAAGTATATAATATAAAACGTATAAAAAAAGCGTAATAAAGGCGCTGGGTGGAATATTAATATATATATATATATATAAATTAATTAATAACGTAACGTAAAAATTAGCCCATAATTCTCGAAAAAAAAAAAAAATAAACTTGTAGATTCGAACGCAAATCTATAAATTACGTTGTTAAACCGTACGATACATCGTTACACTGAGAAATCTTAATACTAGTTCTGAGTACTACGGTTGATTTAGCGCGTGATCTTGTACAATGAACGCAACGAGTCTAAGAACGAGAAACGGTCGTTCTTATTCAAATAACGTCTATATTATACACTTGTAATGCAGAATAGTAGACTCATGCAAAGTAGTAGCAGTTACTTCCACAGTTCGTAGAGTACGTCAGTCGTCCGAGTATTGCGTAATAAAGTTGTAGGCCACACCGTCGCTAGAAAAAAATAAAGTAAAAGAGACGTCTGCCACTAACTACGTCAGTTTTATTTAATGCAGAGTAAATAGAATTCGTTGACAACCTCTTCTAGATTCTGCATATACGTGTAGATATATCGTGCGAAACTTTCCTCTCTTACGAGTCATTGTTGATATTACGTTTATGCCATAACATCTTACTCTTCCTATCAAATGTCGATATAGAATACATATACGATTTTCGACTTTCACTTACCATTTATCAATGACAATAAGATAAATAATAAGCGATTTTATTATCATCATTATTATTATTATTATTATTATTATTGTTATTATCGTTGCTTTGTTGTATCGTTCAAAAAGTTAGTAGCTTAAGCGAAAATACTACAATATAAAAAATTTCATCATCGTTAAAGACCGTACATATACCGTAGGGCTATTACGTTAAACGCGGTTGGTTAGCAATAAAAACAATAATTGTCTATTAAATAAAAAGGCGTAGAGGAAGCCGGGGTAAAGGTACTATTGCAATTTACTTCTCTCCTATATGTTGTTTGGAATTTTTTCATTTTTAAGAATTTTTCACCACATCGGTTATGAGTGAAAAAAATTTGAACGCTGCCTGTTTATGAGATGAATAGAAATTCAAAAGAAACTGATTTTCATAATTTTGATAAAATTTGAAGAAAGCAGAAGAGCCAGAAAAAATAAGCAAAAAAAAAAAAAAAAAAAAAGGAAATTGACAAGCAAAAACCTTCAACTAGTCGCACGTTGATTTTTTCACGTCCTTTATCTGAACCAGAGCTAGTCTCGATCAAGATAATTGTTTAATTGGCAGTTTCCTAACTCAAAATCAAAAGAAAAATAGGTACAATTTAACGCTTGCTCGAATTGGACGCATGTTAAATGTACAGACTTTAATGGAGTTGGATTTTATACCTGAGATATTTGTCGACAATGTCATTTGATAATTTGATTTATTTTTACGTTTTCGTTGGTTTTTTTTTTGAAATTATTAAATTTTTTGGAAGGAAAAAGTGTTTTCCGTAAGCTTTTTACAACAGTACTCTTGCCCACGGTCATGGGGCAAGAATACTAAATGACCTGATGATTATAAATGGATTAAATTAGAGGAAATGAAAAAATTAGTCAACTTTAATGCGCGAGGGATGCTGTTGAAGGAATAAAGACAAAAAAGTTTGCTAAATTTTATCACAACATTTTTCCTAGCTCTAAATGCGTACTCTTACCTTGGTTCCTCTATATAATAAGATATGAATTTAAGCTTAACTGCGGTCTCTTCGTCTAATATTTTTGCCCTGTAGCAATAATCTATAATATAAAAATGAATCGCTAAACGTTGTAACCGCATAACTAAACAACGCCTGGACCAATTTGGCCAATATTTTTTTTTAAATGTTCGTTGAAGTTCAAGGATGGTTTTCACGGCGAGAAAAATTTGAAAAAAAAATTTCAGATAGGTTAGGGGTTAAAGGGGGGTAAATTATTTAAATTTCGATTTTGGAAAAATTTCGATAGAATCGATTTGGTAGATATTAAAATGACCGATACGAAACAGAAAACCGTTTTTCGTTACGATCGATAGGTGATGAGCTACGAATTTTTGAAAATCGATGACCTGCCACCTTTGGCAAGTCATAGCGAGCGACGTAAACATTTTTAAACGATTCCGACTTTACAAATAGTCGTTACTATATAAGATCTATCGGATGAAACGAAAAAACCGCGAAAAAAATTTCAAACCCTTTTTTCGAAATTTCGATTTTTTCGCAATAATTTGCGAACGATTCGAAATTTTGGAAATAGTGTTTTAATGAAAGTTATTCGTCATTAAAAGACGCGTCTAACGATGGTATTGCCGTATATTAATATCGAATAATCCCCGAGAAAATCGGGCTTAAAGGTTTTTGGGGTTTTGAGCCCTTTTTGAAGCCTCTATGGTAGCTAAAGGGTTTGGATAGGTCTTAAAAGAAAGTAAACGTGGAGATCTATAATCTATGTTATTAGATAAATGTCTTAAAAATTAACCGGTATCGAGAAATCGCGAATTGAAAATTTCATTTTCGATTTTTAAAAATTCTACCGGCGATTTTTGGACGGCCAATACTACAAATGCATTTAGCACGGGCCAATGTTAATTATATATAAAAAAAAAGATTCAGGGTAACTCGGCACCTATGGATCGTAACGAAAAACACGCCTGGACCAATTTGGCAAATTTTTTTTTTAAATGTTCGTTGAAGTTTAAGGATGGTTTTTACGGCGAGAAAAATTCGTAAAAAATTTCAGGTTGGTTGGGGGGTTGAAGGGGGGTTAAATATATATATTTATAGCCAGTTATTTTACATTTACTTTTATATATGATATTCTTTATAATTTTAGAAGAAATAATTGGCTATTACTAAATCGCGTTCGTGTTTATAAGGTTTTTAAAACTTTTAATTGTCTAACATTCAAACTCATTGACATTGGTAATGGCAAATTTCCTAGAGACATGCTGACTGGCTGCATTAACTTTCCTGAAAGTTTTTGTCAATTAACTCGATCAAAAGATAAACTTATTCAGAGGGTGTTTCCAGATGTTGCTGAAAATTACAGAAACCATGATTGGTTGAGCGAACGAGCTATATTGGCTGCAAAAAACATAGATGTAAATGAATTAAATTTCAAAATTCAAGAACAAATTACAGGAGAATCGAGGATATATAAATCAGTTGATTCAGCTACTAACCAAGATGATGCAATCAACTATCCACCGGAATTTTTAAACTCGCTGGATTTGTCAGGATTGCCACCTCACAATCTTCAATTAAAGGTTGGATCGGTAGTTATAATGTTACGAAATATCAACCAACCGCGTCTTTGCAACGGCACACGTTTAGCGATAAAAAAATTACTAAACAACGTGATAGAAGCAACTATACTAAAGGGAAAGTATAAAGCAAAATATGTTCTCATACCGCGCATCCCAATGATTCTGAGTTTAAACGACTACAGTTTCCAGTGCGGCTTGCTTTTGCTATGACCATAAACAAGTCTCAGGGGCAATCATTAAGTGTTTGTGGTATTAATTTGGAAAACCCATGTTTCTCACATGGTCAATTGTATGTTGCCTGTTCCCGTGTTGGAAAACCATCAGATTTGTTTGTCTATGCACCAGGTAATCAAACGAAAAACATTGTATATCACAAAGCAATACAATGAAAATAAAACTGATTTTTGTTAATAATTATGATTCACATGATTAACAATAAAGCGATCTATCGGATGAAACGAAAAAACCGCGTTTCAGCTAATAAATTTATACATTTATTGATTGTGGGGCGATACGAAGTTCGCCGGGTCAGCTAGTTATTATAATAAAACTGTTATTTTACTTATATTAAAAATATTTTATTTTTATTTCTTCATTTAGATGTAATATAATAGCAAATTTTTTTCTTGTTTTAGCATGCCTACAAAAAAGTAATTATTAGATATATCCTTCGTAATCGATTTGTTACATTAATTTTTTTTTTGAATAGACGATGCAAGCGCGTCGAGTCTATTGCGCAGCAAACAGGTTTTTATTTCGCCGGAACAATTTTGTAGGTGAAATATTCGAATAAACACGTTGAAGAAGAAAACATTTATTAGAATATTTAAAATTCATAAATTATTACAATATTTTTAATGCCTAGTACCTTATATAATAACCTTAATCTAGACATTACATTATTAAAATGCTGGTTTTCTTGACTACAATCGTTTTGTTGCAAACACAGAATCATTTACGTGGAGACTCGGGTTATTTCTATACTTTAACCATTTTTTCAAAGCAGTTCTTTTTCCAGGAGACGTGATGTTACTTAATACAAAGATTCATTAAATAGTCGTCGACATCACTGTTCCAGTGATTCTCTTTGTTGTATTTAATTGTGTCAAGTGGTTTGATGCGACAACTGTTTAGCCAAACAGGCACTGCATATTCCGTTACAGGATAAACGAAGACTAAAGCTGCCGTTCTAAGTACAACTGCCGAAGCGTCCCACAAAGCACCAGAAAGTGTTTGTATAATGTTGTTTCTAGTTTTCACCTTGGCAGCTGTATTTTCTAAGTGTTCGAGGAATATTAAATGCTTGTCTAAAGTGATACCAAGGTATTTGGGTAGCGGTTCATATTTTACAGCGTCTGAATTACACTGAATGCTCAGCTTCATAATTGCAAGTTGTGTTGTTACGTGGAAACATGTAGAAACAGTTTTATTTTAATTCATCCGAAGTCGCCATTGGTGAAAGTATTGTTGACGGTTTTTGAGATCGGTTTCAAACGCTTCTTCAAGATATGGGATGTTTTACTTTGAACTGCCGACGAAATATTGTCAGCGTGGATAAATGTTTTTACTTTGTTACCCGGAAGATCGTGTATATTACAAGGAAATCAGTCTATAACCGTCAACTTTTATTGGGTCTTTTCCCGGATTCAATACTTCTATTACATTCACATTGTTTCTCTACGATTTTCAAACATTGGCAAACAAGCAGGTTGCTTTGTATGCGGATGATACAGTAATATTTTATATCTCTTACAAACCAACCGCTATTAAAAATTAATTCTAAATCTGGCGTATGTCGCGCTTTAAAGTATTATCACAAATTGCAAATCGAAATAAATGCGTTAAAACTGAGGCCATATTTTTTACTCGTCATCGACCAATTTTGCCATTTGAACTTCTAGTCGATGATAAGGTTATAAATACGTTATTTGGTGTTTTATCAGATAAACGACTAACTTTCCTGGCGCATTTAAGTTACGCAACTCTAAAGTAAGCGCAGTGTATCCGTTATTTAATCGTAAAACGTACCTTAATAAGTAATCTCAACATTTATAAAGCGCTTATTCGTACCGTGAGGACTTATGTTTGTGACGCCTGGTCTTCTATCTCGAAAGCGAGTTTTAATAAATTAAAAAATAGATGTTTAAGACGCGTATTAAATGCCACAAGGTATACCAGAATTGTGGACATGCATGAGAAATTAAATTTACCTTTTACTCGGGATTATATTCTTACTATAATTCGTAAATTCTGTGATAATTGTATCTTACACACAAAAATAAATGTTTCAACAATCGGAAATTAAAATTTCAAGTAACTCAAGTACACGAACTATAAGCACAGACGCGTGTAAATTAATAATATTTGATAAAAGGTAATATGTTAACATTCTTTTTTATATACGTATATGTGTGTGTGTATGTGTATTATATTATCTATATTTATTATTATTATATTTGCTGTATGCTGTAATAATAAGGAATAATATTAAACATTATCGAAATACAGATATTAGCAGAGATAATATGCAAGTACAACTGTTGTCACTATTTTCAATAATAATACAGAAATTAATATAGCTGCAACCTACTTTCCGCCGCGTAAAAGAGGTTTAAAAATGACGAAAGAAAAATGTATCGCATTGTTTAATCAGTTAGGAAGTCGCTTCATTATTGGCGGTGATTTTAATGCTAAGCATACCGCTTGGGGCTCTAATCTGATTAATACCCGAGGGAAGGCGCTCCTAGAAGCATGTAGCATATGTAACTGTAGATACATGTCAGCAGGTGAGCGTACATACTGGCCAACCGATCCAAATGGAACGCCCGATTTGCTGGTTTTCTTTATATTAAAAGGTATTTCTTCAAACTACACAGAAATTAAATGGTATAATGATTTAACTTCTGATCATACGTATGTTCTCTTAATAATCAGTGGTGTAGTCATACGTAAATAGAAGCGACTAACATTAACCAACAAATATACAAACTGGGATAATTCATAAAACTGTTAGATCAACGAATCAATCTGAAAATATAGGAAGCTGGGGCTTCGCCGTAATGAAGAAAAAGCAGAATTATTCGCTCGACATCTTTCTAGAATATTCCAACCGCATGACATTCAGTCAAATGTGATATTTAATACAGCACAGTTGCCTGAACAACCAATTAAATTTGTCACACCGCTCGAAGCAGCAGATGAGATCGACAATAACATCAATCCTAAAAAATCGCCAGGAATTGATGAGATTTCACCAGGACTATTAAAAGAACTGTAAAAAAAAAAAAGTATTGTACTTCTCACATATATATTCAATGCTTGTATACGGCTGGAACATGTACCAAAATGTTTTAAAGTAGCTAAAATCATTATGATAAAAAAGCCCGGTAAACCAGCGGAACAAGTCAAATCATATCGACCGATCTCACGGTTGCCGGCTGTATCAAAACTATTTGAAAAACTACTCCTCAAACGTATTAAACCTCTTACGAAACTACCTGATTATCAGTTTGGCTTTCGAAGAAAGCGCTACTACTCAACTGTGTTCCTCGACATTGCGCAGGCGTTTGATCGCGTATGGCACGAAGGACTTATCTTCAAACTTACAGTTTACCAATGAATTGGTGTCACATGATACAGTCGTACTTATCCGATCGTTGGTTTTGCGTATCACATGAAGAGGCCTATCTAACAATGCTCCGAATTTTCAAATCATTAACAATCAAATAAGAGAGAAAGACATAAACTACGGTACAATACAATAATACCCAGTTACTCGTTTATATATATGGTACTGTTATGCTGTTATTATATATTCATCCGTTATCTATCATTTTCTTCACAGGTTTGTTACTGAATTTATTGACAAATCTCTCAAATTCTTCTTACAGAGCATATTACAGATTGTAAATATAAGCATATAGGTAAGTCAGCTATGGCTGAACATTTAATTGAAGTAGGTCATTCTATTTCTATTTATATATGATTCACATAACAGCTTATGCCAATCAAAATGTTAACGTTGAAAAATATAGAAAAACCATCAATTAATTCTAGTATTCGTCCTTGTACTACGTAACTAATTTGCGAAATAAAATATTCGTCATTAATGTGACCATTACACAAGTTATGTAAAAAACTTTTTGAAATTTTTCGTATTTAATATAACAGTACATAAAGAATAACGTCATATAAGAGATAATAATCTATGTGGTCTAGATGATAATTTCATTATACGAAAAATAAATATTTCAAAAACTTAACCTGAATAACAACACTCGCAGGACGGACAAGAAGTTTATATAGCGTATTTAATGTTCTCGGATCACTAAATAATTTTCAGTTTCTTATGACAAACCTAAGAATTGAGTTAGCATGTCCAGTAATATAATTTATATGTACGAGAAATTCAAGGTCCCATCAAGGTATACTCCAAGATCACGAACATGAAAGACCCTATTCGCAATATTATTATCAAGATTGTAATTAAATGTAAGTTTATTCATATTACGAGCAAAAGATAATGTAACGCATTTCGTATAATTTATAGAAAGCCCATTACGTCTAGTCCACGTAGTAAGGTTATCTAAATCTCTTTGAATAGCTAACCAATCAGACAATGAGTATACTGGCCTCTGCAAATAATAGAAATTCAGAATTTAAGCTATTGCCTATTATGAAAAGTAATAAATACTAGAAGTCTGAAATTAAACCCCTGAGGAACACTCGAAATCGGAGTGTACTCATACGAACAATAACCGTCGCAACGTACATAAAATATTCTCGATGTTAAATACGAACGAAAAAGATCAATATACTCACTAGGAGGCAAATCGTAACACTTAAGTTTATTTAAGACAATGTAACTGAATGCTAAAATCTATATATACACTATCTACCTGAAGTCCACAATCCATCGATTCGGTTAACTGATTAATGTAATTAAATTTGTTGTTGTTGATTTATGGGTAATCTGCTGATGAGGAATGAGTCCGTTGTCTAGGTATCTATTTAATCTATTATATAAAATAGCTTTAAGACGTTTGGAAGAGCAAGACAGGATTGCGATAGGGCGATAGTTTTCAACTGCCTGCTTATTATCATTTTGATTATAAGTATTATTCTTGCTGTTTTAAAAACGGTCGGTCATGTGGTTGTTTTAATTAATTACATTAACTTAAATTAAAGGACGTTCAAGACTGTTTGAAGCACGATTTGAAGAAAAATGGTGATAAACATCGAGAGTCTGTATATTGGCTTTATTCGACACACAGCCTCTCAATACTATAAATTCCAAAACAAAGGAAGGTACTGGCAAAGGAGCAAAAATATGAAAAACGAATTGTTCGGGAGGAATTTTATAAGGAAAATTGATTTCAACTTCCAGACTCTTATAAGCCTATGTTATAGTCAAAGAAAAATTAGAAACCTACAGAAAAATTAACAAAACAGCGTATTAGGAATGCATCACTTACCAGAACGACCAGTCATTGCACAGAAGAAGTATCAGCCGATGATAGAACAGACAATCACAGCACACAGTAGAATTATCGGCTGATAACAGGAGAACCAATCGCAGCCCCGGGTACATAAAGTTACGGTTAAGAAGTACTTATAAAAAAGACTGACACTGAAGCTTGTACATTGGAAAAAAAATTATTAAGCGAGAGTAATAAACGTTTCTACTACACGTATTGAATACAAATTATAAAATTTTTACATATGTTAGTTTAATAACCTTTCTTCAATTAAATATCTGAAAACTGAACTGGTTTATAGGTCACTCATTAGATTACTAACGAAACATCTAAAAAGCAAATAATCTGCAAGCTGAGAATTAAATAACTAATTACTAATAAAGCGACATCATAATAAATGAATGAATATATACATGTAATCATTAACCGGTAAAAGTTATACCATTATCTACAAGATAGTAAAAAAAAACCCGCAATAAGTAATAAAATACTTAAGAAATAATAAGCGAAGCCGCTAACACTTTACTTAATTTATATTTTAAGAAATATCTTGTTCGTGGTTTTTTATTTTAACTTAATTCTAATGTTATCCAAATATCAATAATATTGAGTCTAGCAGCGTTAGCGGCTTCGCTTATTATTTCTTAAGTATTTTATTACTTATTGGTTTTTTTTTACTATCTTGTAGATAATGGTATAACTTTTACTGCCTAATGGTTACATATATATATATATATATATATATATATATATATATATATATATATATATATATATATATATATATATATTCATTTATTAAGATCATACTTTGTTTTATAAAACCAATAGATTTTGTCTAGTTATGTTGTGACGTAAGCCATTGTTAACAAGTTGTTTTTCTTTTTTTTTTCTTCTATGTTATGTTATGTTATTTTCTTTTAATAACAGTTATTCTTCTATGTAAGTTTGTAAGTTACAAACGTATACAGTAGTTTATTATTTATACTATAAGTTCATATCGAGATTTTATAATTTAATAAGATATTTTATAATCACAAACTCATTGTATGCTTTCTTGGTGGAATAAGGGACTATGTATCATCCATTTGCCCACACATATAATGCGGAGGTCTTTGCATTTGTTCATGGACCTCTATATTTACATGTATATTTTTATATTTTTTGTTTTCCCAAAAGAGGGAGGAGGTTTTTTTTAGTGGGTAAAAATCCCACACGCTGATTTGTTTTGAATCCAGCAGTATAAGTGCATGTGTTGCTCTCAAAAATATGTGTTACATATAAATATATCTGTGTTTTTTGAAGATTTTTTCCTCTCCCGCTTCGAAAAACAAAAAAAGAACCTAAATATATTTTCATTAAAAAAAAAAATTTATTTAGACGACAATAAAAATATACACAAATTAACGTACGCGTATTATTTTGCTGATGTATAAAGGACCGAAATTAGCTGTAAGATTTGGAAAGACCAGTGATCCGTATTTCATGCCGTTTGTCTCCGAACTAAGATTGTAAGCAATTTCTAGCGGTTTAAACAGTCTCTGAATATTTCTGAAACGTATTCCGTATAAATGTATTTAATATTTTCGAGCGACAATTATAAAAACAAGCACATAAATACCTATTATAAGTAGTAGAATTACTCAAGAAAGCAAAAAGTCGAAACTAATTCAGTCAGATAGTGGAGATGAAAAGTGGTTAAACAACACCCGAAACGGCTTCCACGAAGAAGAATCAAATTAAACACAACGTTATGTTTGATTATCTGATTATCCAAATATTTAATTATTTTTTAATTTAAAAAGAAAAAAAAAGCAGAGGAATTAAAATACATTCGAAGAACTAATTTCCCCAAGCGAAGTGTCTTATGAACACCGCATACATTCAGAACAGCGATTTTTTAAGCTTAAATACCGAAGTAAATTTAATTTTAACATTCGCTCGAACAAAAATTGGTTTCATACTGTTCTCGTTTTCTTAATAAATCGAAAAAATAAGAATGGACTTTAAAATTAAGGCGATAAAAATATAAATAAATACGAATATTTAAATATAGCAATTGAAAAGAAGTAAATATTAATGACAGAAAATTTTAACTACCGATCTCGTACGTACGATTAAAAAGGATATTTGAGAAAAATAGGATCGGAATTCATACATCCGTTAAAGGTAATGAGGAAAAGAAAAATTAATATTTTAAAAATACAAAAATATTCTAAGAAAAAAAAAACTATAAGAACATTCGATTATGATGTGCAATATAACGAACGAGTAGAGAATTAAAACAGTCGCCAATTACTTTATATATAATACTTCTTAATAGTGGACGATAAACATTAAAAAGTTAGAATCTTTACAACGCAAGAATGAACATTCATAACAAATAGACGATTAATTCTTTTTCTATCGGATTTATAATAGTAATGTATTAAAAACGTACTTGACAACGTATCTATGATTCGTTTCTTCCCATAACTTTCTAAGAGCCATTTGTATAACACCGTCGTTCTGAACTGGTGATAACGAACACGTCGAGTAAACTGCTATTCCTTGTACCGGCAACAATTTTAGAGCGCACCTATTAATTATAAAAGAATAATAATAAAAAACAAACAAATAAATCGTAATTTTTGTATTACGTTCCTTTTCTGACACGCACAAATTAGTTTTTATTTTACGCGCTAAATTCTTGATATATAAAATCGATTTCAGGCAATTATAAACACCAAATCGCGTACGTTGAAAAGTTTAAATTTTTATTATTACATTTATTTTTATATTACACTATTTATATGTAAATATGCAATGTAAATTCGCATGCGTAATCGTTTTTTGATTTTTTTTTCTATGTACTTATTTAT
The DNA here is from genome assembly GCA_032883995.1 of Coronaproctus castanopsis. Lineage (NCBI taxonomy): Eukaryota > Metazoa > Arthropoda > Insecta > Hemiptera > Monophlebidae > Coronaproctus > Coronaproctus castanopsis. The sequence goes on along the minus strand of CM065052.1, from coordinate 70,988,563 downwards.
TACGTATATTAGATAAATTTATGGAATTAAAATTTAACAGTCGATCACAGCATCAGTATAAAATACGCATTGGAAAAATGCTTAAATCAAACGTAAAAAATAATTATCTTTTATTTAAATTATAATCGGAAAATATATGATTACATCGAAGAATTCAAATTATATTCGGGTCACTTTTTAATACATACGCTGCGTTTTGAAACACGACGATATCGCGAATTTTTACAAAATTCGACGGTTCAACGGTTCTTCTTTAAAAAATGTCGTAAGTATTTATTAATTTATACTTACGTCAACAACTCAGATTGAAATTCGGGTAACCTTAAACGTTCCTTTATTCTGATACTGTGAAAAATGTTAGAAGTAGTTTTGTCTTTTAATACACCTCGATCATTTGTACACGGAACATCGACTAATATCTAAAATTAATAAACTAATATTAAAAACTCTCGTAATACATTTACAGAAATTCGAAAACCAATTAACTTGTTAAGTAAATTTTAGTTAAATAACAGTTCCACGATAAGTATACTGAAATGAAAAACACTTACTATGGTTAATTAATAATTAAATAAATAGTTAAATTATCTCAATTATTTCACTTTTTATAACTATAACTATTTGAATGTGATAGAATTTCGTTTTCGGAATTATAAATAAAAATGTAAGCTTTTTTTTTACATATATTAAAAGGAGGCAGCGGGACACAGGTTGTTGTAACTTTTTTTTTTTCAAAACGTATATTTATGAAAATATACAAAAGTATTTGTGCATGCACAACTCCCACTCATCCTTTAATTTAATTATTACAGATAAGTTCCGTGAAGCTGGTGCTTGTCGACGGATTTATTATTTTTTAAAATCATTTTCTCGCACATTTAATCTGTGCAGTATATATTTTTTCTTCATCTTATTTATATAAGTTTTAATATAATATAAATTATACACTATCGTATCACACTCGCATTTGACATTTGCTCACATACATACTCGCAATTTCACTCTCGCAATTTATTTTTTATCTTTTTATCATAGCCATTTGTAGTAGTATCCATTTGTGTAGCCGCTTTCAATCCCCTCCTTCCTATATGTCTGTTTCCTCTGTTTCATTTCTACATTTTTAATTTTCATTTATTTTTATTTCTATTGTTATTTTTTATATATTTTTAAATACATACGTAACTTTCTCTACTAAGTAGTCACTCGACCGCCATATGGTGCTAATCCCACCGACGGAGAAACGAAACATCGACTAATCAGGAAAGCTAAGTCGGAACTCACAAACATCGCTGAATCGCTGATAGGAAAACGGCGGAAGGTTCACTTGCCGAAAGTGTTCCTACCATTAAATACCGTTAAGCTTTTTACTGCATAAGAACAGCAACTATCAGCAGCTTGCTCGTTCACATATGTGACCTAGTCCGGCTGGTAAATACCAGTCTAGAGCGAGTAGGAGAGTATCCAGCGCCTTAAAACCGTGTCTTTTCGGCTAAGGGAGTAAACCCCAATAGAAAGCCATACAGAAGGCAACGAAAATCATCGAAACTTCCCTTGTAAAATTGGGAACGAAAGAGTGGATGATATTGTTGGAGATTTTGGTATGTCGGGTGCAGATGTATCCAGTGTTCATTCACTATTAGTAATGAGAATAAAACTAAAATTAAAACTGGAGAAAAGAAAAGTATATACAAAACCATGTCATTGCTGTCATAAACGAAACGAAAACAAAAAATAATTAGGGAATTGAATGATAAATTAGCGAAATTCGTATGATGAGGGCGAAGAACACGCGGCCATGAATGAAGTACAACAACTGAATTTTCTGAAGGAAACGATGGAAGTAGTAACCACGCAACAACTGACGTGACACTAAGCGGAAGAAAAACACCTTGGATAACGGATGAAATACTTGATTCAATAGAAGAAAAAAGAATAGGGAAGCAAACGTCCAAATCTGAATACAAACGCTTAAAAACATCAATAAGACGAAAATGCAGGGAGGCCAAAGAAACATGGATGGAAGAGAGATGCAAAAGATAATACAACAAGTACAACGAATGAATTTCTAACACGCAGTTTGGTTTTCGAAAAAATAAAATCCAAAAAACGAAAATTATGGTACTGAGCAAAAAAGGGTATACACCCAAAAATAAAAATATATGGAAAATTGGTGGAGAAAGTACGAAAAATTAAATATCTTGAATGTTATATAATAGAAAATGCCGATCCCGATATAGAAATTAGGGTTCAAATCGAACAGGCAAGAACAATATTTCTAAAAATGAGTCTCTATTCAGTAACAAAAATTTCAGTCTTCATAGAATGGTTAAATGCTACGTATACACTACTGTACGGAGCGGAAGCAAGGACGCTAAAGAAGCAACGTTAAACCGGCTCCAGGCATTTGAAATGTGGATTTTCAAAAGAATGCTAAAAATAGTCTATGTTGATCATATATCGAACACAGATGTCCTAAAACGAATGGGTCAAAACAAAGAGCTGCTGACAATTATAAAAAAGAGAAAAACAGCGTACTTAGGGCATATTATGCGTAATCAGAAATACAAAATGTTACAAACAATATTGGAAGGGAAGATAGGAGGCCAGCGATCCAAAGATAGAATACGGATGTCATGGATAAAAAACCTAAAACAATGGACAGGAAAATTGGTAGTTGAACTAATCCATTTAGCTAGCGACAGAAGGAAATATTCAAAAGTTGTAGCCAACCTTTAACGGAGATTAAACTCAAAAAAAAAAAAAAAAAAAAGGAGGCACCCATAATGTTTTTTCTGAAATTAGTTTTAGAATTTTGCGATTGCTTAAAATAATTCTAAAATATATTTACATCAGATAGATACCTTAAAACGAAAAGGTAACCGAGATATAAAATTCTAATTACATTTACCAATTCATATGCTATTATAAAAAACAAATTTATAAGGTTATAACATTCAGACGGTTAATGTGATCGAGGTGAAATTTGTAACGTACGTATATTTAGATAAGTAACGAGAAAATGTAGATGAAAAAAAAAATTCAAAATGTTATAGTGGAATATTCGGGGTCGGGCCACAAAATTTTCAAATTTGTAAATCGTTACAGCTTTAAGAATATTTTTGTGTATCGTATACGAAATTATTTTCTCGTTTTATTCCATAGTCAACTATAAAAATATAAATATGCGTTATAAATTACATACATTTCGTTTTTTAAATGAATTACAAAAAAGAAATCACGAATTATTCTTTTAAAAGGGCATTTTCTAAATTTTATTTACTTAAATCCAAATACAGTAGTTTACTTCGTATTGTAAACTAATAAACAAGACAAATATTTTTAAACGAAATTACTTTATTGAAAAAATATAATAATGAAATGTTAGTTGTTTTTTGAAATATAGATAATAATATATTATATAAGTAATTTATTTTGTCGCTAAATTATAGTAATCTATTAACCGGTGACCGAGTGACAAATTTAGAACACAGCCGAAAAATTATACTGTTCGGTAATTTCGTAACAATAAATAATTTACCTTCGAAGTGTGAATTGAATTTAAGTACTGATAATAAATATGAATCGAGCGCGAAAAAAAAAAAACAATTCTTAAGTGAACGTTTAAATACGTACATTTATTAAAATAATCTAACCTTATTAAATTCATCACGATCGGAATACGTCAAAGCATCACGACGATTTATCGTTATAGAATTCCTTAAAAAATCTGTGTCGTACAAGTATTCATTTACTACTTTATATAATCTGCATACACGCATATAATCCTTATCGTTAAGAGTTATCTTATCTGTAAAAAAATATATATACATATATATTAATACCTGTAGTAAAAATAACAGCAATAATGTTAAAACAAGATATTTTCTAACGAGCGCTACGATTTTTAAACTCGTTAAATGTATTTATAGCGGTACATACTGTACAAAGTGGTATAGTAATTTTCCCACTATTTAATTTTAAAAACAAATACCAATAAGTCAGTATGCCTCATAGAAGGCTATACGGAAGTCGTTAATCATTAGATACAAAACGGATCTTAAAGAAAATTCGAGACATGGAAATTCGCTAATATTATTAGACAAATACAGAAAAGAATCGATCAAAATTTAAATATGAACACGATAATTTTTCATCAATTATTACACTCGTACGAAATCGTGAACAATGTTACGCGAATAATTAAATTTTTCTAATTGAGATAAACCGCCTCTTCAAGATAATCACCGGCAAATTTACGCACAAGTCTTGCCGGAAAAAGTATTTGAATTTGTCCGTCACGTCGATTTAAATTAAAGAATAACCATAACACGAATTTATAACCGAAAAATACTTTTGAAAAGTGGGTTATGTACAAAATTATTACCATCCTTATATTTCATAATAAAAAAAAATATAATCGTAAATAATTTGTAGAAAGAATAAGGTGTATTTTTTAAATTATACTAATGAACAATACTCGTAGGTTGGTGCGCATTTTTTTACATTTTTTAATTCGAAAGGAAGGTGTAAAACCTTTTATAGAAAATTCATCCGGATTTCACGAAGTAAGATAGACAAATTATTACTAATTGTATATTCATAGGTTATTTTTATAAGCAATAATTTATCAAATGAACTTATACATATAATTTTCTTCAGTTTCAGATTACATTTGGAGCTAATCAAGCATTAATCATTTCAGATTTTCAATTCTATTTAATTTTATTACGTGTTGTACTTTTGCTTATTTCTTGAAAATTTTCACCAAAACATTCACCCTTCCTTAATCTCTACTATGGAATAATACTACGTTAAGCCGTTATAGAATATGCATACGTTTTTCGTATATTTAGCGCCAACAAAGGAAAAAATTATAATAAGTCGATACGATTATTAGAACTAATCGGTTTAGTTTTCATAAACGATAATTAATATTACGCAACATTTTTTAGTCGATCTAAATTATACTTAAATAAAGTTGTTATTACATTTACTAAATAAATTACGAATAATTTCAATTTTAACTTTTGACAAATAGATTGTTTCATTCGTAAATAAAATTAAACGAGGTATCGTAATGAAACATTACAATAACAACGTTTACATACCTAAACACAATGACTGAATAGCTGTCATGGATTTTCCACCGGGAGAAGCGCACATATCCAGTAACCGATCCCCTTCTTTCAAATCCAAAGCAAGTATAGGTAAAATAGATGCGCCATTAAGAATGTAATAATCTATGACGAAAAATAATAAGCAAAATATTTAATAATAACAACATCAAATATAACATCGAAATAATAATGTTGTAGTGTTCAAATAATTAAGACCAGTTTTCGAAATAACTATTACGAATCGCACATAATTAAAAACCTTCACATACGTAGTTTCTCAGTCTCGCAGACATTTAGTTAAATAGATCATTGAAAATAATAATAATAATAATAATAAAACACATAATAAAGAAAACTGATTAAAAATAAAATACGTTGAAAGGTGAGACAATCAAACGTTGATAAAGGTTGTCATAAAATTTATATGAATAAAATTTGTTTATATATAAAATTATTATTAAATATCCGTCATCAAAATAATTCGCATCTTCTTGAAATAGCGGAGGGCACTCAATATAGTTCAAATTCTTCTATTTTTCTGAGAAAACGTTACCAACTGAATATTCATAAATAAATTTTTATGTACATAAACGTGTAAACGAATTTTCAGACTGAATAAAATCAAAACGGAAAACTGTATACAAACTCGTCTGAAACTCACTAGTGACAGTTATAGTAAAATAATAATAAGAAAATATAGAAAGTATAGTTTAAGATAAACAGGCTGATAGTTAAATTCTTACTTTTACAAAAGTATGTATATTAGCGTTTGACACACATACACTGGAATACATATATATTATATATATATATACACAAATAAAATTAGAGGAATAAACGCACTTAATACATTTGTAGACATTTTCTCCGGCGAAGGAAACAAAATATTATTGCATTTTTCGTACAAATAAATATTTAAATTCTCTGGTATAATCAACGGATGTTCTTCTTTTTCGACAGTAATTGGAAAATCCATATTTTTCTTGTAATAATTATAATATTCCGATTCAGGTATCCAATTATCCATTCCGTGAAGTTTTGACGCCGGAACGAATTCGTATAGAGGATGCGAACTAAATGGATTACTGGGATCAATGATACGATTTTCATCTATTTCGGCTTCCATCATACTTTCGTCTAAAGAAAGTTTTTCTCGAACCGCTTCTTTGTACTCATTTTTTTCTTCGTTTTGTAAGCTAGAAAAAATATACGTATAACAAGTTTCAGTACGGTAACATTTTAACCGATTTATAAATATATTCTTGAAGGAATTAGCTTCCGAAATTTAGTAAATGTTTCGATAATGAAAAGGCTACAATCAGGCACAACTGCGTTTTATTATCGTCAAAAACTATCAATATTATACTTTTAAAACTTTTAAAAGATGCTTCACAATTAATAAACACAACTTTACGATGGCTTCTAATTATCGCCTACGCATTTTATGTAGCGACTACACTTACACTACGAAATGTTAACATGCATTCATTACCCCAGATGGTAACCAGTAGTGTCGTAACTATGTAAGTCTTTATCTCGATTTCCATCATACGTGAAAGTGTCGCATAAAGAAACTACAGAAAAAAACGAGCCGGATGTACTAACTAATAGGAAACAGGTCATCATTAAATCTCGTCAATAAACGTTTACATATAAATATTATATATGTAAACCCACTTCGAATATGGATTTACGAAATTCAGTTTTAGGTCTGCGCATCAAAGCAAAATCGAGCCACCATCCCACATAGGTAAAATATTATCATTTAGATTTTAGAAATCTTATATTAGATCAGCTTTAAAACATTGAGTGATTTAAATCTTTTCATTTCTGTAATTATTTTCTCATTATTTGCTTGTAAAGACTATTACAATTCGTTATAAAAAAGTGTAATCATTTATAGGCCATTTACAAAATTATTTTTAAACAGGAAGAAAAAGCGAACAAATAACCAGTTAACATGAACTTAAAACATAATAGTTATATATATATATATATACGCCATATGGGGTACAGGTTGTTGTAACTAGAGTCACCTCTTATAGTCAGTAGTCACTCGACCGTTATATAATGCTAGTCTTATCGACGGAGAAACGAAAGTCACCTGCAGCAATGCAGACTGATTTGAGTTCTCCTACTTCCTTCTCTACAGGAGGGAACATACATGTTGCGAACTTAGCAAAAATACCAAAAGGATTAAAATTGGAACTTGGAACGTTCGATAGCTGAAACAATGTGCAAGATTAGAAAACTTGAAATAACAAGAATGAATACTGACGTCCTAGGAGTAAGCTAAGTCAAGAGGGAACATACATGTTGCGAACTTAGCAAAAATACCAAAAGGATTAAAATTGGAACTTGGAACGTTCGATAGCTGAAACAATGTGCAAAATTAGAAAACTTGAAATAACAAGAATGAATACTGACGTCCTAGGAGTAAGCTAAGTCAAGCGGCAAGAAAGTGGAGACATATGCAGCGGAAAGCACAGATTTATCCACAGTTTAAATGGAAATACAGAAGATGGCTTTCTATTAAATGAAAATACAAGAAATATAATCGAAACTTTTTCAGTATACAGTGATAGAATCATTTTGAGTAAAATCTCAGCAGCACCTAGAGACCTCAGGATAATATAGGATTATATGCCAACATCAAGTCATAAAGACGAACAAATAGGCAACATATATGAACTGCTAGAAGAAATTATTAAAAATGTTGAAGATCACGGGGGGCTGGAACGAGACATAGGAGAAGAAATAACAACAGCTACAAGAAAATTTGGTCTTGGAACAAAAAACACTATAGGAAGCTGTCTGATTAAATTATGTGTCATGTTCGAACAACCGAAAATAAGAAGATACACTTGGTTAACACCTGGAGACACTAAAAGATACCAACTTGACTACAGGAAAAGATGCCAAAACCAAATCAAAATATACAAAAGCTACCCGGGAGGAGACATAAAATCTGAACACAATCCAGTAATCATAACAAGTAATTTACAATTAAAAAATTAAAATCAACAAACCAAATGAAAGATTAAGTTAAAAACAAATAAAATAACTCAGAAAATATTTGGAGACGAAACAAATAAAGCAATAAATACTCAAAGAACAAACAAGAAAATGGAAACATAGGAAAGGAGAGATAAAGAAGGTAGCGGAGTAGGTAAAGAAGAAAAAAAGAATGTACAAACCATGGATAACGGAAGAAATACTCAAATTGATGGAAATTAGGAGAAAAAATCAAATTGAATATAACAAAATACGAAACTTAATAAATAGGAAATAAGAAAGGCCAAAGAGCGATGCATTGAACAAGAATGTGAGGAAATAAAAACAAATTTTAAGAACGGCAATACAAAGAAGGCCCATGCTTTCAATAACCGTTTTTTATTATCGAATCTTTTATTTCAACGTATCGGTGATTGCTTTAAATCATACAAGCTACTTTCCAGCAGATAAACATGATCGGTTCCCACCCGAGTATTTATTCGGCTGCTACGCGTATATTTCACCATCAACACAGAAATGTTCTTAATACATCGAACTACCGTCATTTTTGTGTCGCTGACTTAACGAACGAATGGTATATAGATATCTGACAATTAGACGTCTGTAATACAGGTTTTTTTACATATACAAAGAGTTTTAACATCTTTACCAACTCGATTTCAGATTCTAAATCAGTTTCGCTTCGAGAATTTTTTATTTAAATGTAGGAGTAAGCCCTGTTTCCTCGGCTGCGTCGCCGAATTTCCTATGATATACATCTTCGATATCGTCTTTAGTGAGCAGGATTATCCGTTCAATGTAGTATCGAATTTTCTCATTAAAAACATCTCGCAATACGATAAGGTCACGTTTATCAGGAAAATAAACACGGTAGCGTTCGTCTCTATCGTGTCCAACTATATACCCAACCGTGGCTTTCGAATACATTTTACTGTTTTAAAACTGGAACGTGAACGTAACATTTCGAACTTACTATTCGGCGATGTTAAATTCAGGGTTTCTGTCCAATCCAAACTTTATACAGGGTCATTTACAATTTTTTCCATCGGTTCTGTATGTAGTCAGCAGTTATGGCGAATTCAACTTAGACGGCAGCGGGAATATTTAAATCCGAATTTATGTATTTGAATGAACGAACTATCTCTACGAACGAATGATTTTCACGTTCCACTGCCATTTTGTTCCGGTGTATACGAATTCTTCCAGGACTGTTGTTGTCTCATTCGCATACTACATCGGTTAGACAATTCCTTCACCTTGTCACCAAGTGTACAATCTTTTAACATCTCGTGTGTTATTTTTTCTAATATGAATAGTGATCTTCAATCACAATGAGATATCTGATCAAAAGGATCAGACGTCGGCCAATAACAATCATCCGGGAGAGGGAGATAATTTCAATCATTCCTGAATTTACAAGATTTCAGTTTTAATAATACACCTTATCCAGCAAGATTTGATCAAACACGATGTTTATCTACATATTCTCATCATTTGTGCCCAGGCAAGACGACCTCTTTTAACATTTGCAGACGTTTACGATAGGACTCCTTCAAACGAGGCTTTATGGATATCATCGCTTTACTTTTACTAAATCATTCGCGTGGCTCGTCATTTTGATTGTACTACGCCCAATGCCTGCGAGAACGGTGCAAATTTTTGACAGCAAGTCATAGCGCGTGAACCGATCCCGGCTAATGTTTGGTATAAATCCAGCACTAATCATGCGAGAACAATGTTACAATCTTCACTTGTTCATATTCAGCTACAAGTAATAATTTTGTTTTTGTTCCACATATAAATGTGTCCGTTTTCAGCGGAATTTCGGTATCGGCGGCTAGAGCAAGATAAGGAGTTTGCCATCCGCGTCGATCTTTTTGAGCCACTGACCTTTGTCATCACAGTATCTACCGACAACGTTCAACTTTAGCAGCTTACTTTTACCAACAACCTCAGTACGTGCTCGTATGGTGCTCAAACCTTTCGAACAGTGTTTTACCTTTTTGCCATGTTTCATCCGACGACGAAGGCTTCGATAATGGTGTTATATTTCGTTCATGCAAGATAAGAATGGCACTGAAATCATCCATTTTCTTACCAGCTTTCAACTCGATTTAAACGAATCGAAATCCTTCGACAAGATTTATATTTTCGAGTTCTCAACCGTTGTAAACCAGGTAGGAAGTCTAGGTGTTAGTTTTTTATACGATAAGTAGAGTAGCAGCTTCATTTTTCTCTCAGACTGTACCGAAAAATTTTACATTCTCTAAATACCTGATCTTCTGCTTTGTCATCGAATACATAAACTAAAACTTGTCAATCTTCACATGCACTGTGTGATCGTGCAGTTCTTCCCAAACGTAATAAGAAAGAACACTCTTTGCCTGATCTTACGGTATATTCCAGTCTTCATACTTATGTTTGTCGGCTTTTGTTGACTAGGTAATCGTTAGACACTTACTTGTTGTACCTTTTCGACTACATTATACAAGGCTAACACATCCATTACTCTAACTTTCCATGACGGCCAGTCTAAAGCACCGATGAGAGTCTTGATGAAATCCGTTTAGATGGACGACTGCGAATAACAGCAAGAAAATCATCGATGTTTATAACGTAGTAATTATAAAAACCTTAATAGAATTTTCACATACTTTAATATGATTAAGTTACACAATAATCAATCGTATACTTATCACGAATAATTAACAAAGCGTTTGAACTCGTAACCTGTTATAATCCTTTATATAAAAATGTGATAATTGATACACTATTTACGAAATTATTAAAAATAAAGAATAAACAACGAATTAACGTGAACGTAGAACATCGTGATTATATTTATATATATACATACTTTAACGAAAAAACAACCTTAGTACCTACTTCACAGATATGATACTGCTGAACTATCATATATTTCGTATAACAGTGAAATTATCAGCTTTAAATCAATTAATAAATAAATTATATCAGTATAACACAAGATCATACTGTTAAATTCTATGCATGACAAATATAGTAAATAAAAGAACATACTTAAATTCTTCAGCACCATCAGCTCCTTCGTAATAAAATGTTGTATACTGAGAAGTTGAAGATCCCATCTGTTGCATTCTTTGATCTATAGTGACAGCACTCTCAGATGTTACTGCACCAGCATTTTCCATTTCAGCGAGTGCTGCTTCGTGTGCATCAACGCGTTCTTTACCCAATTGTAAAAAGTTTTTTAAATTTATAGCACCGCGATTCTTTAAGAAATCAAACGAGTTATCAAAGATATTCTATTTCTATATAATATTCACGATAATTTTATGTAGTTATTTACCCACTACTTCGAGTCAACAGCTCTCAGTTGACATGTTAAAACTATTATTATCAAACACGAAACATTAAACAAAGAATAATATCTAAGTTAGAGGTTAACAGAATTTAACATTCAAATAATTACGACTAAAACTGATAAATAAATAATGACCTTACTTAAAACAAAGCACAATAGCTTAATGTAACATAACATGATAAATAGCTTCTTAGAAACAATATGTGTCTTTATTATTTTGTCTGCAAACTAATCTCTAAAACAAACATAAACAACGAACGCTGACATTTCAAATAATCACATTTTTAAAAATCGTGATAATTAGTCAACTGTGTTTCCTGCGCAAAATTCGTCACTTTTATTACGTATTATTGTTAAAATTTTCCCATTATTTAAATTACATTGAAATCTTCCTTTTGTATATATACTCACGTTTTTGAAGGTTTGTGATATTTTAATCAGGTTTATCAATTTTTAAACTGTCCAAAATCACTATTTAAATAAAACGTATTATATAAGTGGTCAGAAATCAATTTGTCATAGTTGTAATTGTTTTTTTTACATTTAATCTGTTTATATAGTTCAAACGAAGTATAAATTTGTTGATAATTAAAATTATCATTTAAAAAATGTGAAATTTAACTTCAGTAAAATTATTAAATAAACTGAATTATATATGTAAACATCGTAAACCAGTACTGTGATGCCACTTCTTTGTATTATGTAACCAATAAATTGTTCACGAAACAAATTTTGTACATTATCACAAAGTGTTAATTTATTTTTTATGTTCATTAACCGTTAATTCATGTAATGTATTTATTAATGGATATCTAAATCATTATTTCAAAAAAATGTTTACAAAAAACAATCTATTTAATGTCATATTTTTCTCGAAACTGGATATTTACTAAACCCAGAAAATGGAATTGAAGTATAGTACAGTACAGTAGTATAATTGATATTTACTTCTAACAATTGTTTTGAAACATCTGGGTCGCCGAAATTATTAATAACAGCGCAATACTTAATCGGGCAAAACAAAGCGACACGAATTGAACGCCATTTCTTTTCACCAAACACAGATGAATAAAATTCATCAAAATGTGTCATCGCCTTGTCCGTAGGTTTATTCTTCTTCTGAGCTTCAGACTAGAAATTATATCGTAAGATGTTTGCTTAAATCAATATAAAATACAATTCAATATCTAATTTAATTATTTATTGAACATAAATTAAGTTCATAATCATTTACCCAATGTTCCTTTTTCCGTTTATGCCACTGCTTAGCACTTCTAGATAACACAAGTACAAATGGCTTATTAAATTTGTATAATACATGATATTGCCTTAACATTTTAAAAATGTTTGTGTATTTAGAGCCACAGAACTTACTAAAATTAACCGGGAAAAAAACAAAAACAACTTATGTTTAAGGTATATAAAAACAATTCGACCGGCTTATATTTTTATGGGTTTGAATTTTTCAACATTTCACACCTCTCTCTTCGTGATAATAAAATACTAAGGAAAGAATAAGTATAACATATAACAGACCAACGAATTATTTGGAACATCTTAATAATCTTTATGGAGTTTGGATTAATTTAATTCGAGATTATTAATCAATGATTTTTTAACAAATCCAACATTATTTAATATTGTTTATATAAATATGAAGACATGGTGGCTGCACTGTTGTATTGTTATCATTTCATTTATACATGTATGTATTTATGTAAACAATCAGTCAGTTCGTGACATAAAAAAAAAAAGGTTAGTGATTTATTAATCATATATAATTAATATTATTTCAAAATCTACAATTATACCTATTTAAATATTTCATTAGGTTATTCAATTTAACGTTAAATAATACGTGTTCTAACATTTTTAATACGTTACGTTTTACATGAAAAAATGCAATTAAAAATAAAGCTGTGGTACGCCCTTTTATTTTCTGTGCACTATAGTTTTAGTAGTATTATGCCTATTTTTTTAATCATATCGTATGAGTAATCTGTTCGTATATGACATGCAACAGATTTAATTAATAATATTTTAAAAAATTGATGTGGGAAGAAAAAAGAAGATAACACTTTTAAAGAATTGCGTTAGGTTGTGTTCATTAGTATTTTTAAAATTATAAAAATAGATTTCGAAATATTAAAGTTACATATATTTTATTTACATCAAAACCTATTTAAAATTTTGTTTTATTCTTAGATATTTATATTTGGTAAATACATTTATATATTGTTTTATAAATTTAGCAGGTATTTTAAATTATTGTTTAACGTTATCTAAGATATTATGTATATATATATATATATATAAATTTTGACGGTAATTTTTATTTATGCTGTATATTGTAGGTTTCAAGTTTCTTATAATCCCTAAAATTAAAACCGTTTATGAAAGCTATCAACATGAATGCATGCCATGTGATAAATGGAAGTTCGGAGGGGAAAATGGACTGGAAGTGATCTCACAGAAACTGTTAACACTGACGTTAATTGCTTAAATGCTGTAAGAACACTACATGAAACTGTAGTGGATCTCAGAACCGCTTTGGATAAGTCAAGAAATGAGATCAAAGTTTTAAAATCTAAAAAGCCGACGGAAGCCATTATCTCTAAATACAGCGATGCGATCGAGAAATTATCTTTAGAAAATCATATTTTACGTCGTAAATATATTTCTACGAAAAAGAAAACCCTTCAGACAGAAAACACTATTTCAAAAAGCGATGTAATTTCCGCCGATAAAAAAACTTGTACGATGGAAAATATAAACGGAAATAGGTCTCCAGATGACATCAAAATTCAAGCATCAGTTGACGATAAGATAATCGACAATGTGGTTAATTTATCTGATGTTAATAAATCATCGACTGATAGTAGCAATAAAGCTGGAGATGATGAAAAACCAAGTGTGCAAGTTTTCGGGCAATATTTTAAGGCAGATTCTGAAGAATCCGAAGAAGTTGATGATATTGAATTAATATTTACCACTGATGATACTAAAGGTAGTATTAACTTTCATGAAGAACTACAATCAATATGTGACGGTGATATCGAAGAACCTACTGTGTCGAAGCATTCTGTATTGGTAGAAACAGATATTTCAAAGTGCGGAATTGTGTATGATGTAGATAACGGTTCGCTTTTAAAACCAACAGCAGTAGTTAATCAGAAATTCTCTCACCAACCAATCGTTATGAAAAATCGTAAGGATTTAAAAAGAATTTCCACTGAAAACATAAAAAAAAATAAAACTTTTTTATTATCCAACAATGACAAAGCTAGACCTATCCTGAATGATAAGATTGCTTTGACTGTACGAGATTCTGAAGCACAAACAGATATATCAGCATTACCGCCATGTTGGAAGTCAGAAAGTTATTTGGCCGGAAATAAACCGTCAAATACTTTTACAACGTTACCATCAAAATTTGTAATACCGTCTGTCAAAGATAATTTACTCCGAAGGTGCTCATTAAAATTGTGCGATAAAACAAAGGAAGCACGGCGCATACTTCTTTCGGATATAAATTTCACCAGTATGGTACCTGAACTGTCTCGAAGCGTCGATCATTTGTGCCATAAAGAAGAAATGATTGGTAGACTAAGCAATACAACACCGTTGAACGTATTAAAATCGTGTAAAAGTCCATGTAATTTAAATTCTAGTTCATCTCAATCCCGGTTCGATTTTGTAACGGATACGTCTACCTGGGATTGTTGCGACAATTCTCTGTCTTCGGACCGGAATCCTTCTGCCAAAGATGTAAATGTAAAAAAAACTCACTTGTCACGTCCATCAGTATATTCGTTAGACGCGTATTATTCTAACAGGACATCTTCTGTACCACCATCGCCAACTCAACGTAGACATTCGTCTGCGCTGTTGCGTTCTCCATCCAGTTTAATTGACAATAATTTATCATTTCCGTCATCTGGATACAATAACAAATTTTCAAATAACCGCGGTGATTTTGATCCGTCAACAAAAAGAAACGTGTACCTCCCACAAAAACAGAAATATAAAGTTACTTTCAAAGGTAAACGATGCATAATATTTCGTTGTTTTATGTATTTTTAAATTCACTATGATTCTTGATCTGCATTAATCTATTTGTAATTTTAACATCGAATGTCAATTTAATTACACTCGTATAAGTTGTAAATTATAGAAGTATTAATTTAAATAATTATATTTATAAAGTAGTTATAAAAACAGAAAAATCTCTATAACATCAAAGATCTGAATTAGATGAAAATAAAATTTAAAAATGGAATTTTTACAATTGTTAGTAGTGAAGTAATATTAATATTAGAGACATACACCTTCAAACTTTCATTGTTGATATCCATACATCTAAGATTTTTTCAGTGAAAACCATGTTCATATTTTTTTCACGTAACGTTTCAAAAACATTTACCGTTTTCATGATCAAACTGACGGGTCGTCGCCGTATGGTATCCATAACGCTTTTGTATTCCACCCCCCGAAATCAATTAGCTTCATCGCTTCGTCAGTAAGCTGTGGAGGCCACAAGCTGTCAATTGTTATTTCACCTCCTAGCAGTGGACATCTGAACAAGTGTTTATGGTCTTGTTCCTTGAATCAGTATCTAGTCCCCATTTCTTAAAATTTTCCTTTGTACGGTCGCATCTTGTTCATAATCTAGATTTTCCATTTTTTCCAGCTGATCGTGTTGTGTGGCAATATGCCCTCGTTACCAACCATGTTCAGTTGTTGCCATAGGTCCTTACGGTATTTTGCTGGCTCGTGTAAAAGTGGTGTGGTGAAGTTCCAAAAGTCTTCTAGATTTAAGTCTTTCTTTAGGTGGTGATTGCCCATAGAGCATGTGGCGCTGGTCTGTAAGCGCTAGTGTTTTCGTTATCATTTCTGATACTTTCTTACGTATTGATGGTGGAGCGACACCATTGGCTCTCTACAGATCTCCAATCGCTGTTGGAGCAGCCGTAATGATTCTGTAAGCGCTGTTTAACGCCGTGTCCACTTTCCTTGTGTGGGCTGATATGCTCCAGACTGTGCTAGCATACTCTCCTGCTGCAAATAATAAAGCCAGCGCCGATGTTCGAAGCACTTCTGGCGTAGCACCCCACTTCGTAGAAACGAGTTTTTGCAATAGATTATTTCTTGTTTCAATTTTTTTTTTTTTTGAGTGTTTCGCAATGCGTTCTAAATGTGTTTCGGTCTAAGGTAACACCTAGATATTTTGGAATTTGATTATGCCGTACCTTGCATCCGTTCCAGTAGACATTCAGTTTACATCTTGCCTTTCCATTGTTTAAGTGGAATGCACACATTTCCGTTTTTCCTGGATTGGGGTTTAAAAATTATAGTAATCATCTAAGTTCTCCAATGCTTGTTGTAGATGCTCTTGAACTTCTGCATGTGTCCTGTCTTGAGCTGCAACTGCCAGGTCGTTCGCGAAGATGAACCTTGTTCCCAATGTCTTTTTTGGCTGATCCTTAATGTAGATATTACAAAGTGTCGGAACCAATACGCTACCCTGTGGTAGGCCGTTTCTTTGTAGTCACCAGCTGCTTTCTTTGTTCCCAAATTTCACTTTGAATCTTCTGTTTGTGAGGAGTTCTCTAAAGATAGTGGTTAATTTGTAATCTTGTGTCATATCACATATTTTTGTAAACAGTAAGCTATGGTTCACTGTATCATAAGCGGCAGTTAGATCAATAAACATTACTCATGTGATTTGTTTATCTTGGAAACCTTTTTCAATATATTGAGTCGGGTTCAGTATTTGATTGCTGCTGCTCTTTCCTAGTCTAAAACCAGTTTGTTCTCTTATTAATTTACTTTCAGTGATAGGTTGTATCCTATTAAGAATGATTCTTTCAAATATTTTCATCACGTGACTTAGTAGAGAAATAAGTCTATAGCTGGCAGGAGACTCTGGATCTGTATCCCCAGATTTTAAAATCGCTATTTTATTAGCTTTTTTCCGTATTGCTAGTATTTTTCCTTTTTTAATTATATCTCTAAGATATTTCGCAGTCCAGACTATGGTCTCATCACTTAATTAGTTGCTCAATGTAGGTATATTTATAGGATTATACTTAGAAGAACGCAATCTTGACATAATGTTGCCCAAATTTTTTGATAAGCAGGCCCCCTGCTGTGCTCACATCCGTTCATCAATGTTTCTATCATCATGTGTGAGATTCTAACAATTCTTTTTTGTTATATTTATTTTTTACATATTTTGTTTACTTACTTAAAATAAAACCTCAGTTTTAAATATTACAAAAAAGTTTTGATGTATATTTTAGAGTCGATTTGTCAGTTTTCAATTATTCTATAAATTACAAATTTTGCGATAATTTTTTGTTAATAAAGAAAAATGTAAAAGATCTTTAACGTTCACATATACATATAACATTATTAATACATAATAAATAACAACCATTTTATAAAATGTTATGTTTTAGAACCGCAATTTATTAATGCTCAACAGTCATTACCAAATGTTTCTATCAATCATATTAACGAAGAGGATTCTACCGATTCATTAATTTCCGAATCTGAAGAATGTATTCGAAAATCCATCGATACTATGCTTTCGAGTTACGATAATTTTATTCCAATGTGGAATTATACGAAACGTCGTACATTTTCAGAACCGGATCTTAAAAATGGTATTTATAATTTGTCTTATATATAAATATAGTGATTGAAATACTTGTAGAAAGCACATTTTCATGAAAGAATAAATACATTTATATACTAACAGATTATCTGATAATACGAATCTGTGACTTTGTCCAGTTAAACATATATCTTGAAATTGCTGTCCGATTTTTTGATACCGCATATGTCTAAACTTGATTGCACGTGCTCAGTCTGATGACCTAAGTCGTTCAAAATGAATGTACGCAAATTATGTGCATTCTTGTATTTCGCTTCGTACGCATATCTGACAAACAAAATATAAATATTTTTGTCTCATAAAAGAGTTGTATTTGTATATCTATAATCGGTAACAGATCAAAATTTATTTAATTTATTGATATCGTCAATAACTATGCAATGCAGTGGACATTATAGAAACATTTCAATTTAAAAGCAATTTTACAATAAATTAAAAGTTGCGAAATAATGAATATCAAATAATGAAACTGGTGAAATTTATAATAATTAGATAAATCGTACATTTTGATACATTTTATGTAAATAACAAATATCAGATGAAGTTGCTGTCAATACTAGAAAATACAAATATATCAAATTTCTGGAGACACAAAAATCTGAAAGCTGTTATTGATTCAGAAATTATGCGATTTGTATTTATTTATAAACTCAAATATAAATAACTACAAATCGAATAGTTATCTGCTACAGGCATTCTCTACAGATAATTATCGTTCAACTGTATATGTTTAATTCACACAATGAACTTTTAATATATATATATATACCTATGAAACTCGATGTAGACAAATAATAACGACATCGTGAAAAAGGAGACGTTTTTAATATGTTTAACAACATTCTCAGTTTATCATCATCATCATCTGATGCAGCAATCTGTTGACTGGTTTGTGCCTATGCTGTTTCATCTTTTCTAACAGATCATAATGATGCTTTTTTGTATATAAATATTATTCTGCCGATGATTATTTTTATTTTTTCATGAAAGTCTGTTTTGTTATGGCAATTCGTTTTTCTTATGTCTTCGTAGTGCTATTCAGATACTTGAAAATTTATATTTGTTCTAGACTCATTCCATCAGCTGCAATACGGTTTTGTGTCCATTGCCAATATTTCGGGGGTTTTTTTAGTATTCTAATTTTTTTTTTGCTGGTATCTACGCTAGTAAGAACACATCATCTGTAATTGTGTGTATATGTTATCCTTCACTTTTATGTTGTGTGTTGTATCATGAAAATATTCTAATAAAATTATCTCTACTGCAATGTTGAACTGTGTGTGTTTTGTCTTCCCAATTTTTATGTCGTATGTTATTTCAAGAAAAATTCTAATAAAATAAGCTCTACTACAATATTAAATAGGCGATATTGTCATACCACCTTCTGATTTTGATGGCTCTGTTTCATCGTCTCTAGTTTGTATTACAACGCATCTATTATATAGGCTGTAGGTAAGTGTAATATTCTTTTCAATATAACCAATGTGCTGTGCATCTATTATATACCTTGTGGGTTTTTTTTTTCAATCTATTGATGGGTTGATTAATGGAGCCAATCAAATCAAATCTGCAGTTTTTTCTTCCATTTCTCTCTTCTTCCGCTTAGTTGTTTTAATTCTTGATAGTTCTTTGTTCCCATATCCTCCATAACTTGTTCCATGAATCTTCTCCCCGGTCTTCCTCTTGTACGTTTTCCGTCCAATTTTCCTTCTATCAATTCTGTCAGTAACGCATTATGCCTTAACACATGTCCAATCCATCTATTTCTTCGTTGAGAGATAGTTTTCATAATATGTTTTTCTTCCTTAATCCGGTTATAAACTTCTTCATTTGTAATCTTATCCGTCCACTTTATTTTAAGCACTCTTCGCCAACACCAGGTTTCAAAAGCCTCCAGCTTTGCGATGTCTACTTTCCGCAGTGTCCAAGTTTCAGCATCGTAGAGACAGACCGGGCACACAAATGTTTTTACGAAATTTTTTTTACGGCTAAATCTAGTTTTTTTTATGTTAACAATTCTCTTTTCTTATATACCTTGTAGGTGAGTGTAATATTCTTTTCAAGATAACCAATGTGCTGTAGGAGTTGAAAAAGTTGATCCTAATTTACTCTGTCAAAAACTGTTTCATAATCTGTCTTCCCCAACTTATGAAAAACACTACTTCTTATTGTGTAGTACAGTATGCTGATCATTCTATAATCTTCACAAATTTTTACCATACATGTTGAGATTGTAATTATTATTATGCAGAATTCCTTTGACTAATATGTCGTTTCTGACATCACTTCTTGCGTGTTTTAAGAGTTTTACAAGTATATTTCCAATCTACGGTATTTTTTGAGGTGGTAAAATCTAGTGCAGATTAGAATTCTTCATACAATATTGAGCTCTCATCCATTTCTAATATGCTCTTGGTGTATTGTACAGGAGCCCACAGTCAAACGCTTGTACATCATTTCTACTTAGTTTCACCTATTATTGTTTTTGCTGCAACATGAATTTATGCCTTTTAATGGACTATTATTGTATCATGTGTGTAATTTGATAATTATTTGATTATTCTATTTAATAGATTGCTGTGTTGTTAACATAGTTTTCAATTTCCTTGCATTTTGTCCATGCTACTAGTTTCCTCTCTCTTTCCTGTATTTTCATAATATACTGTTCCTTTATTTCTCAAGATTTATTGGCCATGGTTAGATATGTTTATAGCAATATTTCTTGTCAATTAATTCAAGTTGACCACAGTTTCTGTATTCCATTCCTTCTTTCGTCAACTGTCTCTTTAGCTGTAAACTCGATGGCATCCTTGTTATTGGCCCAGTTCATAACTATACCTTTGCTGTTTATTAAATTTTTTGTTTTGTTTGTCCAGCATATCTTCTATAGCATTTTTAAGCAGGTTATTTATTATATTGTTTTCAATTTTTTCTGTATTCTATTTGGAAAGTCTTTATCTTTTAAGTTTCTTCATATATAAGCTCGTTGATTACTAGTTCTGTGTCTCCCGAATGTGTTAATTTTTTCACTTGATTTCAATATCTTTGTTTTACGAACTTGAAATTAAACCTCGCTACTATTTTTTTTATCCTAATTGTTCTGATTAAATAAGTATTCGTATTTACTCTTATATACTATATGCGACCATGGTAGATTTTGTATCCTAGTAGTTAGTTTTAAAATTTAATATTTAATTCATTTGCACGACAAGATTGTTCATACATTGGCACTTTAATCGTCTGATATCATCATTGGTATCCAACAGCTTAACAATCTGTTTTTACATACTGCTGCAATCGCTGTTTATGAATTAATATTGTCATAGTAAGTGTTACAAATACAACAATGAAAAAATATAAAATAAATATTTTCTGACTTCTTTACATTATATTTAATATATTATTTTTTCCTAGAATTTTGGCCTCCTTTATCAGCGAGACCATTTGTTCCTAGATCTCCACATGAGCTTTTAGTAAATTATTTTGTGAAAGTCATAAATAAAGACGGACGGGTTGCTACTGGCAAAGTGCAATATGTTGGTATACCTCCGGTTAAACCAGAATATTATGTTGGGATTATGCTATCAACTCAAGTAGGTGATAGCGATGGTAGTTTCATGGGACATCGATTTTTTACTTGGTAAGTTAAAGATATTAATGATATATTTTATTATTGTTTTTCTTATCTATACAAAAATATGTTTGTTGTTTATAATTATTATTATTTCAGTGACAGAAATTATGGAATATTTGTGCCGTTCCAAAAAGTTATTATGGCGTGGAAAATATGAAATAAAAGAAAATATTTGACGTGAGATGCATAATATTTAAATATAGAAAAAATATGTAGTTTACAAAATTACAAATATACGCACAAAGTATGAAAATAAAAGTATCTTTTGAGACTGGAGTGATATTAATATTCACTAATCTATTATGTTTAAAATATAAATAATTTTTTTATTTACAATATCACAAAATTTCGATTTAGGTCCTTATTTTCATGTTGCATCTACATTCCTTCAAAAAGTACAAACACTTATTTAAATTAAAGGGCAAAGGATAATTTGGAATATCGTATAGCGTAAAATTCTATGAACATAATGTTTTTCACGATATTATATAGGTTTTAAATATGATCGTGTTATTGTATTTTAATATTCTTTAAATATTTAAAATGCTTTAAAACTAATCTTTCGCCTAATTCCATTTTATTTGAGATACTTTTACTTTAGCTAGTTTTACAGTTTGTTCATATCATCTTCAAATGCACTCTAGTGTTTACAACAGTTTTTCTCCAGCACATTGTTAATAATTTGAAGTAAAATAGTCTATTATATTCGACGAAACTTCATAATTTAATGACAACGAATTATATATTTATAAATGCATGTGTTGTTGCTTTTTAAGATCACAAATTCAAGTTCCTTTTCTTATTGTATATTTACTAGTTTATATTTTCGTTCGGTTATTTATTTTTGTTGTTATAGAAAATATATTAAAATAATATTCAGCTTTAAAAAAAAGAAAATAATGAAGTCACTGATATTTAGTTTGTATGTCAAGAAATAATTTATTTATTATTATTTATTAAATTGTTTTTCTTTGAATTAATTTATGTTTATTAAAATGATCATCAGTTTTTTATTTTGATATAGATTTATTATAAAAAAAAAAAAAGAAAAAAGTGGATTTGTCTGCATAATATCTAGCGATAAGTATATGAACAACAGACTTTTGTCATATAGCTATACAAAATTCTCACACATTATATAACTCGATATTGAACATTTATCTATATATTTAAAAAACAAACGTTAAAAGTTCCTTCGTCTATTAGTCCATTAAGCTGTTTTAGTCAATCCATTTTGGGATTGGAAATGATAATTGAAGCAAAGTTCGAAGTAAAATATATTGCAATGATATATTTAGAGAAAGCATTCGATACTTGAGACTGGAGTATTTTGGATCAAATTCTATCATGAATAAAGATTGTGTAGAAATTAGTAATAATGAAATTAAGATAAAATTGTTTATATTTGCCGATGATATAACTGTAATGACAAGAAGTGAAAAAAGCTTATTAGATGTGTTGATAAAACTAAACTCGATTCTCAAACGCTACGACATGACAATAAGTAAGAAGAAAACTGCGATAATGAGGGTGCAGTAAAATAGAAAATAATAAACAAATTAAAATAAAATTAGATAACGAAATTGCAACATATAAAAAATAAAAATACCTTAGTTCAATAATAACGAAGATGGAAGATGCAATTAGGAAATAAGGGATATACGAGCAAAAATAGTTTTTAAGTTAATAAAAGGATACGTTTGGAGCGCGAAAAATACCGAGCCAGAAATTTATCACACAAATAATGGAAGATATAAACATAAATAAATACCAACTGCTTAAGGCGTAGATGGATTTTACTATACTAGTTATAGTCGCTGTTATTTTTTTTTAAATTTCTGGTAACAATTTCATTCGACTGTCTGAAAAATATATACATATTCATATTCTAAATAAAAATTATGGAAACACCATGTTATTAATTTTCAAAAATTAATCCTTTCGAACAAAATACACTGTTAATCAGCAGTTGAACTCACATCGCGATAATAATTTTAAAATTCCATAAATTTACGTTATTTAAATTTTTAATCAATCATTTTTTCGTATATGTTGTATATTACCATTCAGTCGTAGTAATCTCGGTAAAGTTGTTTTATCAAAATTCAGTTAATACATTTACCGATTAAAACAATATTACCACTACTGATAACACTTATTTGTAAACTAAAATCGTTAAAAAATAATATCGTTAAGTGGATTTCCGCATAAAATGAAAATATCAGAATTTCAACGTATAATGCGAATAATTTTCTCAACCTTATTGCTAACGTATCATCATCATCTAGTACGAACGAGTATGAGAACCCTTGATTGACAATCAATGATGATGAGAAAATTATAACTTAAAGGCATTCATGGAAACTGTAGCACAGACCATAACCATGTTGCTATTTTTATATGAGACACTTATTCCAGTGGCGAGGAAGACCATGACGGCTGGACTTATTCGGCACAATTGCTGTGTTAGCTATAAGAGACAAAATAGTGAAAGGTTAAAGAAAATGGAAGGAAAATTTAAATTATGGAAAAGTAAGAAAAATGTAAAGGCGGAAAAACTGTCACTATTTTGGGGCAATACCTTAGCCTTTAAGTAAACATCCTAACCGCAAAGAAACGGATTTCTACTGAGGAGGTAGCGGTGTATGGTTTTGACAGCGACCAAATCTCGTTGAGGGTGAGACAGTCGGGAGATTTCGTAGACTTTTGGTAGGTAGTTCCTCAAGCTGCCCATCCGTACTCTTTTGTTTTTTTATCCTGTCACCACTGGAATTGTCTGCCTAAGACTTTCTGTCAGTGGTCGATTTTTAGTCCACGACTGATTATTTGACTAACGTCTTATTCGCAGCTAACCTACGTATCTGTAGGTCGTTCCACTATCCAACACTCATGGACACGCTCTGTTCCGGTTAAAACTCCGGCCTGGAAAAGGAAAAGTATCTCCCAACAATTGATGTATAAATGTATATATCGAATAATACTGAAGTACTTTTAATTTCTGAAATTTATTTGTCAAGTAAAAAAGTATGTTATTTTCTCTGGTTATAATTTATACTTAAAACTTTAAATGCTGAAAATATATAAATTTAACTAGGCAGCTAACTTTGTTCCCATACTGCTAATAATCAAACTGTTGCTGATGAAAATTATATATTTTTTAATCGATTATAAGTCTGAACAACTTTCCTTATTATTTCCTTCAATTTCGGTCGTCAGTATCATCCTTCCTTTATTGTTCATTAGTCCACTTCCATGATGTCCACTTTTTCGTGTTATATAAATTACAAATACAGCGCTGTATTAGCATATAAAATCACCTTAGTTTACACATTAGTGTGTTGCGAATGTTTGTCGCAGTGTCCAAAACAAAAGTACTCACAGACAACTAGTGCTGAAAAATTACTCGGCAGTCTATTGTCCACAACATAATATAAAAAAATCTTTAAACGTTTTTTTAAACCCTTAGACAAATAGTGTATGTAATTAGGAGTGAGTGTAATGCAAAAGGCATTTAATTTAGATTAAAAGTCCTGTCCCAAGAAGTAAATAACTCAACATCTATTGAAACAGTGATGCCTGTTCCACTGGAGTGCAAGCCTATTGCCTGACAAATTTGAATGAGTTAACTAACTTATTAGATTTGTCCTCATTAAAATTATAACAATCATCTTCACTAATGTCAGTCAGCGCTAGAATATATTCCTAAATCTGAAAAGGTAATACTAATCTACAAACTAATTATCGACCGATGAATATAATTCAGGTTTATGCACCTACGGCAGATAAAGATCAAGGTGAAATAGAAGATCTGTATGATCAAATCAGTACCTTAATAAAACTAACAAAACCGGGTGAAATTACAATAATATCAGAAGATTGAAATGCCAAAATTGGTCAGATACAACAGGATCAGATAGTTTGGAAAATTTGGACTTTATGATCGGAATGATAGACGAGACAGGCTAGTGCAGTTCTGCACAGAGCAAGAAATGTTAATAACAAACTTTTTCAAACTTACAGCTCAAAAACTATACACTTAGACATCAGGTTCAACCTGCAACTAGATAGATTTCATCCTCACTGGCAAATAGTTCGAAAAGATATTAAATCCGTGTGCACATATCCTGGTGCAGATGTGAATTCAGATCACAACCCAGTGGTTGCTACTCTTAAAATAACTTTTAGAAACGTTAGAAAACCACCACCAGTATGTCGGATTGACATACAGAAACTACGAAAGCCAGATGTACCAAGTAAAGTGTCAACAGAAATGGATAAAGTAGTCGAAGTAGTTGGAGAGGTTACAGATGACGTTGAAATAATATGGAAAAAATCGAAAGACATACAAGGCAATATTCAGGAAAATGTAATTGGCTTTGTTAAGAGAAGTAAGAAGAAAACATGGATGATGGAAGAGATACTGAATCTAATGGATGAAAGAAGTAAGTTTAAGCGCAGTGAACCCAAATACCAGGTACTAAATAAAGAAATCCGATGTATGATAGGGGAGACTAAAGAAATATGGTTGAATGAAAAATGCCAACAAATTGAAGAACTCAAAGCTAAACATGATGCTTTCAATCTATACAAAAAATTAAACAATTCACCAACGTTAGACGCGCAATTAATGATGATAGTCTAAGAGATAACAATGGAAATATTATCCTAGAGAAAGATAAGAGAATTTTGGGGTGGAAACAGTACAGAGTCAACTTATTTAAAGATTCCAGACCTAACATAGATAATATAATTGGCAATTCCATTCAAGATACCACAACTTCTGATATCTTCCGCGAAGAAGACGTTAGATGTGCTATAAAGAACATAAAATCTGGCAAAGCAGCTGGACCAGACAAAATACAAGGCGAATTAAAAGTATGTCAAAACGAGCATATAGCGCTAAAATGTTAAATTTTTCAACTCGGTGCTGTTGTCAGGCACTCTACCATCAGAATGGTTAAAGTCTGTTTTTATTCCACTACCCAAGAAGTATAATGCTACTGATTGCAATGAATATCGTACAATAAGCCTTATGTCACATATCTTGAAGATCTTCCTCAAAGTAATTCACAGCCGAATTTATGAAAAATGTGAGAAAAACGCTGGTGAAAATTAATTTGGATTTAAAAAGAGTTATACGGGAAGCAATATATTCACTTAATGTCCTAGCGCAAAAATGTCGAGATGTAAATCACAGACTTTACTGTTGCTTCATTGATTATAACAAGGCATTCAACTGCGTGATACATGACAAATTAATTGGAATTTTGAAGGCGATTGAAATAGAATGGAAAATTAGAAGATTAATAGGAAACTTTACTGAAATCAGACTGCAAAAGTCAGAAGCGAAAATATTGAATCAGAAGAAATACCAATTAAGAAGGGTGTGCGACGAGGTTGCGTGCTGTCACCGTTACTTTTTAATATATATTCAGAAGCAATTTTCAAACAAGCGCTCAGGGATGACGATTGTATCAGTATCGAAAACCGTCATATTTCAAACATAAGATATGCAGACGATACAGTTCTAATCTCAGATAACATTGGTAAGTTACAAGAAATGGTTTGTCGAGTCACCACAATAAACAAAGAATATGGCCTTGAAATAAATATAAACAAGACAAAATGGTTAGCAATACATAGGAAGAACGATACCGAAGCCATAGCAAAAATCAAATTAACAGTAAATGGTTAAGTCATAGAGTTAATAAATTTCAATATCTCCGAACCTGGTTTCATGAGGAACCGATCAATCGATCGAGATACGATCACGCACAGAAAAAGCAAAGAAGACCTTTTCAAATATGAAAAATCTTATGACCCAGAAAGACATTAACCTGCAGTTAAGACTACGGCTGATGCGATGTTATGTTACGTGTGGTTGGTACTACTTTACGGTATAGAAAACTGGATTCTTACATCCACGCTTGAAAAGAAGATCGAAGCGTTGGAGATGTATATATATCACCGTATTTTGAAGATTTCATACAGAGGCCATATTACCAATACAGAAGTACTGTAAAAAATGTCAAAGCCAATGGAACTCCTATACACTATACGCTCCAGAAAAATATAATATTATAGTCATATAAATAGACATATTATTTATCCAAACTTCTCCTTAAGTGTGTCGTAGAGGGACATCGGAAACCAGGGAGAAGAGAAATGTCATGGAGAGCTGATATGCGTCGGTGGTACAAGACATCTGCAGAGTTAGCAGAGGTATCGAAGAACAAAGCCAGAACAGCTATATTGATCGCCAAACTTCGGTTGGAGATGGCATAAAAAGAAGAAGAAAAATATCAGAGTAAGCTGACGTGTTCACTTTTCGAAGGAAAATATCTAAATCAAAATTATATAGTAAATTTTCAAACGGGGAAACAATCCAAAACATCTCAAACGTGTATTTAATTATATTACTTAAAACTATCGAACGACATATATAATATAATGAATTACTTTATTAAGGATATTAAACAGTAAAATTTAAAGTTACAGTACCAGTTAACATCATACATTGATTTATTATGCTCAACATATGAAAATAGCGGTAAATTTAAATAGGAAATGAAGATAGCAGTAACAAATATCGGGATTGTCTTAGCAAAAAATTGAATTTAAACAACGAATAAAAAATCAGACGCTTGTAATTTAAAAAATTAAT
Source organism: Coronaproctus castanopsis (assembly GCA_032883995.1). Classification (NCBI taxonomy): domain Eukaryota; kingdom Metazoa; phylum Arthropoda; class Insecta; order Hemiptera; family Monophlebidae; genus Coronaproctus; species Coronaproctus castanopsis. The sequence goes on along the minus strand of CM065052.1, from coordinate 70,960,111 downwards.
TACTTCATAACCAATCATGCAATAACATTGTTTATTATAGAAAGCTGCTAAAAACCCTAAAATCACAAAAAAACTGATTTTCTCAGTAAGGAACTGACAAACCGAAAAAAGTACACACACACATCCTGGGTTACTAAAAGTATTTCTTAGGAAAATGCTAATGTTATTAACACAAATTTAATGCAATATTGCGTCTAATGTTATTCCTCATTATGACTAAAATTTTAGCATATCACTAACTTTTGTGCTTAAATTTTTGTAAAAGACAGTTCTGTGCTACTTAAAACACAATAGAATCAAAAACTCTCTTACGTCGATCTCAGTGTGATTTGTAAAATGGAAGTTTCATGTTGCATCACCTGCACGGCTTATAGATTGTTTTATCAATTTTTATTATTCGGCGATTACATAAAAATTATATAAATCATTATAAAAATCTAATTAGTAGCAGAGAAAAATGAGGCAATCGTATATTTTAAAATCTTATACAAAGTTTTTATTATAATTAATATCCAGTCGTTAAATGTATATGAAAACTGATTAAATCTTTAACAATATTTATTTCAGGTTATTTGAAATTCCTCAAAAAATTAACAAACAAACCAGCTGTCATTCAGCTCGTGCTGGATATTCCAATACATCTATTAATTTTAAACACTACACACTGCGTTCAATAACGATGATTAAAAAATAAATTTTGGCAAATTAAAAGCATATCTAATCAAGAAAGACACCTGTAAAGAATATAGCTTATACCTTAGTAAGCTTCGACTGATGTCATATAAAATTTACACATAGTCAGAAACTACATTATCAATTTTTAATACTGGTAATAATAATATTTATGTTTCTCACATACTCCTACGATGTCTCATAAATCCTCCATTTCAAAATGATATGTTTTCTCAACTTAGTAATCGTCAACTTTAAATATGTACTAATATACATGACTCCTGCCATTGGTAGCCATATATAGTATGCTGATTTAAGAGTGTTTTCTTAATATAATTTCTCAAGATTAACCGAAATCGATTATGACAAAAATCAACTGATACATCATTATTTATTTATGTTGGAAAAATATATAATTTACTTATTTAAAAATACGTTTTGTTTTAAATTGCTATTTTGTATGGTAATGAAAACATCCCATATTATTTGTCTACTTATAAACATAATATATTTTTAATAAATGTATGATACGTTGAAATATATACTTAATCGATCAGTACAATTGACATTTACAATATCACATTCACCATAGCGATATCATCTAAAGGATATGTATTTAGTAGCGTTTGAAATTTTCACTGATCAGTTATATTTAAGATAACAGGAAAGATCATAATCAATCGCAGTGCTAACGGTAATTTTCAAATTGACTTTCCTAAGAATTAATATTGCAATGAAGGATTTCTACTCTGCCTTTACAAAAAAAAAAACATAATGTGTATATTTGTATAGTAACATAATGTTCTTGTCGGCACTTTACTTCCGTTCTTGTTTTTCTGTTCATTTATTAATGTGCTTATTGCTTATTGTATAAAGTGCTTGATATTGTGTACTTATCAATGCTTTCAACATATCTAATTGATATTTTAAGAAAATATGTCAGTTGACTATGGAATTACTTTTCACTAAAATTTTTCAAAATGTATGGATTAATATATATTCTTATTAAAAATATATTCCTATTAAAAACATATCAAACATATTATTTTTAAATATATCAAACATATTATTTTTAAATATAATAAACATATTATTTTTAAAAAATAGTATTTTTAATTTATAATATTAATATTATTTTAAAAAATAGTATTTTTAATTTATAATATTAATATTATTTTAAAAAATAGTATTTTGAATTTATAATATTAATATTATTTTTAAAAATAGTATTTTTAATTTATAATATTAATATTTGTAGTCATGTTGTGTTATGTTTATTCATAAAAGTGGCTACAGTGGTGTAAATGTGAAGAAACGCAATTTTGTTCGTTTTTTTAATGTGATTTTTAATAATTAAATTTTAAATTTATTTTTATTTATATATTATCAGTTAATTTCGTATTTACTTCCGCGAATGACCTTTTTAACCAATGTTTTTCACCAATATTGGTTCCGGTATGTTGCGAAGTAATGTTCCTCACAAATAATACACGACTTATTTATAAGACATTGAGGCGTATAATTAAAGATTATCTGAACGTATCAATTATAATAAAGGTATGATCATCTTACATAATATGTTAAGTATATTTGAAGTGTTGAGGCAGTCATGCATTAAAATTGTTGAATCTCATATTTTTAAATGGTGTTACTTTTACTTGTCTTCGTCAAATATAATTGCTTTTTAACGAGTTAAAAATAAAAAAAAATGTTAACAGCAGTCTGTAGTAGAATAGAAGGAAACGTATGAATTCGGATAGGTATGGAAAAATACTTTTAAGTTACATTTATTGAAAAAAAGAAAAAATACAATTGAGGCAAGAAAAAAAAATCAAAATACGACAAAATGTGAGTTATGATTTTAAATTGACATTATGTAATTATAAACTGACATACAGGATAATGCTATTAAAATTATTGAAGAATTAAATCAATATAACAATTGTATGTGTGAAATGCGCTATTCAATATGATTTATTCTATTAAAATATGTTAAAGACTTCCACATTTTTCAAATACTATTTTTAAGTATGTTAAAGTATACGTTAAAAATTTGTTATAGCCTATAAATTATTTTAAAAATTGAAAATCACATAATATAGAAATATCAAATAATTTTAATTCGAAATTTTTTGTTTAACCGTGTCGTCCGGATTCTTATAATTTGTCACTTTAAACTTGTTTCTTTTATATCAATATCCAAATATTCAATATGATTATTTTTTCGAGGTATTCCGATATAGTGTGTAACGATATTGCGGAATTAAAATTCATTAAATAAGTTACTTATTTGACTAAATATGATCACTGTTATTCATAAAACTGATGATCAATTACGAAAACTGCACTATTATATGATGGTAATTACGAAACATATTGCTACAAAAAGTACGATTGCACAAATTTTTGTACACACGCATATGCTAGTGATTAAACTATTAATAATCCAAGTAAAAGATCTCTGAGCAGTGTTGTAACATAGTTGTTTTCATTAACTTTCTATAGCTGGTGTACAGAGTGAAAGATATTCTATCGTAACAGCAATTATTGGGGTTCGTATTTACTCATGAAAGTAGCGAATGTAATTTTATGAATTTAATTGAACAAATGTATAATAAAAACCTGAACACCAATTTATGAATGTTGTATTTTCATAAAATTATAACTGACCAAAGATATAGATTTAATCAACTAAAATTCGTAGTCCATATGCCTCAAAATCAACAGACATCATTCTTCATATTTATTAATTATAAAAATATTTATTTTGATACTTGAAATGAATTAAGAAATCTGCGTATTTGAAAAATAAAAAAAAATAAATGAAAATATCAAATCATGTTAAAATTAGTAGACTTTAATACAAATCTATTAATTTTTTACACGAAAACCTGTATTTTAGTATATAATTTGATACTTATGCTGATTTGCCTTAACACGTGAAACATAATATTAAAATAATTATTAAGGCAATACTTATAATTAAATTTTCAGGAAATTATCAATGAGTATTTTTAATAAATATTTCCGTAAATAAAAAATTTTCACTTGTATTTTGCGTTTATTTATTAAAGGTTACATCTATAGAAATTTTAAATTGTGTAATACAGAAATATTTAGGTTTCAAGCTTGATGTATTCTGGTTACTTACTTTAGTCATTGAGTTAAGTTTTTTCTTGTTCTGTTTTTTAAGAGCTGTATTTTTTCTAATCAAAAGTACTATATCCGTTAGTAATTATATATTTTTGGGAAGAAAAATCGCTCTTCGAGACAAATAATCTCTTTTAGCTACTATCGAATTTTTTATTTATCCTTGATTTTTTAAAAAAAATGACATCAACAGTTTCATGTACAGTAATCGTATGTTCTAGCCACATGCGTTAAGTCTGTAGTACTTTATTACTAAATGTAAATATTTTTCGCGTCCATATACCCACATCGAAGTCGATAAATCATTATAACAAATTACACCTGTAAACAAATTATTCAGAGCACGACTCATTTGTAATGATTGGAAGGATTATAACAATTGTGCACACTTTATTGTTAATCATTCATATAATTTACCGCAACTGTAGTTAATATTCTGCAAATTGAGGTTCATAATGAAACACTAAAAAAAAATAGTTGTCTTTGTAAATATATGCTACAGCACAAAATAAACAATTCGGCCGCCTTAAAATGAATTTTAATCAGCGTGACATCGTATCGGCTTACATTTATAATTATAAATATACTGTAGTTATGGATAATAATTTAAATAATGTTGTATGACTTTATTTGTTACTGCAAATAATTTAATACCTTGTTGAATGCAAATCGAATAATGTTTGTAACAATAATTTTGGTAAATTACGATTTACTATGGAAATATATATTTAAAAGCTAATATGCTTAGAAATGCAAGCCAAGAGACCACATTTGAAATCGAGTATATATGAAATAAGCAAATGAGTTGAAACTGTTTGATGAACATTAAAAATCAGCTCGATATAATTGTTAATAATGAAATATTTTTCTAATTATTGTTGTTTAACTGGAAAATCGGCGTACCAACCAAAAGCTCCGTTATGTCCGGTGTGAGCTCCATAATCTACATATTCTTGAGGATTGTAATGGTGCTCATTACTTTCATACGTAATTGACTCAGCCATTTGAGGTTTTCTTTCCTCATTTATTTTGTATTTGAATGTATTGGTTTCTCTGGGCGAACGATTTTTCATCATTTCAATTGGCATTTCTATTAATTTAACACGTTCTATTGGCGCTATCAAATATTGTGTGTTACCCAAAACGATGATTATGTTACTTGTTAAGACAAATAATAACACCACGAAAACCTGTTGCAATTAAAATAAAATCAGGTTTTGTATATTTAATTCAATTGAAGCGTTTAAATATGGTATCGCATTATTTTTACTGGATTAGTTTATTTAAATATATATATATTAGTGTATTTAATCTAATAATTGACTTTGACAAAAAAATACATGTCAAAAATAATTTAGAAAACGATTGTTCTTCTTAGGCATAATTTATATTACTAATTATTGGATTAGTGTATATGGGTTATGTGTGCATTCAAGACAAATTTTTATATTTTCCATTTTTTACGATTTTTAATGTTTATATTAACAGTTATTCTAAATTTTTTTTTTTAAATTTGTATTTCTCTTTTCTTTCAATTAAAACAATAAATTTTTAAGTAACAGTATATTTTATAAAGGTTTATAGTTAGTATATAATAAAATTATTAAAAAAAAAAATTGTCGATAACGTAAAATTATTATATGCTAAATCACAAAATTTTCTTACTTTGTGTGCTGAACAATTGTTGAATATAACGAAATAATATATTTTTATGGTTCATTAATATGAAATATATTTGAATAAAAATAACGTCACATTATAAATGTACGCAAATGTGAATAAGTTTGTTTATTCTTTAAACTCTGTTTAGATTTTTTCGACATTTTTTTCGTGTGTAAAATTAAATAATTTTGTTTTATAATTAGCATATTATTAACTTTATATCCCGTTATTTCTGGTTCTTTTATATTACTTTTATACTTTTAATCGAATTCATCCCATCCTAGAAATGCTTAACGTTATGTTGCCATATTGTTTCAGATAATATGCGAAAAATGTAGGGAAAAACTTACAATTCTAGTATAGTTAAATTATGAAATATTAATTTTAAAAAGTAAATACATATTTAACCGTGTGACATTTGCATCAGGCGAGAAACGTGTCGTAATTTATGGAATGTTAGCAACTTCGTACAATAATTTGTATTAAACGTTTTATATATTTTTGTTATCATATATGTTGTAAACTACAATAAGGATTAACGTAGTTTATTCTAATCATTTTATTTATAATTGTATCAAAAATCTTTTGAGGTTTAATAGTAGGAGATTAAATTTCGTAAAAGTTATGATTTTTTAAAATATAAATTTCATTTTCATACGTAGAATAACTAACATTTCTTTGAAACCAAAGTAATTGTAACTTAGTTATGTGTTAACTTTTAAAGTGCATAGCACATTTAAATTTAAGATGAATATAAAAAGCGACTGTGTTCAGTTACGCGGGATCGGTGTTTATTAACTATGAACATGCATAAATATATTTAATACCTTAAAATCGTAATAAATTTGATGTACTTCCAAAATATATTAAAATAATCTTACGTTTCAAACATTATGGTTACGGCGTACTTACCGAAAACATGTTAGTTACCTAGAAACAATATAGCACTGCTATCATATCCACGAGTACACTATATTATAAATAATTTCATTCACTTTCTACATAAGGAGAAAGTAATTTATAGTTATTATTAGTTTTAAGATTTCGTGTATCCTAATAATAATGTTAGGTTATATTGTGGTTAGCGAATTGAGTTTTACATACAATAATGGTGTATATTAAAGCGTAAAATATTAGACGACCAGTCATATATATATATATATATATATATATATATATATATATATATATATATATATATATATGTATGTATTATAAAATAGTTCTACCTAAATGAATCTAGAAACTAAATATGATAATCCATATTGCCATGCCGTCCTCAATATGATTATATCCAACAGTTTTTTGTTAAAACCTGATTTAAAAACAATTCATATAATTAATTATAACTCTGAAAATAACGTTCCCCAGTTCTTTAATTCTACTAAATGCAATAATTGGTTAATTAATTATTTTTAATTCCTCTTATTTTACATTTAAATTTTATACAACAAATTTGTCATAATTTAGAAATTATTCTGAGCTGAATTTCAGTGCTGTTTTCATAATCTAACGACTGGCAAGTAATCCTAAAGTAAATTTCAATTATCTTACATTTTTTTTTAATTCTCATCTGAAATTTTTTATTTTGATTTTCACGTCTACTCTGTTCTATACCCTCTATGATACTGGGCACAATGCGATTGAAAATATGCATAATATTTTACCGTTTACTTTGGAAATATATCACATAAAAAAAAGAAAATGAATGGCGTTAATGAAGTAATAAAAACAGGTGTAGTTATTATATATTAATAAATTATAAATATTTTTTTCTATTTGTGCAAAACGAATAAGGTCTAGAAACAATAGTATAATAAATAAAATTATCGTCAAATTTTGGAATAAATTCACAGTGAGATTCTAAATCACTGAAAGTACCGTCTAGTACAAAAACGAAGTTAAAATCGCTAAAATGTTTTTTATTTATCAAAAATCAAACCTTTTCAGTTGTTAGGCCATTATCAAGTGAATATTTAAAAAGAATAGAAAATGAAAAATGCTAATTTAAGATTACACTTCACAAAAAATCAAACAGTGAAGATCACTCTGTTCTTCATTTTGCTGATTTTTTGTGAAGTGCAATCTTAAATTAGTATTTATCATTTTATATATATATATTTTTTTTAATATTCACTTGATAATGGCTTAACAGCCGAAAAGGTTTGTGATTTTTCATCAAGAAAAAACTACTGATTTTAATTGCTTTTTTGTTGTTTATTTTAATAAAATTCACTGCATTTCAAATTCTAATACTTCTTAAATAAGTTGTTTTTCTTAATCCTGAACAATCTATTTATATTATAATACAGAATCATACTACAATATGTAATCATTGTATTGTATAAGTTTAGCAAGAACGTCAACATGTAAGAACGTAGTGTTTATTTATTTACTGATTTATTATTCGAAGGAAACGTATATTTACGTATATGATAAGTTATAACGTGTTTTTTTACCAGCTGTGACATTTTACATTAGAATACCGAATATTAAAAATTGAAGTAATAATCAGATTTTAAAAATAATAAAAGAGTCACTACTAAGATGCTATATTTTACATTGTAAGACTTATACTAATTCTAGATTTTATTAAAACTTGAATTAGTCACTTTGATTTAACGACTTTATATTTTCTTTGATTTTTTACGTTAAAAAAAAAAAAAAAAAAAAAAAAACATACTGAAATTAAGAGCAGTAAAAATGCGAGTATAGGTTAAAATAGATGTAATGCTGAAATGTTTAAAGAAAGGAAATAAGTTATTGCATATTCACAGAAAATATTTTGAAAATTGCTTAAACAAATGAAAAATGATTAATTTTTGCGCGTTGAGAATAAAAGGATGCAGTTATGTCGGATTTATTACTATTACCTGGGATCACCATAAATCTGACTGAAAGACATGAATAAATCATTTTCAGGTTCTTCCTTTGCTACATTCTAATTAATATGTTGTATTATGATAAAATTAAATTAATGCAAATTATTGTGATTATATTTTAATCTTGACCTGTTCAGTAACAAGCAAGAAAGTGATAATTGTTCTTTCCCATAAATTCTAAAGAGCGATATTTCATTTATCGATTGCAGTATTCCCCTCCATGCAGGTTTTTAAAAGTTACCATTTATAATTGCAAATTGAATTTATTATTATAAGTTACAGGTAAGGGCTTATCTGCGATTGTAATGTAAGTTATGTAAGCTGAAAAGTGCATTGTACGGCAGAGAAATGTCGGTCTTGCCTACTACAGTGGACACAAATCTATTTCCCTAATGTTGTAGTGTGTTTATCTTATTTTTCAATGCGAATTAGCCAAAAATTTAAATCGGCAAAAAATAATGTATGAATTGACGATTAAAGAACAGTTTTGTTTCTCTGTGTGGAATTTAATTAAATATTTCTTTAACTTAATTTTAGGGTTACAGACCGTGCACTGATCTTGAAGAGCGAAAACTCCATTTTGTTGAATGCGATTAAGTGATTTAAATTCCCATTGTAATTTATTATTTTTTTCAAATAGTTTATGCAGTGGTAGAAAGACTGGTAGATGGTTACGAGAGATTAATTTGAGAACATTAGTATATGTGAATTATGAGAAACGAGTTTTTGGTACTATAGTTTGTTGAAAAGTTCGAGTGGTAAAAATATACAAATTTAACTCGGGAATAGTCATGGGAAAAAATTTTATTTATGTGCCCAAAAAGAAATAATTAGTTCTAATATAGGTCATGTTTTACAGAAAAAAGTATACCTAATGAATTTAAATAAATTTCAAAAATTAAATGTTAAATGATTGAGCGGTGCCATTATCTTATAAACATTTGATTTATGTATTAACTTGCCCAAACTAAATATTAATTAAAATTACCAACCATAATTGCAGGTTTTGAGTAAATAATGTAATGTGCGTTATAATTTTTGAAACTGAAATAAGGTCAATTAAATTTGGTCAGTAATCAAAGGGTAGTGTGTATACCAGATTTGAAAAGTATCCCATTTTTGGGTTCTCTATTTGAACAGACTTTTTGACCATTGTCATGTCATACAGGAATATTTACACCTATAAGTTAGAATTACGTTTTATATCTTTTAAAATCATATTTCTGATCCTTCTTTTTATATATTTGAGAACTAGCATAATTGAATTAAACTGGTATTATTTTACATTTTATTTAATAATCTATTTGATATTTACGTTTATACATTGTAATAATTACTTTTTAATTCAAATGTATAATGTAATTGCAATTCTCAAAAAACATCCTAATTTTTTTTAAATGCTAAGTATTGTGGAACACTGATTTTTAAACAAATGTGCGTAGATGTTACATGAAACATGGCAACACTGCTTTAAATTTACGTATGAATCATATTGTGTGTGTGTGTTAATGTGTTCCTTTTGTTGTAAAAGTATTTTATATCAATTTTACGTCATGAATCCATATATATAGGGAAAATTGAGGTCCTTCAAGAATGCCTAAAATTACTGATTTTTGGAACGTTACATTTGCATAAAAACGACTAGTAAAGAAAAAAAAAATTGGCGGAACTTTTTTTTTTATAAAAATTAAAAAGAAAATGACCAAAAACAGACTGTTGTAGAGGTAACTGCACAAATTTCAAATTTTGGTGGGAAAATTTTTCATCACTAGTCCTTGTTATACAAATGTGATTGTGTTCCAAAATTAGTGTTACATAAATTTTAACGTAACTAAACGAAAGCAAACAACTACATTATAAAAAACAAGATAATAAAATATAAAATAACATACTTGCAAGAATATAATCCTCATCATTCATCCAAACTCTCCTCATGATGTAGATCGATATATATGGACCAACGAATGGTTGAAGAGAATTTGTAGCTAATTGAAAGAATTCTGCTGTCCTATCCAAATTATTGAGTGCACATCGTTTATTGAACATGTAACACACTAGATTCCTGGTAGGTGTGATACTCGTTGACTGTTAGAAGAAATGACAGCTTTTGCTGCCATCTCTCAATTCCATTTGTGTGTGCGCCAGATACTAGGTCCTTGAAAGTGGGTGAGTGATTCACTTCCAAGTGGCAGTAGATGTCACGGAGACCTTCATACACTTTAGAGCAATCTGAAATGACCTTAGTACCCGGCAGCGCACGAACTTTTGTATAAGATGAATAAGAGTGGCAGCAGACCTATCTGTTTCGATAGATATGAAAACACGTCCACTTTCACGTTCATAGGCCCCAAATGCCCAAGCACTATTCACCGGCTTTCCACAATGATACTTCCGTTTTCAAAACTTTGATTCATCGATTTCAACGGTCTTTTCCCAGGCCCTCCTAGAGGTAGATTAAACTCATTCAGTAGGAACGCCTTAACTAAAACTTACGATTGTCAATACGTAATATTCGTGAAATCAGTTTTAAGGAAACATCGTGCACCCACAAATCGACAAGTGGCAAAATTTGGTAAATCGATAATTGGGATCTTTCAAAGAAAGTATAGGTTCTGAACAAAACTTGAGTTCCGCAAAGTTGTTCCTTGTTACGTGTAATATGATTGTAACAATGCCTCAACCAACCATCAGATCTAAATAAATATGTAAGAAATACATAACAAACAGTTTACAGCAATAGAAGTAAAAAAAAAAAAATAGCAAAATCTGAAAAGTTGAGTAACAAAATGTGTACTATACCTAGAGTCGTTATATAATTTAAGGGGGATTGGTAGCATTCACATTTATATTTCCCTAAACGTGGAATAAACCAAACCCACAAAAGTCGAAAACATTCTCCATACTTATTACAATAAAATTAAACTAAATCAATAAAAATAAAAAATAAACTTAATAACAAAAAAAATGTAAAGAATAAACGAATGACCAGACTCCACAAACACACACAATGAAAATCAACTAATGAACTAACCATAAAACAATAGAGTACCCGTAATATTACATCATATTCCGCCGCTAACAGCCATTTTTCGTGATTAACCGCTATTTTAGATCCCATTGACTTAAATTAGTAAGAACACGCTATATATAAATTATATTATTTTTTTAAACAACGTGTATAAATATTATTTGCAATTAATTTTAAAATTTAAGAATCTTAATGTCACTTCTCGGCAGGTTGAGCAACCGATCAAAGTGAGGTATGTTACGTCAGCTAATATCATACACTCTATGTTACCTTGCCTAACTTTATGTATAAATATATTTATATATATAAAATTAATTTAAAAAAAAATAAATATTTAATTTATAATCAATACTGGAAAGCTCAAATTTACCAATCCATAATTGATTATCCCATTGACTTGAGTTCGCGAAAACGAACTGTATTTAAATTATTATTAATTTTTTAAATTATATTTTTTTTAACAAATTATTTAAATATGTGAAAATAATTATGAAATTTAAGAATGTTAATTTAAATCGTTTCTCGGCCTGTTGTGCAACCAATCAAAGTAATGTATGTTACCTGTTTCCATCAGGTTAATATCTGATACACTTCCAGTTACCTTACCTAACTTAATATATAAATATATTTTTATATATAAAATTAATTTTAAAAATAAATATTTAATTTATAATCGATACTCGAGAGCAACAATCGATAATTGATACCAATCGTAGATTAGCATCAACGTTTGTCTATTATAAACATTAAACTTTTTTTTTTCCTATTTTAATTATGTCCCGTGTCCGGTGTTTTTAATAAATATATTTAGTCATTTGTAATATAATATGCGATAAATAACTGGGTTAATAACGAGTTTTTTGTTACGATCTTATTAATTTAGCAAATTTCGAAACACGGTTCCGGCGCCGACAAATTTTGTCATCAGTAATCGTTTTTATGCGAATTGTGTAAAAAATGACACATTTTTAAGTTTCTTCGAGGAACTCATGTTTAGCCTAAGGTATAATATTTCTCAGTCTTACTTTCATATACTTCTTAGTATCAGCGCAAAATACTAATTGAATTCCTTAAACATAAAACAGGCGCCAAAGACTTATTTACAAAGTATATATTTGAAGACTTCCATATGTTCCCCTTATAAAACTTACTGTATTGCGCGAATTCATTATATCAACAATATTTTTTGTTGGAGACGAATGATCGAAAATTCCTTTTTTTTTTTTTACTAAATTATTATGAATGTGTTATATGTTTTAGTAATTTAATTTTGGGGGAAAATTGAGGTCCTTCAAGAAGGCTCAAAATTAGTGATTTTTGGAACACAAGTCACATTTATGTTAGATAATTTGTTACGTATTATACTGGTTTCAGTTAATGTTTTAAAATATTTGTCTTAAAAACTTTTAAAGCATGTAATTATACTTTTCTAATTTCTTGCATTAAATTGTTTGATAATATTAGAATGTATTTAATTATGTACATTAGATTTTATATAAAGACAAATAATTTCTAAGTTCCATTTTCTGTATAAAATAACGGATTCAAAATATAAATTTTGTCCATTTTATTTGCGAAAGATTTAAGATGCTATATCTAACAAGAATATTTCTGAACTGCAAAAATAATTAGGAAAATTTAATTTAAAGGTTCTAGTTAATCGTTTGAAATTTTATCAATATTGAAATGATATATGAAATATGTTTAAAAATTATTCTTCATTAATGATACGTCCACTTTAAAATATTCTTTAAATCTGTTATTCGTTTATGTTATAATTAATTTATTTTCGAATACGCAAATTATAAATATATTGATTTGTATTTTATTACATTTTTATTAATTTATTGTTTTAAACAATGAATTAATTACTATGATCTATTTTGGGATAAGTAATAATCCTGACAATAAAATTGTGTACGTCATTTTATTATTACGTTAATATATAATGAAAAATATATTTTTTTTTTTTTTTGCAGAACTGAATATAGATACCTATTTTGTTGTGGTTTATTATTGAAAAATACCTTATGTAAATAAAAAATGCCGCGTATTCAACCACTACAACTTATGGAATGTTTAGAAGTTCTTCTAACACCATCTGGAGGAATAAAAGGGGATGAAGTTGAAAGAATTTCATCGCTCATGGAGAAGTATTCCAAAATGATGGTGAGTAAAGCTGTATACCTTCTTATTCTTAAAGAAACTGAGAGCTCGTTACTAGACAGATTTATGGGATTTGGTGGATGGAATTTGATTAAAAATTGGTTAAGCTATGCATTGAACGATTTTAATTGGCCACTTTTAAAGGAAATATTGGAAGTTTTGGCTATTTGTCCTGTAAATGTAGAAAGATTGAAATCAAACGAGTTACCTAGGTTAATTAAATTCTTATCTAAAGGGTCTGATGTACCTATAGCTGTTCGTGATCTGGCGACTAATATTGTTCAAAATTGGCTTGCGTTCGTGAAAGCAGCTACAAAATCAGAAGAAAATAATTCACAAACTTCAAGTGTATCTGATAATAATGTAAGTATCAATAACATATCGATCGAAAGTGCTGATAAACGTAAAACCAATGAGGAGGAAGATAATTGTGTTTTAAATGAACCTACTTCATCAGAATGTAAATCTAAGAAGAAAAATAAGATTGCGGCATCATATAAGTCAGATGAAGACAGCGTTAATATTATAAAGAAACCTGCGCGTCAATTGAAAACTGAAAGTAGACAAACTAGGTCTCAAAAATTACTTAACAAATTAGATACAAAAACGAATGATAAACTACCCCCTAGTGATCTAAGTACTGATAATAGTAAAATACTAAGGATAAATAAAATTGATAAAGCAAGCTTACCATTAAAACGGAAGTCTAGTATATCTGAAAGTGACATTCCAAAAACTAGAAGTTCGATTACCAAAGAGAAAAATAATTCTGACAAAGTGGTATCTAAATTAGAAAAATTAGACGTTTCAACCGAGAGAAAAAATAAATCTCCTGTACATAAAGTAGTGAAGGGAGACATTTCAAAATCTAAAAGTAATCCAAAAATTGAGAATAAAAAATTGGTATTAAGTAGGAAAAAATCTTTTGAAATTAATGAAGAAAGTTCTTTAAAATTGAAAATTAATATTAATTCGAAGCTCGATAATATTAGCGACACGAACAAAAGCGAAAATAAGAAACTTGAACTACTTTCGAAAAAATCGGAAAGTGGCGATGAAAACTCAAAATTAAGAATTAGTGAAAAAGGCCTTGATAAAGTGTTAGATTCTAATGAATCAATCGATAGTGATAAATCGAAAATAAAAGATAAAATAATCGCTAAAAGTTTAGAAATTAAAAAACCAAATGAATTTTTGCATGATACAAATAAATCGAAAGACGATGATAAAATCGGTGCGAAAAAAATAGATGCTGTTTCAAAGAAGGCTGTTTCGATATCCATTGAGAAACGATTTCTTAATAATGAAGAAAAACCTAAAACGGTAAAAACATATAATTCGAAGTTTCGCTTAACTGGATTAGAAGATGCTGCATCTCTTCCTCCTAAACCACCTGTGAAAAGACCAATTCCATTTTCAGATAAGAAAAAAATAATTCCAGAATTGAATGAAAAAAAGAAAATCATAACACCACTTTCGCCGTCATTAACGTTACCATCATCTTCACCCTCGTCTACTTCACCGCCATCATTTTTGTCAGTGTCGAATACTGAAAATAATAATGAAAAAAGTGAACTCGCGTGCGTGAAAAGTGCGTATCCTGTAATAAAATCTAAAAAAGTTTTACAAGAATGCGGTAGTTTTATAGATGCTATGATAAGCGCTGCACAAGTTCCAAAAGATCAGATACGTAAACGTAAAAAACTACAAAAAGATAACAGTACAGATGAAATTAAAGACAAGCTTAATGAATCGGAGCTCTCCAATAACACAACTCCAAAATTGCGTTTTTATAAAGACACATTAGAAACGTCTTCATCTGACGAAGATGGTAAAAAATATGCTGCACAAGAAAATAAAAATGAAATGGATGATATTTCTAATAAACCAGAATCAGATAATTACAATCGACCTACTGGTATTTTAAAAGGCAGCCGTAAACACGGTAAGCGATATATTAAAAAAAATCTTCGTTGGAAGGAAGATAAAGAATTAGAGGCTATTCAATATTTTGAAGTTGATGCTTCAGAACGAAGTAATGTATCAAAAACATTTTGCGACATGAAGATAAAAGAACGGTGTGATGAAAGGGAAGCTTTATTTAAAGCTCGCAAACAAATGGACGATTATTCGAGTTGGTTACCATTAATACCTATAGATTTAGAACCGACAAATAGAATACCAGGAGCAAGTAGTGTTGAAAAGGAATTACAATATTTGAGAGAGAAATCAGTTCCCGAAATTGTATACTTTAATAAAAACATGATTCCCGATAGTCCATGTGAACCAGATCCAGAAAGTTATACCCACACAGATCCAATTGTAATTCCTGCTGAAGATGTAGCGGATACAGTATGCGATTTTGGTGATTTTAAATGGCCTGATCCAAAAATGAACGATCCGGAGTTAGAGACAAGCTCTGTAAGTACAACCCCGATTACTAGTAATATGCAAAGTATATACAATCAATTTTTAGGAAATACCCAAACTTTCACACAAAATCCTGCATTAGCTACAATACCATTTGGACCAAATCCAGGACCAGTTACTGGTGTACCGTTACCGGCAAATTATCCAACCGTATCTTTACCTACAATAGGAATGCCTACTCAAATTATGCCGATATGTACTACAATACCAACAGTGCCTAATATACCACCTCACATGATTAATTTATCTGGCTCTAATCATCCTGCTCAATTTGTGCATCCGGCTTTTGTAAATCCAACTGTATTTGTATCAGGTTTAACTCCTCCTCCTTCAACTACTTCAGTACCACCTACAAATTCCCAAAATCAAAACTGGGGACAAGCGACAACAGGAACTGCTAATGATCAGCCAGAGAACTCTAATCAAAGTATTAATGGAAAAGAATGGAATTCAAAATCAGAAAATAAGAAAAATAACTCAGAGAATTACCAAGGTTATTCTAACGGACCTTCATGGAATCATAGTGATAATACGTCGAATATTAGACGTGGTCGTGGAGCATTTCATGATCGAGGCCGATTTAATCATCGCGGTATGTATAATCGTGGAACATCGGAACGTGGAGGACATAAGAATCCAGTTGATCATGGAAGTAATTATGTAGATTACGAACATAAATTGAACGATCGACCATACTCGCGTGAACAAAATTGGAAAAATCCGTTAGGAAATAATTGGCGAGGACCAACTCCGCCAAACACGCGGCTTTGTCGGAATATTAAACAAAAAGGATTTTGTGCTGTAAATGGATGTAGATTTTTTCATCCTTGAAAATATATATTCATTTATACACATTTATAAAACATGGACTGTGTGTTTCAAATATGAGATCCAGATAACCGATTTTCTGTTCATAATAAATATGTTGTGAACATTTCTGTTGACCTATTATTTATAGGTATTGTATATAATTCGTTGTGAATGCTTGTAAGTATATATATATATATATATATATATATATATATATATATATATATATATATATATATATATATATATATACTTGTTATGTTTGTCATAGTTTTTTATTTACTGAGTTAATAAGCTGTATTTATTGTTACTTAAATGTCTTATTCAACTTTTTCTTTAACAATTTTATCAATAATTAATTTTAAGATATGATAAAATTATACAATTCGTAACAAAGCACGATTAAAACCACAAAGTTTAAACGCGTTTAAAAATTGTAATTACATTAAAATTAGTAAAGAGGAAAAAATATGAAGATAAGAATTAAATTTTTGGAAAACTGGTACTAATATAATATATAAACTTTTGAATGTGTCTATAATAACCGGTAATATTTAATTATGAAAATTATGTTATTTGCATAATATATTTTCAAACTAAAAGTATTTATAAAAATGTGTTTTACCTTCTTAATAAGATAATTAACATAGTATGAATTTATTTCTGTTTCGTGTAATACAACCATTAATGGAATCGATTAAATTCAAAGATAATTATAATTCTTTCTAAGTAGACTTAGAATAAATTGGATATACATTTCGTACTAAGCCTACGTCACGTTTAATTATCTAACATAGTTTTGTAAAACTAGATATGTTCATATTAAATCGGACCTATAATATTTTCATTCTGCAGACTAATCGTTAAAGTTAAGATGAAGCGTATCAGTTACTTAGGCTGTCGAAACTTAAAAATATATATTTA
This sequence comes from Coronaproctus castanopsis, assembly GCA_032883995.1. Taxonomy (NCBI): domain Eukaryota; kingdom Metazoa; phylum Arthropoda; class Insecta; order Hemiptera; family Monophlebidae; genus Coronaproctus; species Coronaproctus castanopsis. Next base: position 70,942,387 of record CM065052.1, on the reverse strand, counting down.
CGTTCGTTCCCTAAACATTTTGATTTTAAAAACTATAAATTCAGAAGTGAAAGATTTCATAATTAAATGAAATTAAATATGTTAAAAATTTCGGTTTTAAGTAATAATAATTATGTATATACAATAAAATATAAGGTATTTCTCGTTACTTTTTAATTTAATATAACTATTTCAATGATATTTGTCGTTTAATATCATTAAATTTTATTGTATTTAAAAAAAAAAAATAAAACTTCGTTTACGTTTATTATTTGGTGTTAGTATATTTAATAAAATGTTTAGTTAATAGTATTAATTTTCAGCGTTGGCGACCGTATTTATATGATTTGTAGTAAGTAAACAATGTATAAGTAATGTTCTAAATATTTTTATTGCGTATAAATATAATTGCTTTTATGTATTATGAAAATGATGTTTTTATTCTTTGTTTATTTGTTGAAATTTCGTAAATATTAGCTAAGTTTAAGGAAACTATTTCGATCGAAAAAATTTATGCCTAACTTTAATTGTTAAAATACCTTTTATAAATTATGATTTATGTGACAATACATGAATTGTAATTTGATAAAAACATTATATTCATCTTGTGTAATATTATTGATTATTACTAACATGAGGTTGAATGAATTCTCCTAATACTTTGACATTAAATACTTCAACTATTTCGATTTTAAATATTAATCTTATGTGTAAACTATTGGAAATTATTGTAATTTATTAAAAAGTAACTTTCGAACATTAATTTGTCGGGTTAGAAACACAATTATATAATTAAAATCATATAAAAAACTATTTCTGGGTGGCTATCAATCGATGAATGATAAAATCTTAGCAAAAAGATCTCATAAATTTGCAACTCTAATATCGACCAATCCTCTTACCATAACTTCATCACTTTTGTAATAAATACTTTCGTAGTACAAACTTCTGGAATCACAAGCAAACTGTAATCATCAATGTTTTATGAATGAATATGTAGTCTACCTTGACGTCTTCATCTGAGATAGACGAATGTTTGAAGTGATTTACCTCAATAATTTTAACCGCGATTCACTCCGAATATATCTTCGCATAACCTTTTTAACATTTCTAAAAATCTCTTTTTACTTGCGAAGATCAAAAATCTTTTATCGTAAAAAACAACAGAAAGATTTTATGTACTTTCTTTTACCGCATATGAGAGTGGCTCATTCTACTTCAATACACCGGTTAAGGACAAGTTTTCGCACAAAGAATTTTGGAACCGCTCTTGGAAGTATTGTTATTCAGCCAAACAATTTAGGAATATTCAATCTTCAATTCCAGGAATTCCTTGGTTCTTCAATCTTCCTGCCAACATAGGAAACAGAATTTCGTTTATTATGTCGTCTAAGGCTCAACATTCCATACGTTCTATTTACACACAAATTAGCCCATTCGACATCATCCTTGCGATGGAGATCAGAAATTCCGATGAAAACCACCTATTTTTCAGTTGCAGTTATTATAGAATGTATCAGTCAAAATTTCTGTCACGTATTGTAAGTAAAGGAATCTCTCTCCTAACTAATTTCAGATGCCTGCTCAGCTGATAGAACAATAGCGTATACATGATCACATTTAATTACATATCAACCTGTAGTATAAATATTTAATAAGACATATCATCCGTTTATATCATCCGTTTATTACAGCCCTGGGTGGAATCACTAATGCCAATTAAAAAAAAAAAAAATACAAATGGAACCTAGAAAATGAAATAAATTTTTTTGAAAGTAAATAAAGGACTATGTAGAAACCAGGTTGAGTTGTCACCCATAATTATTTATAATAATAATTATTAAGATAAAAAAATTCGCTTTGTATTTTCATTATGTACATAAGCAAAATGACAACCTGTCTACCTGCTATCATCAGCGAAAAGTCACAATAAATAGATATCTTTATCGGACACACTGTACATTAAATCGGTATATATTTATTGCATCTAAAGAAGTTTAAAAATGTATCCGTTCTAAATATAAATTAATTCGCTTCAGCACGATAAAAAATTACTAAAACTACTGTGCTTTATCCGGTCGTCTATTTAATTCCTGCTTTCGCTTTTAATTTTTTTTTTTATGTTGAATGTATCATTTGTAAATTACATAATAGAAAGTAGACCAATCAGTTTGTTAATTAATATTAGTAAGATTCAATTGTTTTAATTGGATTAAAAGAAAATAGTAACAGAAACGCTGTGCCAATTTGGGTTTAGAACTGTACTTGATACAACAATACAATTAAACGGATTATTTGAAAATATCATTGAAATTTGAATCTGAATAAACATACCGCATCGTCCATATTCAAAAAACACTTGATAATGCTTGACATAAAGATCTTATTTTTAACAAATTTTGTTTTTGTATCGTTTAAGATTGGGTATCAAAACTTATTTAACAGTTTCGTATAAAATCAAAAACTTTGAAATCAAGTTTTAAAAAGTTAAGAGTTCCACCAGGGTAGCATCTTGGATTACCATTTTATATTATACGTAAACTGAAGCCTGAAATTTCTCATTATAAAAATATTAATCAATGTGTTTATAAAACTAGCGTAAGACATGTAATTTTGTTGTCATTTTCAATAGAAAATCTATATTAACAGTTTACAATAAGTTCATTATATATAAGAATGTATTAGCTAAACTATTATATGCTGCTCTAGTTTGATGTTCAACTGACATAGTTTCATTTTACATTTCTTAAAAAAAAAAAAGAATGAACTAAATTCTTCATCATTGTAAAACATTTTTAACGTTATTATCGTAAACTAGGGGTCTTAACACAGGAAAGATTAACATCGATTTTTCAATTTAAAAAAATATATATATATATTTTGTAAAATCGTACCTTTTGGCACAATTATCCATAAAATATTGTTTTGTTATAAATATGTGTCAGTTATGTTACATATTCAACTGACTAACTGGTAAGTTAATTTTCGTGAATTTGTAATATGTATATTTAGCATAATTTTTTTACAAATTTTCTGGCGTTCCGATACATCTATATGAAAACCAAATGCTTATTGAGTTAGTGAAATGTTTTAAACTACATACAATTACGAATAATTTACGTCATTATTATAGTAAAAGAGAATATAGCTTGAAAAAAAAAAAAACCTGAAACGTTAAACTTTTTCATTGTAATAACGAAGACATTTATCAATTTTTTCGTTTATCCTTCGAGAGGGCGTACTGGTGTTAAGAAATAGTCACGTATGTTGTACTGCTCTAAATCGTTCTGTCTTGAGCAGACATCAATGCTTCATGCAGATTTAATCCAATTGGCGACTAGTACGTTCTAGGTGTTACTTTTTTACTTTTCCCATTCATTTTTCCAGTTATTAAATGCTGGAAAGAATTTGTATTAAACACCTGTGTGTATTCAGTTTCTGAAAAATATATTTATTTTTCTGCCCATACATGATATTATTGTAGCTTTTACATCCCGTTTTCAAACCGTCTATTCTTATGATACACTGAGTAGTAAGGGACCAAGACTAGACAGTTTAGCAAATTGTGTTCAGTGTTATATCCTTTCAGATCTTTTGTTAATATAACCGTAGCATTGCGCGATAATGTTAATATTGTCCTGTATGTCCGGTTGACAGGCTTCACTATTGATTAACAATAATCCAAGATACACAATTAAAAAAAAATATATATACAACGCTAATTTAGACTATATATAAAATATAACGAAAAATATTTTGTCTTTTATATCACAATTTTAAACCTTTTAATAAACGATCATATATTGATGTAGCTGGTTTTTCGAAAAATCGAGCATTATATTTGAAACAGTTTAACCGATTTCTTGTTTTAAAACTTTTATTTAGGGGCTGACTATAACATAAATGCCCGATATTTGATTGAACTTATCGTAAATTTACAAAAAAGTTACCTTCTTTCAATTGTAACGACACGCTAACTAATTATATTTTTCGATATTTCAAAATCTTTTCTTGATAATGCTGCTAGACTATATTGTAAAATTCGCAAAAATATTGTCGTTTTTAACACCCGTAATAAACGATCGAATATTGATAATCTGTGTATTACCTAAAATAATAGTTTGTACGTTGTAAAGCTATATAAACGACTTAAAAAGCACTAATTATTATATTGAAGTTAATAATCACACATTTATCAAAGAGAACATCACCACCCGGTTTGAAATGTCTAAAACCGTCTTCATATAATGCTGTTTTAATGTATTCGAAATGATATCAAGCACAGATTTTTTCATAAATTGTGTATTTGCTATGTTAAGCTAATATTTAATTAATTAATTGGTAATTAAAAATGTATGGTATATGAGTTCATTAACTATACTCCATTATTTATTTACATGAATATTATTTACATAACTAGTAAGTGTGTATTTACAAGAATAATATACAAAATATCCATCAATCTTATTTACTACGTGTATCAAAAATTATTTATTTCACAACGTACAAAACCTTTGGACTAAATAAAACAGAAAAAACACCAAACTTAATACACTAGCAGCTTATAATGATGATGCTTATTACTAAGATATATTAAAATAATTTATTATTTATTAGAAAATGCTGGCGTTACATTATAACAAGATATGTTTTATCCCCTTATGCTTATGTTTATATCATTCGTATTTTAGTTATAATACAGTTATATACGGCTAAAAAAGACGCAAATCTAGGAATGAGAGGTAATAAGCTAGAAATTTGCATACGGCTTTATTTTGGCATTATATAAGTCTCATAGAATCTCGTGTCCACTTAAGATATTCGAGGTCAAAAGTCACGAAAATCAGTTTTTTGCAAATATCTCGTTTCCTTTGCTCTAAATGACTTGAGTTGATTAAAACAAAATTATAGAATAGAAAATTCTCTCTATTTTTAATAATCAGCACTAAAACATTTTTAAAATATTATAAATGCAGCCGAAATTGAACAAATGTTTATTGATAAATGTCGATAAAAAGAAAATAGGTTACATATACATGCACAGGACCGACAACGAAATCCATGTCAAATTATAAATAAAACAGGTGAATTACATTATTTTGTAGTAGTCCGATCAAATAAGGACTCAGCGGTTGACCCTGACTTATTTCATATACAGGTAAACGTTCCCAGAATAATATATCAAAATATCCATCGATCTTATTTACTACCTATATCAAAAATGATTTATTTCACATCAGGCACGTACAAAACTTTTAGACTAAATAAAACAGAAAAAACACCAAACTTAATACACTAACAGCTGATGCTTAGTTATTACTAAGATATATTAAAATAATTTATTATTTAGAACATGCTGGTGTGACATTATAACAATATACCCTTATGCTTATGTTTATATCATTTGTATTTTACTTATAATACAGTACTAGTAACTGGAATTAAAATTTGATGATAAACATATTGTGGTAGCAGTAATAAGTTGATTGCAGTGTTCTTTGACCATCTTCGACTATGAGAATTAAATGAGAGCGGATTTTTCTTTATTTACTACACAAGCGTGATTAACAAAGTTGGCGGTAATCTACTGGCCATTCCCCATTTGTGATCCTGTAATTATATACCACCTTGTTAGTTACTTTTATTATAACTTGTAACACCTTAACAATCGTTAATGTTATACGCGTTTATTGCATATTTACTGGTTTTTTGAACTAAATATAGAAAAGGCATTTTTTTAAAATTCATTTTGAACTATTTTTACGTTTTTGAGGAAATTTTCATATATAGTAAATAGTTTTGTAATCTAACAAACTGTTTCTCAGGTCTCATATTAAAAAAAAAATAATAGTAAAACTAGGACAACCTGTTCTTGAAATATTCAAAAAATAATCTTATGTACGTATATATAGAGAAAGAAATGCCGGCGTTCTTAAGGATATGTCTAAAGTCTAAGTCTATACAAAATTAATTAATGGAAATAATGGAAGCCTAGCAGGATAAAATATCAAAAAATTATAGACTGATTGTATCATTTGTTAATGTTGACATATATAAAAAGAAAGATTAAATTATGCAATCCCTTGATTTCAAAGTCACAGCCGCTGCTGTTTCAGTGTACTACTAAAACTGGTGTAACTACAATATTACGTTTTTAATTTTATTATTTGAGAAAACACGCCCGATCGTATCTTATGTGAACCCAGTAATGAATTAAGCAGGAAGAATCTATTTCTTTTAATGTAAGTTAGAGAGTCGATGTTTAGTTTTCTTTAAAAATTTAAGTTAATAATTTTTTTATTTGAAATTATTTTAAATGTACGTACTGTGAATGAACAAACATTGATATATTTATATAGATTAATTATTTCAAAATTGTTTCGTGTTTAATCAAACCTATTCCACGGTTTTACATTAAATCACTACACTATTTTTTGGAAATACTTTGATGTTCTTTGTTATAAAATTTTTCGTTCAACTATTCCTTTATGTGCGTAACAATATCATGTAATAGTTGACAAGTTTGTAGTCTGATCGCAGAAACATCAGCAATGTGATATTCTTTATTTACACTTTATTTTTACATTATGTTATATTTCAAATAAAGTCAAGAGATGTTTAAATCAAAGTCATTAGTTTTGAAAAGAATGAAGTTATAAACTTAAAAAAAAAAAAAACAAGGGTGGAATTTATGAATTATATTTTTTATTTCTTAATAGATATCTACAACGTGAAATTCTGCAACATTATTATAAAATATTTAAATCAAAAGTTCCAATCAAATATCCCTTTAAAAACTTATTAACACAGTTAACACTTATTAAACTTGACTGCTAAGCGTATATAAATATAAAAATTGAAATTAATTTAAAAACAGTATCATAAAAATATAAAATTAAAGCAAGAAATAGAATGATATTTTACTCGATATGATACAAAAGCGTATATAAATGACAAATGACAACATTTAAAGTAAGTCAAATGGATAAAAAAAAAGAAAAGTCAATAATGTTATAAAATTTTAAATAATTATGTTTATTTGGTCATAGTATATTGTAGTGACGGTTTCTGTTTCCATCGCGCCATTAAAATTTCAAACACATCCACACTGTCGATTTCGATGAAGTAGATTTTTTTATTTCCCCAACTTAAACCGCAAAACAAAATTAATAAGAATAATTGTATGGATTTTAATAAACGTTTCAAGTTATAAAATTAGATTACAAGACTTATTTTTTGTACAAGATATGAATATGCATTGTGGTGAAACATTCAAAAATAGCCCATCAATCATCAGAGGAACGCAAAAAATCGGTTTCAAAAACCAGTATTTGATTTCAACAGGATTGCCTTCTTTAGATGGAATTTTAGGTAGGTATTTATTTATATATCCTAAAGTTTATAAAATTTATTTTTGCTTAAAAGTTAATATTTCATACTAGCGAGATTATTCTTGAATTAACACCGATTTCTATGTATGTTAAAATACTTGTGTAGTGTAATTGAGAAAATTATGTGTATATATTTAATTATCAAAAATTTTTCAATGTTTGCCAATATAATATGCTTATATAAATCGGCTCGTTGAAATAAAAATACGAAGTACTGTTAATAATTTGTATTAAACGTATGCACTTGATAAAACAAAGTTTTTTTTGCAACGATAAAAAATTTTTACGAATTAGAGTCCGCCTTAATATTTGTAATTACTTCAAAAATAAAAGTTTATCTTTAACAAGTTAGAGAGTAGATAATAAGAATGAAAGTAGGTTGTATTTGCATACATAAAGTTATACATTAGATAAGATTCTAAACATAAAAATTACACTAATTAAATATATATGTATAAAAGTTATACTATTAATTAAATATATATTAGATCACTAAAATCAGTTTCATCTATTATTTATTTTTTAACATTTTATGTTTGTTGATCATGTATTTTTAGACATGGATTTATTCAACTCTTTCGAATGAATTTGTTTAAAGTTAATTAGATATTTAAATTTTAGAGGCATGGTAGAAATTTATGATGGCTTTATTCAGTTAAAAAATTCCTATACTTGATTAAAGTATGAAAAAATAGTAATTGTAACATTTCAATACTTTGATGTTAACGATTGATTCTTGAATGATAGTGGGAGATTTCATAATTCTTAATACAACTAAGTTATTTTAAGTATAGTTAAATTTTGAATAATAATTTTCAATTTTACATCACCTTTCAGTAGTTTTAAAATACATCATTATATTCATGTGACAGTGTAATCACAAACGTGCTATTAAAGAATCAGTTAATATTTTATAATATCGGATTATTTTTATTTTTACACTTATTCGCTTATAAACGAATGCATTACCTTGAATTATTTTGATCCGACTATAGTTATTTATTATTTATTTTCAGGAGGAGGATTGCCACTTGGAAGTGTTATGTTAGTTGGTTAGTTGTTATTTATAAAATTTAGTTTTTGACCTATATTTATATTATAATCAACAAAGTGGAATATGATTGTATTAAATATTTATTCGCATACAGATATATTCAATAAAAGGTAATTATTTTTACATTTTGCAACAAAATAATCATTGTATAATTTTTTATGAAAAATTGGTTTAAATTATTACTTACTTATGCGTATATAACGAATATTGAATTATAATCATTTTAACTTGCACAGGACTTTTATTATGTGTTAACATATGTCAACAATTTAGGGAATAAACTATTCCTTCGGCATATAAATCATTTTTTCCTTATAAAATTGAAATATTTTTATAGATTAAATAATTTAATTATAAAATGAATATTTACAAAAACAGATATTTGAAATCTGTGTGAAAAGAAATTGATTTTTGAATCGTACTATATAAATATTCTGAATCAAAAACGTGCATCTAACAAATTTATGTCGTCAAGCATTATTAACAAATATACAAATATTGCTTGACGATATCAATTTTAATATTCCATTAGTTTCACTTTCATTGAGCACACTTGACAAATGACGCCAAAGGCAAATATGTAATACGTAGAATTAAAAACAGTTTATTGGCGTTAGCTTGATTTCGTGAAAATTATTGATATCTGAATGCTTATACTATAAATTGGTGTTCAGACAAAATATACATTTTTATAACAAAGTTTCGTTTAACGTATTCGTGCTCTATATAGAAATTTGCATGAATAAGGTGACAATTATTTCATTCCATTTTGTAATCTATCTTTTTAATCTGGAATATAGCGCATATTTAATTTGTTTTCAAATGTGGCAGAAAAACAGCACAAATTCTTGTATGATTACTAACCTAATAAATAAAAATTAAACTATTTTCAGCTTATATCAAATAATTTAATTTTCCGGTATATTTGTTTTTATAAGACATTTTTTTTCTCGCGGCTTACTGGGATATTTTATTAATCAGTTTGAAAATTGCTGTAAATATTAATCTTTAAAATTTATATTGATTTTTATATTTTTATAGCGAATACTCTCTCAAATACAATCAAATTTGAAAAAGTAGCCTTAGAATCTACTTAATATACGTGTGTATCCGTTAGTAAAATTTATAAAAAAAAGGGCCTGCAACACTCGTTTATACTAATCTTTATGATGATTATTATAATATAGTAATAAATGATTTACTCTATTCGTAGAAGAAGATGAATTTGGAACATTTTCAAAAATGGTGTTGAAAATTTTTTTGTCTGAAGGAGTCGTTTCAGATCATTCATTATTCGTCGCCAGCCAAGAAGAGGACCCCAAGTACTGGGTAACTATCTTCAGTTTTGTAATAAATTTAAAATTTCATTTAAATCTAGTATGATCGTCGAGATTTTTTCATTTCCAGCATGCTTACATGTATGTGAAAAAAGTTCAAATTTTTAAAATATAATTAACAGAAATTAATTCTAATAAATAAGTGAAAGGTAAGAAATTGTATAATAAAAATTTGAATTATATAGACATTTAAAAATTAAATTGTCGAAATTTGGTAAATTTGATTAATTCTATTATAAAGTTGATTATGAAACCTAAAATGTTTAAATCTGAGCTTTATATCCCTAAATTTCATTATATATATATATATATATATATATATATATATATATATATATATATATATATATATATATATATAATTTATTCACGTGCATAATAAACATTTTTAATGTACAATTGTAGAAAACATAACAATTGATCGAATAATTTTTCTTTTTTTTCAGGTGTTACATTTACCCGCTTTGCTCGTTAAAAATGAGATAAACTGTCCACAGCGTGGGAACGTCGATGATGGTGAAAATTTAAATATAGCTTGGAGATACCAAAACATGCCTAAATGTAATTCAGCACCGATCAACGTTAATCCGTTCAGTAATGCATACAATGTAACACGTTACATGGAATCGGATGCAGTAAATAGTAGAATTCGTTTCCATAATTCATCGAAAGGTAAAGTATTAGCATCGGAGCAGATATTTTTATTGCCTCAAAATCTTCTGTTGTAGAAATTTTCGAATTAATCGTCTAGGTTATCTATAAAATAATATTCTTTGCACGAAAAAATAAATAAGAGTAAAAAAATTTCCAAATTTTGAAATTTTAAAAATAATATGCTTTTTCAACACTTTCTTGTGATATTCCATGAACTTATTTCATCTTTCACTAAAAGAGTACGTCAGTTGGAAAGTTTATTTCCAATATTGTGGGTAACGGTTTATACATATAAGATATTAGTGTTAACGCGGTTTTTTTTTTTCTAATTTTTTCCTGTACTTAAAAGTTTAAAACTTTAAAATTTAAGTTTTAAATTTAAATTTTATCACATCTACATTAGATATCGTTGTACATTAGTAAGTTAACTGTTAATGTATATGTAAGGTACTTAACATTCTTCATTATTCAATTATTTATGTATTCATGATTTTGTTTATATGTTTTGTAAATATATATTTCTTCTTCTTAATATATATATATATATATAGATGAATTTGCTTTCCGTTTTAGTATGTTGTGAAAAGTAAATCTTCGAATTATTTATTGATGTATATTATTTACGGACGGATAATGATAAAGATAAGTTTAAAAAATTATAATTTTACTTTTATTTCTTAAATAAGTTAATTCAGTTCTTCGCTATAAATTTAAAAAAAAAAAAATATTCAAAGAAAAGGATATTACCTAAGGAGAAATAGGAAAAAAAATATATAAAAGATATAATTTGTAAAGGTTCACTTATATATATATATTAATTTTATTTTTAATGATATGTATAATATGTATAAATGTGATTATACATTATAATAAACTTTAACATTGTGAAATTTTATTTAAAGAAAGTAAAATCAAACATTATTTCCCATATCAATTGTCAAATCTGTTACAATCTTACCTGGAGTAAAGATTCTTTTGCGTTAAATATGGTGAAGAAGAATCTTAGATTTATCCTGTAAGATCAGGTGTACCTCAAGGGAGCATGCTGAGACCGTTATTCTATATAATTTATACGGCAGATATCCCTACTGCTGCAAATGTTGAAGTGGTAACGTTTGCAGCTATCCTATGTGTAGATAGTTCCTCTGTAGACGCGTGTACAAACCTGCAATCAGCAGTTGAAGAAATAGTAATATGGTTTAAAACGCAAATAAATCAGCTCGGGTAATATTTACCAACAGAAGAACTGCTTCAACAAGATCCATAACCATAAATGGGACCATAATCCATCAAAAAGAAGAAGTAAAATATCTTGGGATAAATTTAGATCACCGGTTAACATGAAGTAAACATATAATTAAAAAACGTAGTGATCTCAATATTAAATGGAAACGAATATTTTGGCTGTTAGGAAAAATATCAGAATTATCGATCGAAAACAAGTTATTATTATACGACCACGGCTTGAAGCCAATTTGGCTATACGGTTGTCAATTATGGGGTTGCACGAAATAAAGCAATATTGCTATTCTACAGCGAATGCAGAACAAAATCCTTCGAAATATTGCTAGTGCTCCATGGTATTTAACTAATCTTACACTTCACGAAGATCTTAAGGTGAAATCCATAAAAGAGGAAATCGCGATCGTTGCAAAAAAAATATGTCAACCGTCTGGAAAAACACACTAATCACATGGCGATCTCCCTAATGGATAACTCACTTGAATACCGTCGGCTGGATAGAACGAAACCTCTGGACTTAATATAAACTAAGCGTATTAATATATATGGTTAAGTTTTAGCATTCATCATTGGGTGGAATGCTATTCATGATATAGTATGCATATAAATTACAAAACTTACCAAATAGCATTAGCTAGGTGTAAAGATAGCAATAAAAAAAAATGTAAAAAAAAAAATATTAAAAAACTTAAAAATGTAAGTTCTAACTTTTCTCGCAATCGTTATATTCAAATGTATACTCTGAACGGGATGTTTTGTCCTAACATTTTATATTACCCTAACCTAGCACAATTTGTATTAATTACAAAATTTCATATTTTTATATTTTCTATTTATTTTTTGAAACGAAATTTAACAGATAGGAAATGTGACTCAAATCAGAAAACTGCAAGAATTAGTAATAAAATGACTAAGTTATTTTTGACATTGGTAAGCAGTTAACTTATAATTATTATTAATATAAAAATGATAGACATCTATAATTAAAAACGATAATTTAACCTTGAACTAATGAAACTTTTATGTAAGCATCTATTATTAATGTTTGTATGTACTTTATTTTCAGATGAATATGATGATCTACTGAAAGATATTTATGATCTAATATCGGAAGAACGTATTGTTAAATGTAGAGGTTTGGTACGAATATGTCTACATAATCTTGGGTCTATTTTATGGAATGGTAATCTGCCGTTATTTCTGCACCAGTTACGTAATTTAATAAGAAACGTATTTGCAGTTTGTGTAGTTTCCATTTCGACAAGTCTTATACAGGTGTAGTTGTCAATTATAACACGTTCATCATTAGCTTGTTTAAAATATAATTTTAAAAAAAAATGTAGTGATAACGTATTGTGTCGTTGTTTTCTGTTGCGTATCGCATAGTTAAGTTACAATTGTCCCTCTCTTATCTCGTGTTTTCATTTTCCAATTACCTATTGTCCCTTGGCTCCACTAAAGACTCATTATGGACTGCCACTAGGCAAATTCGCCGTCCTACTCGGCCTTGTTTTCCTTTGAGGAAGGAAGATAACTCATGGGCTCGGAGCGATTCCGAAAAAGCATATGTTTTTGCCAAACATTTTGAGCATGTTTTTGAGGGTAATAGCATTCAATCCTCAATAGCCCTTCCTGTCCTAGTACATCTAATGGCAGAATTAAACCAACTTCTCTCGAAGTAGCCAAGGTTATTGATAGCCTAAATCACTGGGTCATGATAGTCTTTCCCCTGTTGTGTTCAAAGAACTGTCAAAGAAAGGGATTGTCTATCTGTCGACGATGATAAATGCTTGTATTCGTCTACGGTATGTACCCGCACTTGGAATGATTCACAAAATACGGAAACCAGACGAGGATCCTGGATCTCACCGGCCCATTTCCCTACTACCTATCATTGCGAAAATCTTTGAAAACATTATTTCACAGCGACTTCGGACAGTTATTGTAAATAAACCATTTGATACCAGATGTTCAGTTTGGATTTCGTAAAAAGCATGCAACCGTTGAGCAAATTCACTGTGTTGGACATACTGCAACTCAAGCACTTGGGAACAAAGAATTTGCTACAGCAGTTTTTCCAGATGTCAGTGCTGCATTTGATAAAGTTTGGACCTTGGTTTAATTCACAAAATTAAAAACTATTTTTCACCAGGTTTTTACAGACTACTCATGTCATACTTAACTGGTCAACAGCTCTATATACATTTTGGATCAGCTACTACGCAATTCGCGCTGGTGTTCCACAAGGCTCTGTACTTGGTCCTATCCTCTTCCTGCATTATATTATGGATATTCCTCAAACTCCTGTGGACAACAACAAGTCTTTTTGTCGACGACACTGCAATAATTTCACATAATCGCAGTTATGATACAGCTGCATGTATTCTTTAAACAGCTGTAGACAATATTTCAACTTGGGCTCATACCTGGAAAGTTAAATTAAATGACAGCAAGTCAGTATAGACTTTTCTCTTCGACACCATGGTTACATTCCAACTTATTTAGATGATAAACCGGTTCCAGTTTCTAACTCTGCTCGCTACTTAGGTCTGCATCTTGATTGTAAGCTCAATTGGCACGAGCATATTAGAAGAAAACGGAAAATGTTGGACCTAATGCTCTCCAACTTTCGATGGCTCCTTCAGCCTTATTCTCGAAAGCAAGAGGCTCATCTATACTTCAATTTTCCGACCAGCATAAGGCTATGGTGCAGAGGTGCAGCCAAATCTAATCTCGAAATTCTTGAAAAATTTCAAAACAAGTTTATGCGTATGATTTCAAGAGCACCTTGGTTTGTAACGAACGCCCAACTTCGCATCGATCTCAAAATGGATCCCCATTAGAGAGATATATAGTGTAGTATATTTATATTTATTTCAATACAACATTTTATAAATCACGAAGAATTTATATTTACGTATACATATGCCAAGTATCCTTAAAGTTACCTTAGCAGTTAAATACAACCAAATGACTTTACAAAACTAAAGAAAATAATAGTAAAATAACAATAGGAAAAATTAAAAAAAAAAAAACAATTATTAGCTTGTTTAAATTTAGTTTAACTTGTATTTAAAAAAAAAAAAAAGTAAGAATAACAAATCGTAACACAGATCTGATCGTATAAATCAATGAACAATGAACAATGAACAATAATATATTTGCATATTTAAATATTTTCTGTTTACAAAAAAGTAAAGTTACCATTCAATAGAATTTTCTGTACCGAATATATCAACGATTCTTTCCAGAAAAAATTAATATGAAATATAATCTTATAAAATATTATTTAAATTACGCCTTATTATAAGATTGCAGGAAAAATTTTTAATACAAAAAACCTGCTCATTAAAAATAACAGAGTGCGTACACTCTTACCGTATCAACAATATACTTAAAAATATCTTAGCTTATTTATTAATACTAGAACTAGAATTTATAGCTGGCTTACTATAGAAGGATGTGTTTTATACGCCTATGCTTATATCTTTTATACCTGTGTCGTAAAGCTTGGTAATCGTAATTCCCTATAGAATTTACCATTGGAATGTCGGAATATCTACAATCGGCAAAAAATTTTTTCGTTTTATCCGTAATCATTTCCTGTACGTAAGGGAATTTTAACGCATCATGGAGAGATTTTATTGAAGTAAATCGAGGTTTATTCAAAATTATTCGAAGGCAATGGTTTTGCACTCTTTGCACGTGGTTTATATTACTACTACTAGTATAAGACCACACTGGGCAGGCATAGAGTAGCTTTGGTAAAATTACCTTTTTGTATAATAAAAATTTGTTTTGCGTTGAAAGCGCAGATCTTTTATTAAATATAGGAAATAGACAACCCATTTTCCGTATTGTTCTACTTACACAATCATTAATATGTTTTGTAAATGTGAGTTTTCTGTCTATGATGACGCCTAAATGCTTCACATGTTCCTTCCAGTCAAGTTCAACGTTTTTTATTTTAACGAAATGATTTAATGAAGGCCTACGTCTGGTAAAAATTATTGACTCTGTTTTTTCATCGTTAACTTTTATTTTCCATTTATGGTAGAATTTAGACATGACATCAATTGCTTTAGTTAATCTATTACTTATAGTGTCTATTCTATAAGAAGATACCATTAGAGAGGTGTCATCAGCATAGAGATTTATATCTACTCCTGGGATTGTCGGTAAATCATTAATATATACAATAAAAAGGAATGGGCCTAAGATACTGCCTTGAGGCACCCCAGCTTTAACGTACCTTATGTCAGAGTTATGGTTTTTCAGTTTCACATAGAATTTTCTATTCATCAAATAAGATTTAATAGTAAAAACAAGATATGGAGGGAAATTATATTTAATTAATTTATATATGATTCCATCATGCCATGTTGTGTCAAACGCTTTTTCTATGTCCATCAAGACAACACCCGAATGTTTATTCTGGTTAAAGTTATCAGTAACTTTGTCACAAACATTGGCCAGCTGGATTGTCGTACTTAGTTTTGGTCTAAAACCGTATTGCGAGTCAGCTATGATGGATTCTCTGTCACTAAATGCCCTCAATCTTACTAGTATTATTTTTTCAAAAACCTTACTTATATTACTGAGTAAACTCACAGGTCTAACATTTTGAACCGAAGATGAATCTTTCCCAGCTTTTGCCAAAGGTACCGTTACCGATACTCTCCACGACACAGGATAATAGCATAGGCGTAAACATGAGTTAAATAGAACCTCCAAGGCGACTATTGCTTTTGTTGGTAGATTTTTGATCATTTTTATGCTAATTTGATCGTGACCAACTGAATTTTTCATCCTGAGAGTGGAGATAAGGCGTTTAACCTCTTTAGGTGTTGTAAGATCTACGAGTGAAATCACTGCAGGAGTGTCAAGTGAGTAATTGTTTATCGTCTGCTTCACCTTACGTTCATGATACCGGGTTGACATCAACACATTTTGACTGTGAACAGTACTAAAATGCTCAACTAAAATTTCCGCTTTGTCTTCAACGGAATAAGCTATCCTACCCAAATTTATTGGGTCTTTAATAGGCGGTAATTCGGTTTGGCCTCTACAGAAGTATTTATTAACTCTCCATAAACTATTATCAATTGGAGAGAGGTTTTTGAGGAATTTATCATACTGTAAATTTCTTTCATTTATTAACTTTGTTTTAACTACCTTATTTAATTTGTTATACAGCTTCTTATACTTGAACTTATGTAGATCATTAGATCTTTGATAACATTTACGAACGTAGTTTTTAAGTTTAATAATAATTTTTATATCTTTTGAGATCGAATTCACTTTCTCCTTTGTAACAACCCGCGGAATGGCACTGCGCGCAGCTTGCATTATGACGGAATTTAAATGTAGAATGTATTTATCTATAGATTGCGGATTAAGTAAAGTTTTTGGTATATTAATATTTTTCTGAATGTGTTCTTTAAATATGTTCCAGTTTGCTCTGGAATAATTGAAAGATTTAGTTAATTTATTGTACTTTAACTTACTACATATAGTAAACATTATCGGATTATGATCCGATGATAGTTCACTTAAAGATAAAGGGTTACTTAATTGAGAGTAGTTCTTGGCAATGACAATATCAATGATGCTAGGCAAAGAAGTTGAATTCCCGGGGAAAAATGTAGGCTCTGATGGTGTTTTTATCTGAAAGTTTAGTCTGTTGCACATGCTTAGGAGTATGTTCCCTGCTCTGTTAGCATTATGACAATTCCAAACTCTATTCTTTGCATTTAAATCTCCAATTACTAAGACATGTGTTGATGTATTTAATAAGGATCTGATATCACTTTCGAGACTAGTAGGTTTTATCGGCGGTCGGTATGCTGCAAAGATAACTAATGATTTGTTTCCTAGCTGAAATTTCGCTCCCACAGCTTGTACCTGACTGGTATGCGGTATAGGCAGAGGGGTGTAGTGTAAACTGTTGTGAACTATTAAGGCTACTCCTCCCATTTTGTTTGTTAAATCATTTCGGAGTATTTTATAGTTAGATAATTTAAAATTAAAATTTCCATCAATTTTTGTTTCCGAGAGACCAACAATGTGTATGTTATTGCTCAGCATAAACTGTTCTAGTTCTAATATTTTATTTCTAACAGAGTTAGCATTCCAGGCAATTACATGCACTCCTTCTTCACACATATACAGATATACACATTTATATGAACGTGTCGGTTACACATTCGATAATTATGGTAATTACGGTAACTATATCAGTATCACGATTTGACTTTAGTTTTGATATAATACTTTTGATGCATCGTAATATGTTGCTAATACCTAGTGATTTAAATGCTGTTATAATATACGATAAGTCACTATTACTCTCGCTATCACGATTGCTTTCTATACATATATTACTATTTAGAGCCTGTGCATAAGTACGTGTCGTTTTATTAACATTTGTTTTTCTTAAATTATTATTATTATTATTATTATTATTATTATTATTATCATTAATATGATTATTTCTAAAATGATTGTTATTTCTATTATTTCTATAGTCGTGATCACTATTACTAGTGCGATTATTATTAACGTTATTTACGGTATTCTTATTTAGTATATTATTCGATACGGTTTCGAGAACTCGGTTATAAACCGGACAACTTTTCGAGTTAGCTGTGTGCTCATTTGCACAGTTAGCACATTTTACCTGATTATTTTCGCCGCACTCTTTAATAGAATGCTGGCCACCACATTTTAAACATTTTATTTTTTTGAAACAATTATAAGATACGTGCCCATAAGCCTGGCACCGAAAACATTGTATAATTTTATTACTGAGTTTAAATTTTTCCCAGGATACTATACAATAACAAAGTTGTTTGATATTTACAATATCTTTAATATTTGTGTTCGCTGGGAATATAACATTAAAAATAGGTAGTTTAATTATCTGATTTTCAGAATTTTTTTTGGTAAATTGTTTAATATCATCGATCTTAATTTTAGATTCGATTTCTTTTCTAATTTCATTTAATGTAACGTTAATAGGTATTCCTTTTAAAACCATTTTTATTGGTTTTCTATGTTTGGGGGTATGCGTATAATGCTCTATTCCCATTTTAGCCAAGTTATTCATTACATTGTCATAATCTTCAATACTACTAGTATATAAGACGTACGAATTACCATTAGTTTTAATTTTTACGTTAAATTTTAGATTTTTATGAATTTTATTAACAAATGTATTGTGGCTTTCATTCAATGTGTCCCGAAGTATTATGGGAGGTATAGTAATTCTACGATTTAGGTTACTAATATTATTTTTATTATTATTATTACGACTATTATTACTAATATTATTACTATTAAATACTACCTTAGAACTACAATTACCGGTAGATGTCCTGCTGTGCATAACCGCATTAATTTCTTCTGTTAACTGTGTTACGTCGGTACGATATTCAATTCCATCGTTATTTATATTGTGTGCTTGTTGAAACGGTGCATATCGATTATTGGTTTCGATAATCGTATCATTTTCTCTTTTTTTCTTTTTTGGAGAACTACCTCCTTTCTTTTTTCCTGGTTGCCATCCATTCTTATCAAAATCATCGTCAGAATCCCCAACAGACTCGAAAGCTGACGTTAGGCTTCGACGAATAGCCATATTATTAAATTTTGTTGGAGAGGAAGAGGGGGTCTCTACCGTCTCCATCTCCTCCTGTAATTGTGAAGCAGCTTGTTCTTCGCACTGCTTTGTCCCACCACGATCGCGCAGCGAGGTACGATACATATTATAAAACTATTAAAATAAGAACGCATAAAACACGGTATAAATCGGTGCTTAATACGACGATGCTTATATCTAGTGTAACGCATGCTGACATCAAGCATATTGCAATCCCCAATTACCTGAATTAAGTTATTGTCATGATACATTTATCATAAAATTTCTTTGATAATTTATAAATATGAGGAATATTTAGCGTGAAATGCATGTACTGTATTTTAATCCATCGAGGAGCATTTAATGATATTCTGCAATGCCAGTTTTGCGTTACCTGGATTTTTTTGTAAGTACTAACGGACACTGAACACCAGACCGGACAAGCGTAAACTAGGTCTTATAATAGTAGTGTACATTAATTTCTTGTTTACTGAAGAAAGATGAGAACGATTTATTTATTTATTCGTATGTTTTCGGGTACAAACAAAATCCATTTGATAATTATTTATACAGATTAATATCTAGTTTCTCGATCCATTCTTTTGCTTGATCAGTTAGCTCCGCGATCTCTCTCCAACCGTTATTTAATGTTCGCATTTGACATTCCATTAGTATATGATTGACTGTTTGGTCTTTATACCCGCAATCGCATGTTGCGTTGTTCTTGATCCCCCATTTGTGCAACATTGTTCCACATAATGCGATTTAGTCTAGTAATTTCTCGGTAGATCAAATCCTGGTGGATCGAGGCTTGGGTTCTTGATGAGTATACATTTGTGTGAATTGTCATCAGTCCAGGTGTGTGTCCAAGCCTGAACTTCGTAGAATTTTTCGGAAATTAGTTGAACCGCGAATTTATGCGCCGGTTTCCTTAATTCGAGTCGCTCTAATACGTTTGTCCGATGTTCCCTGCGCGTTTATGTGTGATATTGCTGTTGTTCGTATTTTTGCGACCGTGTTTTCAATGTGTCTTCGGTAGGTGAGTTGTCTGTCCAACGTAATACCCAGGTATTTTGGGGTTTCTTCATAGCGCCGTTTATAGCCATCAGCTGTTACGTTAATTTTCTTTTTTGCGAGATTGGCTAAATGGAAGCACGACACTACCGTTTTTGACTTATTTAATTTTAATCTCCATTTCTTGAAATATTGTTACAGGGCTTCTATATCTTCGAGGACCTTCTCTGTAATTTCCATTTGATTATTATGATTACCGAGCGCCAAATCATCTGTATAAAAAACTTTCTAGATGTTGTTAATGGAAGGCCTGCGATATATAGATTATATAGTATCGGGGAAGGCACAGAGTCCTGAGGAAGGCTGTTATTAAGTATACTGATCTTCCCATCTATGCTATTATTTTCCTATTGCTTAGCATCTCATTGAATAACGAATTTATAGCCTTGCAAGGAATTATCTCAAGGAGCTTTATCAGCAGTCCTGCTCGCCAAACAGTGTCTTAGGGTAATAAAAGATTTACAAATACAACAGATGTTTTCTTGTTGAGTTGGTATCTATGTTCAATGAATGTTGTTAGGGCGGGAATTGTTCATTTTTGAGAATGTCGTGATTTACGAGAATAAGATTGTAACCGATTTAGTCTAATTTTTTCAATGACGGTAGTACATAATAAGCTAATGGGACAAATATTACGAATATCACTAATATCTTTACCAGGTTTTGGGAGAATAATAATCTTTGCTATTTTTCACTTAGTCGGAAAGTAAGTAAACTTAAAAATGCTATTGATTAATTTAGTAGGATAAAGTAGCGCTTTACGAGGAAGGTGCCTTAACCATAGTTCCAGCATAACGAAGAAAACCTATCCGAAGAACATGTAATTAGTGAGTTTTTGCTGCATTATTTATTTTATAGTAATGAGTCCGCGGAACCAAATCATCACAAAGTTTACTAGTGCCTGAGAGATGAGTAGCGATTAATTCTAGTTTGTCAGCTAGTTTATAAACGGATTGATTGTTATAAGAATTGGTTAGTAGGGGAAGCGGTACATTTTGCTTTGACAATCGGTTCCATACTTTCCAAAGAGTATTGTTTTTAGGTGATAAGGTAGATACGAATTCCAGGTATTATTTTTCAAAAATTAATAAACGCCAAGAAATTTGTGCTAAGATTAAATATTTAGACCTAACGTTAACGTACCCGCTTATGATAGTTTTTAATAAGGATAATTTTAACAATATTGAGAGGGATATTACTTCTGAGAATATTTGTGGAAGCGTGATTTTTTTGAATAGTTAATTTTGCAAAATCTAATATAATTTTAAATAATTAAAATTAGACCTGTAAATTCGATTACTTTTGACTGAATTTCATTTTTCAACAATTATTATTATATATTTTCATTACATATAGATTGATCGATGCAACTGTAGTAGTTAAAAAGAAGTGACGTATTAAACAAACTTTAATTACATTATTCTGTTAACCTTAATTACTTCTTTCTGATTAACTTTCTGTCGACATATTCAATAATTTCAATAGCGTAAATTTATATGAGAGATTAATACATCGTGTATATAATATTTTCCTTAGGACGAATATATTATAAAACGGTGTGAACATATTTGCGATGCGGTTGTTAAATTTGAGTCATTGACGAGTAAGCAAAATCTTGCATACATCGATTATGACGGACTGGTTCATTTGAAAAAACTGCCGGCGGTGAATAAATGGAACTTTTATAAACCGGAAACAGCTAATTGGGGATTACAGTTGAAACACAAACAGCTTCTCATTGAGGTTAGAACGTATTTTAACGTTAATAATTACGCGCAAATAAATATCTCATTTCCTTATAGAATATTCAAAGCCAACCTCTATTAGATGCCACAAATCTATTTCCTTTTTAATTCTTATTAAACAGCGAAATATTGGATTATCTGTTTATCCGTGAATTGTATTAGTCAGTTTACGATGTCCACTAAAGTTATTTTTGTTATCGTTCATTTGATGTAAATATAAATTTTCCGATTGTAATAATCTTGTTAACAATGTAAAAAACCATTACTAGTATTCGTGGAAGAAATTCGTCATTAGAATTTGGAATATGCTTAAGATTAGCCTTGAATGCTCTCGCTAGTATCGTAATATCGACCTCGAAATAGAGGCAAGAATTCTGTATTTTGCGTCGAATGTGTAATAATTAGTACTGCGAACAGTTTTATAATTGGTCCACATTCGAATATAATTTGTACGTAACATGAAGACAAATTTATACGATACTAATTAATTCATATTTCGTGTAATACTGTTATGTTTAGAAAATTCATATTTCACCAGAATTAAGCGAAAATGTCAGTAGAGAAGAAGATGATGTATCTAAAGAATATCTCCCCGGATAAAATGCTAGGATTTTACGTCCTAAGAGACTAATTTTCGAAATACGTTATAAAATTAATCATAAAAATCTAGTATTATTTAAATTCGTAGCTTATAATAGTGATTAAAATTACGATGTAGAATTTTCATTCTCATTTTAAAAATACGAGTAATTTTATTATATTCATTATTTAAAAATAACTTTCGAATAACGTGAAATTATCATTTTTATGCTCATTTTACTTATATTATGACGTAGTAAGCTGAAAAATAATTATATAATACTAAAATAAATAAAATCCATAAAATTTTTCACGCATTTTATTTTACGTATACATTACCATTTTTTTTTTTGTATTAATTTGTAAATAATTTATTCTTAGTTTATATACTCAAATTAATATTTACCATGGAAAGCGTAAAATTTATTTATTAAATAAAAACGTTAATTTGACGTATTTGAAGGATTCTTTAACACTACGATTACCGAATCGCCTCGTACGAACATTTTTGCAATAAAACGATCATGACTTACAGCTTTACCCTAAAAAAAAAGCGTCAATATAAATTATATTGGAAAAAATAAGCGCAACTAAAAAGTTATTACAATGACTAATTTTTCGGTTTTGATATTTTCTCGGCAAATCCAGTTTGTTATTAACGAGCAATTATATAATTTATACTTTGGTTTCATAAATTTTCGGTTAAAATGCACGGATGTCTATTTTATTAACAAACACAAAATAAATTATTGTAACAACGAAATTTGGTTGACAATATAAAATTCTTTTTTTTTTTTTTTACACTGAAACAAAACATTTTGCTTTTAGCAATGTTATGTATTAGTGGTAACACTGTATATAGAGCTGATATTTAAACTGAAGTAATAGGAGTATGGGCTAGAACGTTTTGGGTTATGGTGATAATTGTGTACATAATTTTAACTTATATATTTAATGTTGTTTATAAATTAGAAAATGTAATTGTGTTATTTATTTTCTTAGTTTATAACGAATAAAGACGTAATAAAATGGCGCAGTCGGTATTTAACAATGTTTACATAGTCAATTAGTATTTTTATTCTGAAGTAATTATTTTTTAATAATTCGTAAGTTAGTGTTAGTTTAACCTAATCAGTTTAGCATCATGAATGCAAATCAAATAACGGAATTATTGCAAGCTATGAACGTGCAAAACGCTAATTTGCAACAGTTGGTACAGAATTTGATAACACAAGGAACTCAATCTAATACCGCTGATCATCACACATCTCATATTGTACCGCAGAAGTTTGATGAAACGGTGGAAAAGGTGGATGATTATTTCGAGTGTTTAGAAAATTATTTCGAGTTGTGCAATATTAATGCACAATCTAAGGTAAAAACTTTTGTGTCGTTGTTAAATCCAAAGATGTTTACGTTACTTAAAACATTAATTTATCCTGATAAAATTGAAGAGAATACATATGATAAGCTTAAGCAGAAACTACTGAAACATCTTAATCCAGAACCGTTAGAAATACCTAGCAGGCATGCTTTTCTTAATAGAAAACAACATGAAGGAGAATCTATAGCACACTATGTGGAAGATTTACGTCGTTTGGCGGTTCCATGTAAGTACGAAGCTACTGTTTTAAAAATTATGATTCGCGATGTTTTCGTTAGTGGATTAAAATCCAAAGAATTATTACAAAGAATGTTTCGTGAGAAGAATCTTACTTTTGAGTCTGCGCTAGAGATGGCATTGAATTATGAACAAGCAGCTTCCGGTATGCAAGAACTTCTGCAAAAGCCATTACCGATTAATGCAGTTAACCGTAATGTAGATAAACAAGATTTGAAATGGGAGAACTCGGTACAGCATGCAGGTAATAAATACGTATGTTATAAATGCGGTAAAAAAAGACATTTTTTTTCATCGTGTACTGCTAAAAATCTTTTTTGTGTATTTTGTAAAAATAATGGTCATGATGAATCTGTTTGTCGTAAAAAACAGCGTTTCGAGAAAAATCGGAAATATAAAAAGGAAAATGTAACCATTAAACAACTTGTTGAACCTAGCATTAATAGTGATATTGTTCCAATAGATACATTAAATTGTTTAAATAGGAAAAAAGATAAAAGTGATTATTTTCCGCCAATGAAAATGACATTAATGATTAATGGTAGGAATATAGAGCTAGAATACGATACAGACTGTCGTAATACAGTTTTAACAGAGGATACTTTTAAAAAAATTTCATCATACAAACTAAAACCAACAAAAGTAATTTTTAATGATTTTAGTAAAAACAAAATTTGTCCTTTGGGACAGGCTATAGTTAATGTAAATATGTCAGGAAAAGTAATACCACTTAGCGTATTTGTTGTTGACAATCGATTTTCTAGTCTTTTAGGACGTGACTGGATTAGTAAATTAAAATTGTCGCCAAATTTAATTCATCAAGTAAATATTAGCTTTGATGAAAAGAAGATTATCGAACGTTTTCCGGTGGTTTTTAATGAGAATATTGGAGCAATAAAAAATTATGTTGCATCCTTACATCTAAAAGATGGTGCAAAACCAGTTTTTCAACGTGCGCGTGCTATGCCGCTCGCCTTACAGGAAAAAGTTGAAGCAGAAATTGATAGATTAGTTAAACTGGGGATTTTAAAGAAAATAGAAACATCTGAATGGGCATCACCTGTAGTGCCAGTCATTAAAAGTAATCATGAAGTTCGTCTCTGTGGTGATTATAGTACAACAGTAAATGGTCAAATTCATGTGGCACAACATCCATTTCCAAGTCATGAAGAAATTTTTGGGAAGCTAAATGGAGGAAAACGCTTCACAACTCTTGATGTGCGATCAGCTTTTTTACATTTATTGCTGACACTTAATACTTCCAAGGGACTTTATCAACCAAGTCGCCTAATTTATGGGGTTAGCTCAGCACCTGCTTTATGGCAGCAGTATGTAGATCAGGTTTTCAATGATTTACCTGTTTGTGTAATTCATGATGATATTATTATCACTGCAAATTCACATGATGAACATCAACGTCGAATTGAATTAGTTCTGCAACGATGTAAAGAAAATGGAATACATTTAAATTATTCAAAGTGTAAATTCTTTCAGAAGCAGGTAAAGTTTCTTGGATTTATTATCAATGAAGAAGGACTACATAAAACACCAGATAAGGTGAAAGCAATATTGGATACCAAGGTGCCAAGTTCAGTAACGGAAGTTAAATCATTCATGGGCATGGTAAATTTTTATGGTAAATTTTTTCCTAACTTATCAACTACAGCATATCCAATTTATGAGCTCACAAAGAAAGAAAAACAATTCAATTGGACAGAGGAATGTACTAAGGCATTCAATTTGATAAAAAAACAAATTGCATCAGATCAAATATTAGTACATTATTCCTCAAAGTTGCCTCTCGTATTAGCTGTAGATGCTAGTTCCATTGGACTAGGTGCTGTTCTTTCCTATGTTATTGATAAAGTTGAACGGCCAATTGCTTTTGCTTCACGTATTCTGTCAACATCAGAACGAAAATATCCACAGATTGACAAAGAAGCTCTCGCCATCAAATGGGGAGTAGAAAAATTTTATCATTACTTATATGCACGTCCATTTACCTTGGTAACTGATCATCAACCATTGATACATATATTCTCAAGAAAACGGAAGTTACCAATTCTCAGTGCAACTAGATTACTTCATTATGCAGTATTTCTACAAATGTTCCAATTTAATATTAGGTATAGGAAATCATCAGAGCATGGAAATGCAGATTTTTTGTCACGATTACCTACCAGCTCAGAAGAACTATATCAAGATGACAGTACTAATATCTTACAATTACAACAAATAAAAGACTTACCTATTACACCTCGACAGTTAGAAGCTGAAACAATAAAAGATGGAGAAATGAGATTATTGATTGAAAAATTAAGAATGGGAACAAATTTGGGCAATGACCTTGGTAAACTATCACTTCAAGGCAACATTATTTTCAATGGAATCCGTATATATATTCCAAAAACATTGCGTCAAAGGATTTTATCTGAACTACATATAGGACATTTTGGAGTAGGTAAAATGAAGGCTTTAGCATGTCAAACAGTATATTGGCCAAATATAGATAAAGATATAGAAGAGATGGTTCGCAGTTGTGTTCCCTGTATAAGTAACAAGAAGCAACCAAGAAAGGTACTTACCCATTTTTGGGAGTATCCAACAACCCCTTGAGAACGAATTCATTTGGACTTTGCAGGACCATTCCAAGACAACTTATTTTTAATCAAGTGTAATAAGAGTATTACAAAGTTTATTTGCAAGATATGGTATTCCAAGAATAGTAGTATCAGATAATGGCACTGCATTTACTAGCCATGACTTCAGAACACTCTTAAATATATATGGTATCCAACAAAAAACTATTGCTCCATACCATCCTGCATCAAATGGACAGGCAGAGAGGTATGTGGATACATTGAAACAGAGCCTTAGAGCATCAAGAACAGAAGACGGATCAATCTATGACCGTCTAAACAGGTTTTTATTTGCATACCGTAGAGCTCCACATTGCAACTACACAGTTGTCACCTTCATTTTTGTTTTTACAACGTGAACTCCGTTCATCACTGGACTTAATGCGTCCAAGTTTACGGGAAGTGGTATGTAGAAATACAGCTGGAAATGAAGTAGTTTCATATGATCTGACCTTTCAACCAGGAGAAAAGGTTGCAGTTCGAAATTATACAGCACCAAATAAAAGATGGGAGATTGGTGTGGTCATTAATAAGGATGGACAGCTACACTATACAGTCCAAGTTGGAGACCAGCTGTGGCGAAGGCACACGGAGAAATTGAGAAGGGTTGGACAGGATACCCCACTGACTCAGCAGATTGATCCAGTGACATCTTCAATGTCTACACAACAGCATGCTGAGGATACAGCACCAAAGCAGACAAAGGAACTGGATAGTGAAGCACAGACTTCAGATCAAGGTCAAGATCTTGTTCCAGTACCAATAGAACTGTAGAAAATTTTCAGCCACCACCAGAACCAGAATTACGACGCTCTAAACGTCAACATAAAGCCCCAGATCGGCTGACTTTATAAAGAAGGGAGGAAATGTTATGTATCAGTGGTAACACTGTATATAGAGCTGATATTTAAGCTGAAGTAATAGGAGTATGGGTTAGAACGTTTTGGGTTATGGTGATAATTGTGTACATAATTTTAACTTATATATTTAATGTTTATAAATAAATAAATAGAAAATGTAATTGTGTTATTTATTTTCTTAGTTTAACTATAACGAATAAAGACGTAATAAGCAATTTATTATTAATATGATTAAAGTTAAAAGTACGGGGGGATTTTCGACTGGCTTAAACTAGTGTTCTTTTTGTCATAAACAGTAACAAAATTCATTAAATTTCAAATATTTTAACCCGAACTATTTACGAAATGAAATGAACTATGGGAAATTCAACTCGTGTTTCTAGTAAAAAAGAATTATTTGGACGAGATAAAATCGTGAAATTGGCGGACTTTTAAAAATTCTTATTTTTGTACGTTCATCGTAAAAATTTAATTTGTACAACGGGAATTTAATTTTTGCTTCCAACAACGTACATACTATCAATTAATAAATACAATAAATGTATACCTTTTTTTGTCCTTTTCCTTCTCTAGGTTTTTCTTTATACATTTCTCTAACTCCTTCTAGGACCATATTAAAATGTCTATCGAATGCTTTAACACGGCCAATAAGCTTTCTGTTATTGCGGCAATTTATCATAACCTAAAAAATGTTAAAAATACAATATCACGTAACACGCAATAATCAAAATTGATTCGTTAAATATACGAATTAACGCATACATATCACAATTATAAAAATTTAAGAAACAAAATAACTATATATCTATATTTTTAAATATTAACGGCTACAATGTTGCTTATTTATGCGAATAAAATTAAGACACGCTTTGTGTTTATGTAAAACCACTGTGCATTTTAAAACGTGTAAGCTTACGTAGTAATATAATATTCTTCAACACAAATCGGAATTTAAAAAAAAAAAAAAAAACGTACAGCACCAATCCATTTCAAACCTCTAAGTTAAAACTTTATGCCCAACACTATTTCAAACTATTATAGGAACGAAGAATGTAATATGCATAATACTATTTCGCCAGGATGGTTAATATATCGTTTAAAATTAATTTTTATTGAATATGTTTTATAATACTCATATTAATATAACTTGAAGCTCGGCAAAACGATAGTCGTTTGTGAAAATTAACTATTGCTGTAAAAATTAAAACTTAGAATCTTTCTCCACAGTAACAAAATTTTTAAATCTTTGTATCAGTATATTTTTTAATATTTAAAAAAGAGAATTAAACAGTAACAAAGATAAGATTTTCGAAAAAAAAAATGTTTTGAAGAATTTTCAAAAATTAAAATATAAATGAATAGTTAGTATAAAACACATTAATTTAAAGGTAGCAAATGAAAAAGAGAAAAATGATGTAAAAAAAGGTGATACAGATTTAATCCTTAATAAC
This sequence comes from Coronaproctus castanopsis, assembly GCA_032883995.1. Taxonomy (NCBI): domain Eukaryota; kingdom Metazoa; phylum Arthropoda; class Insecta; order Hemiptera; family Monophlebidae; genus Coronaproctus; species Coronaproctus castanopsis. The sequence goes on along the minus strand of CM065052.1, from coordinate 70,913,122 downwards.
AGTACACAATATAATTAATTTTATTCATGGCACAGGACGATATTACATTAATGTTTGGTATATTTGATTTTTTTAGTATTTATTACACGTTTATATTTCATACTATTTAGACGTACATAACGATTATATCCTTTTAACATATATATACCAGAGATAAAAAATGTTCAATAAATATACCGTTTGCATCTATCTTATGTAATAGTTAAAATATTTGCCGACATTTACGCATAGAATTAATTACGACAGTTGGATCTTTGTAGAATTATCTTCCAATTACATGTCTAATCCTTGACATATATATGATCAGTATTTGTGATTAAAATTGTAACAAACATTTTTGTTTAACATACTATGTAGGAAAAATACTTTCCAGATATGTAATACTTAATGTTTCTATTATGTAAGCATTATACGTATATATTTCTATAATATTTAAAAACCTGAATATTAGTTTTGACTGCTTCGGTCAAAACAGAAAATGGTCCAGTCGCAAATTCTTCTTCCTCTTGTTTACGTAATTCCTCCGCGGACATTTCAGACTTCGGCTTGCTGATAACCCTGTGCATCGTCATAAATTATATTACTTTATACCGCATATATGGTGTGCGAATTAAGGACAACACCGAAATTCTTCATGAAAGGAATGTTAAATGCGCAGCAAATCATTAGAACAATAATTTTAAGTCCGAGCCAGTTTACATTCATTAGTGTATAACAAATCAAAGTATTGGTAACATATTAGAAATGCATAATACACGTTCATTTATAATCGAAATATTTTCTTCGACTGATATGCTCAAATGTTAAGTAGAATAAATAATAATTATGTTCACTTTTTTATATCAAAAGAAATGCAATAGAACAAAAAATAACATAATATTTTCAATAGTTAATGTAATATATGTTTTCATGACATATTAACATTAAATAGAATTTATACGTTCAAATATCGGTCTAACATATCATTTATACTATAGACACAATTTAAATAGGTAACGTGCTGACTAAATATTGTTCGTACAGGAAAACAGCGCAATTGAAATGTATTTACAGGTTATTATTTATGCGCAGATTTTAATTTAAAATAGTTTTACAAATACTTACATTTTTCTATTTAGATTATGCAATAAATTAAATAACAATAAAAATTAACCGCAACACCGGCAAAATTCAAGGAAAGTAATGCTCAAACGTATTTATTTGTTGTTTTATTTTACATCACAGACTTCAAATATTAAGAATTCACATCAATAAAATCGACCACTAAACGACGATGTATGGAATTAACTTTGGAAAAACATAATATAATTATACTAATTTTCTCCTGCAAATTATCATACACACATACGAATTACAATCAATACAACTTACTGTTAAAATATTACCGCATACTGTTACAGAATTTCATATCTAAAATTAATATACTACACGTCGATGTAATCCCAATTGTTATAATTAAATGAGTATCTATTTTAATAAATTCCGCGAAATTCGTACAAATTAATATAAACACGATTTTTTTGTTTAACTGGAAATTATAGTTTCCAATGCGAAGAGAAAAACAATTCACATGCCCAACATCTGTTGGAAAACTTGAAAATTTACAGAAGAATTTTTTATTTTAGAAATGTAGTCGCGTTTTAATGAACTCGGAGAAAGTAATTCTGCGCTTTCAGAAAGTTGTACATGGAATGCATGTGAATGTATTATACCATCGAGCATAATCGATGATATTTAAGGTCCATTCACACATTTTCGGTTCTGGTCCGTTCCAGATCAGTTCCGGTTCAGTTCAGTTTCATTGGTGTCCGTAATATTAAGTATCATCTGTTTCCGTAAAAATACGAAAGTATCTGTTGACAGAAACCTGAATGTACAATATTCTAGAATTTCTAGTTCAAAATTAAAATGTTAAAATTTGCAAACGTTGATATAGCTATGGTGGCTTTCGTTTTCTCGAACAAGTTCTATTAACTTTTTCTGTATCCATTCTCAACTACAAACAAAAACACTGATCCGGTAAACATATATTGAATTTTAACGGCAGGTGTACTGAACTAACACTGACGGTAAACCGGATCGTTAAACCGGAAGAGTGCAAACACTCTAACCAAATTACTCTAAATAATATTTTATTTCGATGATGTTGACTCGATTTGTCGTGCCGGAAATGCGTAAATTGGCCTTAACTGGTCTGGAGACTGTCATTTAAAAATTTCAAAGTTGCGACATCGTCGTTCGCCGAAATAATATAAAATTTTAATAAGAAATGTTTAAACGCAATTTATTAATTAAAAAAAAAAAAAAAAACAAAAAAAAAAACCACGTATATAATAGTTCCATCGGATATTTAATTAGTACGCGGATTAACGAAAAATAATCGACGAAAAATTCAATTTAATAAAGGCGGAGGAAATAAAATTTCGCAAACGAACGCTAATAAAGCTAAAACGTAACCGATTAGTAAAATTTGAAAAGGCGATTTTAAAAATTTCAAACGTAACGTATTACCGCGAATCCGTTCGATCGGTAAAATTTTATTCGAACCTAAATGTAATATCCAATAATTCGCTATACCCGATTCGAATAGAACGCTTAATAATCGATCGAACGACTCGGCTAAAGCGGATCCTTTTTTAAACATAAAATGAGTCGTATGCGCTCTTAGAAAACAACCCGGTATAAATCGAAACGGTATTTTCAATCGTAATCGTTTAGCGTGACGTATCGAATGATAGTAAATTCGTCGTTTAACGCCTAATACGGCCGCTTCGCGTTTTATCACGACCGCATTAACGATTTCGTCGTACTCCGAACGAGATACGATTTTTAAACGATTCGTTATCCGTTTGACGATGATTTCTTCGCCGTACGTACTATTTAAAATATGCGTCATTTCGTTAAAACCGTATAAACTTAAATTCGAATTTAATATATCGTCTACGTTAACGAATTCTTTACCGTGCGACGGTACCGTCATAAAACTACCGAATACCGCTCGATAAGCGGTCGTCATTATGACACAATACCAAGTGAAAAAACAGAACAATACGACTATACTAATCGATCGACGACGATACAATTTATTATCGCTATTATTATTATTATTATTATTATTATTATTATTATTAGTATTAGTATTATTATTATTATTATTATTATTACTATTATTATTATTTTCATTATTAACCGGGACAAAAGCCGGTTGTTCTAAGCACATCCTATACACGTATAATAACGACGTTGTATAATTTAACGACGACGACAATAAAAAACGAGAATTTAAATTAAACATTATCGATACGACGATTAATATCGAACATATCCATATCCACAGATCGAAATCGAATTCGTCCGTATAATAAGTCCAATTAGACGGTTTAGGTCCGGCTCTATACGGTACGGCCCAACCGAAACAATCGATACTGCTCACTTGTCCTAACGATATATCGTCCACGTTATTACTACTACTGCGGCTAGCGTAAGAATACCAACCGAACGCTAGATCGAACTGTTCGATAGATAACGATTTTCGTATACGATACCATTCTTCTCGGAAATAATTACGATGATAATTATTACTAATAGTTTCGTTATTATAATAATCGCCGTCGTTAAACGCGTTCAGTATCGCGGTAAAATTGAAATAAGAAGCTGCAATTTTCAACATTTCGTAACCGACTCCGGCCGCTTTCCAACCGTTATCGTTATCGCGAATCATAATATTATCGGGCGGTTCGTTATTACCGACGCATTTTAACGGACAACCGCGTAAATTTAAATTATTCGGGAAATAATTCGAACCGCGTATTAATTTAAATTTTCGACAACCTCCTCTATTCAATAGTATCGGTTCGCCGACAGCGTTACAACGTTCCTCGGCGTACGGTTGAAACGTATACAATTCGGGATTTCCTATAGACGGTCTGACTAAGACGATTACGTTAGCGTTACGTCGGCGCCAAAATTCGCTGAATAATTTTTTCATATCTGTCGCGGTAGCGTTTAACCAAACGATTAAAAATCGACTTTTAATTCGACCGTCGTCCGGATTCGATAATAGTATTTCGTCCGACGGTAAAGAATTAACGTCGTCGTTAACGAACATTACGAATAATCCTTGTCGATTTTCTAGACGATTAACGTTCAATATAAAAATCGGTTTAGTAATCCATTTCATCAACAGATCCATTTGATCGTCGTATCTAGAATGATTTCTGACGAAAATTACGTTTTCTCTGTTTACATGCGTTTCGATGATATTTCGAACGCATCTCGTCATGTCGGACAAATCGTCCGCATTTTCAACGGATATCGACGCGTACGCGTTATTACGCGAATAATAACGAATAACGAAATAATAATAAACAACGCATATTAGTTTCAGTCGAACCATATCGTACCGCGGTTAACTTATAAAATTCAACCCGGTTAGTAAAGGAGAAGTTATATAATTTCGACGAATTTGAAATTTGGATACGTGCTGCGTGCAGAGCAGACTGAAAGAAGAATAAATCTTTAGAATTACGAAATTTTTCGGATACAGTGTAAGTGTGAAGAAAATCTAGAAAAAATATTACTGCTTGCTAAAGCACCCTGGTGTAAAAGGAAGAGGCCTGCACCGATTAATGCTAGTGTAGAATCAATTTGGTTAGCAACTACACTCATTACAGCTAAGAATCGAAATTTATGCGGAGCACTCGCAGGTCATAAATTGACTGAAATACAAAATAGATGGAACTTTTATAATCGAAAAACCTACTACCGTACATCTAGTAAGCGGAGGAAGAAATAATGAAAAAAAAAACAAAAAAAAAGTTAATTACTTTTCACCGACGAACCGTTTAAAAAACTGTCAATCTTATTACAAATTAATTAATTAAAGTTCGTAGTAGTGGAATATATATATATATATATATATATATATATATATATATATATATATATATATATATATATGGAACCACTCAAAATATCAATTCACGCGAATATATTTTTTACATGCCTATCATCATCATTAAGTGCCGTCTCCGTATCGGAGGTAGGCGGCCACTTACCTATATATAGTTTGTTGTATAGTGTAAGTACCGTATAATGCAATCATGATGTGTCGTTAGAGTAGATACACACACACACCCTGGAGAACGGATTGTAATCGCTTTGTTGTCGGGACACAACTGTTACTAGCGCGCATCTGGGTGGTTCCACGCGATAATATTATGATTATTTTTATTTTTTAATGATAATTTTTTCGTCGCCGATCGAATTCGAACTCGGTGTCCGTGGTCTAACCACTAAGCTATCTTGATTATATATATATATATATATATATACAGAGATACAAAATAGAAAATCGTTTGAAATTTATTAATTTTTTGTTTATCTTCTGAATAATTAATTCGATACGTTAATTAATTCGCTTTAATCGATTTATTAAATTGCGATGTTTTTAATTTTAAATTTAAACGAATCTGACAATTTATGAATTACGAACTTTAGCAAAAAAAAAAAAACTCCGAATTTCTTCGCCTACATTAACGATAATGTATTCGCTACCAGATGAAGATATTTATATGATTAAAATTTAACTCGATTTTTAATTTAATTACCACGGAAAACCAAGTAGTGCAATAATGCGTTCTTTATGTAACTCGACATTTAAATTACGGCATGCGACTGTTTTAAGTATTTACTGAACGCGTACTCGTTTACTACAAAATTTTTCTTTATTCGGAACAATTTACTTTTGACGTAAGATTTTACGCCTTATGATAATTATTCTTAATAGAACTTTTTTTGAAAATTAAAATTGTTATTTAGCGGAAGTTCAAGTGTCCCGTATAAATGTTAAGATCTATTTTTAAAAAATTCGTATCACAAATTGGTAAAAGCCTAAGTGTGCTACTTATCATAGCGGTGTATCACGAATTTCTAACAGCATCATTAAAATGAACGCCCTATATCTTCTAATACTGAAATACGTGTATGGAGTACACTAAGAGTCATCAGAAAAATAATTAAATTTCATATTGACGAAGAAAAAAAAAAGAAAAAATATACCGGAATCTTCTTATTTCGTTTCAAAAATATGAATTATGATTATTAACGAGAAAATTTGATATATATCTTATTTTAGACCCAGTACATACTATTCATAAATATACGATTAAAATTATGCATGTGACGTTATCCGTATAAATCGCTAATGAACATTTAATTAAATTATAAATTTATCAAAGCTCAACATAATTAATAATAAGTGTATGTGCGGTGTGAACAATATAAGGTTGAAGTCGGACCAAAAATTAGCTGATTTAGCATTCTCACAGTTCTGCTTGTCTTTTTGAACTCTCTTTTGTTTAATTTGTCAATATAAGTGGTTCTTTTATCGAGCCTTAATAAAACAATGGTTTACAAAAGGGAAACTTCTGCTGGAGAAAAAATTACTCCAGTATGTCGGGTAAAAAGATGAAACTGTTGGTGATAGGATAAGCCTTGAAACCAAAATGTTTCAAATTAACCAAGATCGATTTATTGGAAGTCAAGTATAAAGTGAATAAAAAAAGATACGGGTGACAAATCAAAATGAAACACGAAGGTGAAAACACATCACATCCACACACATCGATTTAGAAAATGTTAAGCTGATTTCTATCCCTCCAACATTACTTCTACACCATAACCGATGGATGTGGTGTGATTAAAAGTTTCAAAGTAATTTTTACTGTAAGTCTGCATTGCGTAACATATTATTGCAAATTTAGAAGTATGTCATACTCAAGATTTTTCTAAACAAATTGATGTATATGGATGAAAACAAATCCCCTCTTCGACAATTAGAAACTACTTTGTGAAGACTGGTTTTCAAAGGAGTACACCAGAGTGGAAGAAAATAAGTTGATTGCCCCAAATAATGAGTTGAGCGAACTTCTGAGACTCCTTCCATCGGGGTCGGTTTTAACCGATGAGTAGATGACTTCAGTCAAATTGATGACAACTTAGAAACTGAGTACGCAGCAGAATATATGGTTGACATTTTGAACATGATACACACAGAAACAGAAGTTTCACTGTATATATATATATAAAAGAATTCTAGAAGTTACGTCACTTTCAGGAATGTTTAGAAATTTTGATCGAATCTAATAAAATGCGATCATCAATTTAACTTATATATTTATTGTTTTTAAAAAATAATAATAGCAAAGCAATAAATTATATGTAACAAATGTAATTAACTATCAATAAAAAAATTGACTGTAGTACATCTAGTAGTTTCATGAACCATTCTATTGGTAAATATGGTCAATAAGTTGGAGAACGCGTTTACCATTGTATATGAGATTCTAGCATTCCAGTGTCAAATTTGACATAATTATGTTTATTGGAAAAGGTAATTATATATAGCTTTTAGTATCTTTTTTTGTGCTTAATTTATTTTTAATCGCCTGAAAATGGGGCAACCGATGAAAAATTATTTTAAAAGAAATCACATTTTCTCTATGGTTATATATATATATATATGTGTGTGTGTGAATTTATTGTTTATTTTTTGAAAGTATACATTATTTCAATAATTTAAATATTGACTTTTTCGAAGCTTACAAACCGGTTGGTTCATGTACATCCTCACTCAGAATACTACCACCCTAATACAAATAAATATCAATAGCTACGTTAGGTATATTATTCAGTTCTATTTTAGTATACACACACATACATATATATATATATATATACATTTTGTGAAAAATCGCAGAGGGAGTATTAATGTGATCGCTGAACCGTATTTCCCGATTCGTTGTTCCTGTTTCTAATTAATTCCTTTGTACTATCATCGATGTCCACAGTCCTCTTTCTTTTCTAGTTTCAGCGCTGGTAAATGCTACAAATAAGTTAGATCATTTTCATTCGTATTCGTTTTATCACTTTAACGGTCTTTATATCGTATCGTCGTATTTGATAGAAATGACCAATAGCCGTAATTTCATTCTGTTCAACGCGATAAATTTAGTTTATTTAGTAAGTCGAATTTTATCTGGTTTTATAACACTAAAAATTAAACGCATTCACACCGTACGCGGGCACGTGCACTCTATTTAATCGAGCAAATAATTCAAAAGACGTTATTTAACGTCGCAACACTGCTCAATGAAGTAGTTTTTAAATGTAATTTAATTAACTACGCTTGTAACGCAATAACTTTATTTTTAATGTTACAAAACGCTTTCGATTAAACTGCGGCGTGATATTTTCGTATTTTTTTTTTTTTATAAATTAAATAAAAATCGTTTAAGATGAAATAAATTAAACAATAGGTATTTAAATGTTAAATGTATTGGAGAGTAGTGATTTTATAAATTATAAACGAAACAAAATCATAAAACAGTTTAATTACTATTAATGGTTTTTTTTTTTACAATTGTGTAATATTTATTGTTTATGGTTGAAAATTACGCAACTGTCGAAGTTTTGGGAAAAAAAATTATAGTGATTAAACTGTTATGATTTTGTTTCGTTTATAATAGGGTAGCTTTTCGATGGCTGAGTAAGAATATAATATAAATACAGAATATATAATTTTAGTACAGTTTACCTGAATTATTTTTATAATCACTACCCTTCGTTTAATATAAAAGTTAATTATCGGATTCTTTGCAATATTTTATAGCCGTTTTGCACTTTCTATTTTAACTACTGTAATATCGTGCAACTTTCATTGAGAAATTTATTTTCACCAATTTTATTTCGGCGTTGTTCTCATTATTCAAGCTCGAAATATTAAGTTGATCGCCATATTATGTTGTCACAGAAAAAAAATATAACGCTCATGCTCTATAAAAAGCGTTTAGTGTTTACAGCGTTTCGACAGTTTAAATTATAGTTATTCTCTATTTTTACGTACATATTAGTAACTTTATGTATTAAAAATTATCAAACGTTTTTACTTTAACGAGTTAACGACCTCTTTTGAAATTTCACTCTTATTATATACGGTGCAATTTTATGCCTCGAATTGGTACCCTTTAAGCGCATAAAATGTTTGCGATAATCCTATAGCAGCAGCTTTTGATATATAAATGTTTTTTTTTTTTAGATTTTTATTTTTAAACGGAATACGTAAATTAATTTGTTCGTTCCGTCGTAAGTTCGAAATATAATGATGAATATTTTATTTAATCGCTACACAAACACCGCATATCGTAATTATCAGTTCATTTGCACGTCACTAAACAAAATCTGAACTTTATATTTTAATAAATCATGTTAAAATTTGTAATTCGCATTAAGTACATATCTAAAGTAAATAACCGCGACAAATTTTTAATTAAATGAAGAAAATAATTTTTATTATTTTCTCTCCGCTCGTTGACTAATGGATGTCGAAGTAGCCATTATCCTAAAGTATATCGTTACTTGGAATTATAAAAACATAAATGCAGGCTTAAGTTTTACGAAATTAACCAAGTCCATCATAATCGCTGTACGTAACATTCGGCTTACTCGTCAATGATTCATATCTAATAACCGCATCGAAAACACGTTCACTCCGTTTTGATATATTCCGTCGTGCGGAAAATTTTATATCATGTATTTATCCCGTACATAAATTTACGTTACTAAAAATATTAAATGTGTCGATAGAAATTCTAACATACATAACATAAGGTGACATATTAATAGTGATAATTTTCAACTATACATTCGTGCGAAATAATATGTTTATTTATTCATAGTTTGGCACGCAACTTAATATCATTTTTAACCTAAAATTTAACGAAAGAACTTGCTATTACACACAATGATCAATATCTAATTTTTTTAGCGTATTCGATTTTGAAATGAGAATTTTCTTTATATAATTCGTATTAATTGTAACATCGTGCCAAGTTGTAATTGTTCACTTTGTGAAGTCACTTCAAATATCAGTAGTCTAACTCATTCAAATGTTGAATTAGTAATCATCGAGCGTAAGCATTTTTATACTATTTGAAAAACAAAACTTTGTTTGTTTACATTTATTAACTATTTATATTTCATGGGGTTTAACCCAGGGCTGTGATCCATAATCTTATACGTAAAAAATGTCGTTTCCTCTCGTGTTAGGAATTATACGAGCAAGGGTTTTTTTTCAATAATCTTGGTTATTTTAGATTTATGTAATATGTTCAAAGTTTTTCGAATGTTAGTTGAGTACGCAGTACGTAAATACGTATGTGAATCTAACGCCGATATAGCTCATATTTTTTTTTGTCACAAAATTTTCGACAATTATTAATTAAAAATAAAAAAAAACAATGGACCATCGAGCGTGCTCACAGACGCATTTATTTTTTTTTTACTTATGTAATTATCAACATCGTCATAGAATGTTGTTCAAAATGTGCTAGTAATCAAGGCACTTATTATATAGAACGCAGATGTGCGCGCACATAATGTTATATGGAGTAGGGTGCTACCGCATTTTCTGTGTTAATTAAGAATTATATAATGATAAAAAATTTTATAAACATTACATATATATATAAAACTTATGTTTTCAGTTATTCGGAGTAGGTCTGGTCGCGTGTGGAACTATTCTATTAGGAGATACGGAACGAATGTTAATATCGAGATTAATACCGTTACAAAGTCAAGAACCAATTCTATACCACTTATGTTTAGCAACGATATTCCTCGGTTTAACGGTAATTCTTTTAGCGACAATCGGTTGCTGGGCAACGTACGTCGACAATTATTGCATCTTATCGATTGTAAGTTCGCATTTTTAAAATATACTAATGTACGCTAATAATTTCATCGCATTAAGAAAAATAACGTTGACATTTTTAATGTACACGCACACTCAATATTAATACATAAATTATATTCTTTAGAAAAAACACTTGTTATCGAAGTTTTAAGTATCACATATGTACCATAGTTCCTGAAGTAATTCACAATTTATTTTACCGAACACTTGTTTCGAAATTCAAATATATTCTACGAAGACTTATAAAACTGCTATTTTTATCATACATTTAAATCGGCAGTAGGAATTTACGTAAATTAAGTTATTAATTATTTATAAGAGCTAAAATTACACAATCACCAGCGTTACACGCTGCTCCATATACGAAATATTAATTATTAAATGATTATAACAAAATTCGTCATACTCGTTTTATTATTATTATCAACGTTTATAACAATTTTATACAATTCTAAAATATATCTGTTCGAAACAGATATTACTAAAAAAAATTAATCCGATTATTTCTGATCAACTTCTAAAGTATATTACGATATTTCAAAGTATATTTCCGTGTTTAAAGTGATACCGGTTTTTTTCTCGGTTAATATTCAGCGCAGTTTAAAATTTTTTAGCTGAAATACGGTACCCATTATTGTCTTCTTGCAATAAAATTATTTAGGATGTATTCATTTTTTTAATTAACGTTCTAGTTAAAATTTCAAGAGTATTTTTAATCGAAACATATATTCATAAATAATTAACTCGATCATTTTCTAATAACTTCAAAAGTACATTCCGACACTTTCAAAATATTTTTTCCATATTAAAAGCGAGGTTCTTTTTTCTTACAACGGTTAAATTTTCGAACAGGTCATAATAAGTACATTGGTTCTATAATCGTATGGTTGTTATTTTTGAAAATAAGAAATTTTTAACAAAAGTAATAATCAAGGCACGAAAATATCGTAGGTCAATGCTTACTAAAGCTATGGTTTCTTAGGAATACGGTGCCGTTTTTTAGCGTACGTAATATTACGTTGAATGACGTCATAAAGCGGTGAAAAATAGATGCCCGCCTTTACGATGAACCAGAAGTGTAAAGTTAGAAACACCGTACTTTAATTGTGTAAATACTGTTCATTTTTTGAATCTTGTAAACTTTTTTAAAAATGGACGATTTATATTTAGCTTTATTAATATATTTCGTTTTGTTTTTTAATTAACTATAGATACAGATATATTAAGTTTCACCTATTCTATTTTTTCATTATTTATATATAGCTGTTTTATTCATTTTTACACTAATTGGATCATCTATTGTTTTTCCATTATTTATAATAAACTGTGTTTCACATTACTATACCGGTTTTATTAATTTTTACACTAATTTATCATCTATTCTATTTTTTCATTATTTATAATAAACTGTGTTTTACCTGTTTTATTAATACCAATTTCATATCACAAGCTTTGCTTTAATTAGGTTTTCCGATAGTCTTTATTTTTTATATTATATAAAACATCATGATTTCTTAAAAAATCAATAAGTATTTCGTCGTCAACGCTACTCCAAATAATTTCGCTCATCTTATTTGAAAAGTTTTGAATACAAATAAAACTAAAATATTTACCGATTTATATAACCGCACAATGATAAAACGTTGATAACACTGTTCATCACCGTAATGACGACGTTGCCGCGATTTCACCGTTTTTTTTTTACAACGGTAACAGTTACCGCTTCTTAAGAAAACACCATCCTTTGTTTCCATTGTGAACGTTCCCCTGACGTCATTCTACGTATTATTACCGCCGCATGAAAACGGCACCGTACTCCTAAAAAACCATAGCTTAATACGGAATGAAAAACGAGTGATTACAACACATACATTATAACGAATCCGCCAAAATGCAAAATAATAATATTAATCGTTCAATATCGTTGTAGTAAATAAATTAACAAACAATAACGATTATAAAAATATAGTTTGTTACGCGATTTAATTTTTTTTTTTTTTTTAAAATAGTACCTGTTCGCCGTATTAGTACTAACACTAAGTGAGGCTGTAATTGGTACTGTAGTCCAAATATGTCCCGAATATTTAGGGCTGACTTTGAATGATGAACAAATAACGGACCTTTGGCAACGAAATTACGGCGTGCCCGGTAAAGAACAATACACGGGCGCTATCGATCTTTTACAAATTAAAGTAAATTATCGCATACTGTTTTTTTATTTTGTTAACGTATTTGTTATTATTTTCAATAGAAGTAGCAAATATGTACATTAAATCTGTTCGTATAGATGTAGTAAACAAAAGTTGTACATTCTAAAAACATACATATTTTAACTACGAAATATATATTATGGCATTAAATAATTAATCATATTCTACGTTTAAGTTAAGGCTGGCACAAATTGAAACTGATATAGTACGTGTGACCCAACATGAAACGAGTGACCCTACAAGCGCGTAGCATGGTTATTGGGACGCAGTTTAAAATTTGTGATTGGCGAATGCAACAAAAACTCTTTAATATCATTAGTTAATTACTCTCGTTAAATTTAAAGCGAGTGTAATCCAACCTCAAATTTTAATTTATAATTTAATTTTCATGTAATTCGGTTTTTTGGTGGCCATAAAGCTGTTTTATGTTCATTTGTAACTTATCAGAATTCCTTTTGTCGTCAAAATTATTTTAATAAGTGGAAAATATGATAAATATTCACACGCGTGTGTATGACACCAGAAACTGCGTCTTAAGAATTTGGATGAGTTATACCTCTATATTTATGCCTAACCTAACGATACGCACGAATAAAAGGAGTTATTACGAACACGAATAAAATGTGATCTTAATTTAAGTAGAGAAAAATTACAAGAACACACAATTTGTGCATTTTAGATTGACATAAAAGCAGGGCGGTACTAAAACATGCGAGTTCGATTTATTCAGTTGCGTATCACACATTTAATAAATTTAAAAAAGAAAAGTGGATGACAGACAAAATAATCCATGTAATCAATAAAAACAGAAGTTAGAAAGGTAAGAATAATGCTGAATATAAACGTTTTAAATAATCACAGTAACCAAAAAAAAATAAAAAATGAATGGATAAAAGAACAGTTCGAAAACATAATGACTGGCTGAAAAGCATGACTTGCTTAGGTTGCACAGACAAATAAGAGTCATTACTGTAAAATATTTTAGTCATTTCTCAGTATGTCTGCGAGTGTATATATAAATACCGAAAACATACTAACGAAAATTCTTTTCTAAACATCGACTAAAAAATCTCACAATGATAACCTATAAGAGAACCCACTAATTTTTGTAAGCAGAAGGTACGCAATTAAATTAATCTGAACGTAGACGTAATCAAACTTTTAGACGAAGAAAATATGAAGAAATTGACTATATTATTCAATAAAATCTACATATTTGAAGAAATTCCGTCTAAATGGCTGAAGTTGTCATTTGTGTGCTCACGCCAAAGAAACAAGGTCTCAAAAAATTGTTTGCAATTTTCGCATAAATAGTCTCAACCTTTTAAAACTGTTACTGAGTTATTCATCATAGAATTCAAGCTAAGTATGAATGCAATTTAAGTGATAGCCAATTTGATTTCTGCACGGGTTTTGGAATAAAAGAAACCCTGCTAGTAATTAATGCTCTACTTAAAAAATGTCGGGAAATTAATAAAGATGTATTTGATTTATTGACAATGAGAAAGCGATTGATAATATTCAAACAATAAATTAATGGACCTTCTTCAAGTTATCGGAATTAATAAATATGATTTAAAGATAACTGAAAACCTATATTGCAATCAAACGGCTGAGCTGAGAAACCGGTGAAAGCACAGACTTTGAGGCCTAACGTGCAGTACGACAAGGATTTCACCCTTACTTTTTAATCTATATGTTTAACAGAATTAGCTATTGCCGACTTATCCATAGAAGTTCAAACTTGTGAAGAATTATTAGTAACTTTCGTTAAGCAGTTGATGATGCCATTATTACAAATAATAGAACAGACATCCAATATTTTCTCAAAAAACTAAACACAGTTAGTAAGACTTACAACTACGTGAAAAACAGGTGTATGCTAATAAGCCACAACCGACCGATGCTCTTAAAGTCAACATTTTCAATATTATCACATAAATTAATCCAGATTTATGCGGCGGAGTCATTAAAAATTGGTCCACTCAGAACCGTGTCACCATGAAATGCTGCGGTGGACATATGAACGATGTTATATTCCATGCATGGCGACATAGCTCCTTCAAATATATTTTGATTAATAACCCGTAAACAGCTTTTTTGTTCTATTTTAACATGGACCAGACACACCCTTATTGGAAAACCCTTGGAAGTGAGGCAGCAACATTCGACAAAATACAGATAGACCGACCAAAAGCTGCATGGAAGTAGTTTTATAGAAGGATGTTGAAGATATCAAAATATTAAATCAAAAAGTTTTGGATATGGCTAAAACAGAAAGAACAATAATGAAATTAGAGGAGATAAACATCAACCCCTGCAATTAATTCTCCAATGACTAGTAGACTGGAAGAAAAGTCGGGGAAGATAGAAAAAGTGCTGGTTGGACAACGTCAAGGAATGGTAGAACATAGGAGCAAGGCACCTGAAGAAAAAGATGATACTGAGTTAACTTTTAATATTTATATATCAGATCAAAACACAAAATCAATTTAAACGAATACATCGTTTTAAATGACAAACCACGTAAACTGACGTTGAATGAACAAGGATAAGACATAGTTGTAAAATGTATCACTGGATGTGAATTTATCACATCGACGGCAACTGTATCGGTGTCTACTGGTGTACAAGATAGTAAAAAAAGGCATACGATAACGAAAAGATAAAGAGGTTAAGTTAAGGTGATATTAGAAATTTAATAAATTGATAGTCGTCGAAAGTTAATTCATTTAAGTTAGGTGGTATCTCTAAAAAAAAACTTTGCGCTTTATTGTTCTGATTATTTTTAAAATTCGAGATTAAAATCGCGGTATAATAGTATTGTAATTTAATACAGATGGAATGTTGTGGCATACATGGCGGATCCGACTTTGGCACTTCGTGGTGGCGACTTCGCGATTTGGCAGCCCCAAAATTAATAGTACCGCTATCTTGTTGTTTTTTAAATAAACAAGCCACCAAATCATTTTTGGATCCGATACCGACAAACACGACATTGTGTCAAGATACTTCACCCGAACGACATCATTCTGCTCGTTACATCGAGGTACGTAAAAAACAAGACATTCGCAACCCATACAACTTTTCTATCTTAATGGTATTAACCGCGTATCTAAAAATAACGTCCATTAGGTTATAATCGTTATATATATATATCTTATGTAGACATTTGACTTACAACAGAAATTTACATTTAACATCATTACAAATGCACGGACCTATTAAAAAACACAATTACATTACATCCGACTTCATTCGAAATTAGAAACTTGATGGCACCAAACGCTAATTTTTAAAATGTATTTGAATGTATCGTTAGAGAATAAGAAACTGATTAATTTTACAGCAATAAGCGAAACGATCCGTGTTAAAATATAGATGAAGTGCAAAAAATTATACATAATCTATTTTTGAAGAATTTTTTTATAAGACAGTACAATATTGTTTCGAATTGATTATAGACAAGTTTACATCATTCAACAAGCGTGTATTTTACATAATATATTATTAAATATTAATTATATATTATGAAAATATTTAAAAAAATTCTCTGAAAATAAATATGCAAATTGCCTATTGAGAATATCGATATAATACAAGATGTTATGAAAGTATACAACATATTGTTCGTACTTTTATTTATAAATATTTATATATATATATATATATATATATATATATATATATATATATATATATATATAATTAAAGAATACATTTTATTGTTTTGATGAATATTCCTGATTTTTTAAAGTTAATTTTGAAACATACAGATTAAATTTTCATTAGCTACTATTTCATAATAGAAATTTTAAATTAAAAATGCCTTTTTGTCAAAAGAATTATTATCGTCAAGACTGCTGATAATTGTTTACTAAAACCCAGATATTGATAAAATTTACATACACCAATGTACGTAACCATTATGAACTTACTATAAAGAATTATTTTACTGACAGGGTTGTTTGAACATGTTGGAAAATTGGCTGAATGAACAGAAACGATACGTGTTATTAGTGGCATCGGTCAAATTAAGTATACAGCTTTTCTTGCTATTTTCTTTAATACTTAGTTGTAGTAAAGTTAATTCCTATCAACAACGTCGTTCATCTAACAATAACAATCAAAATAACAATTATTATTAAGATTTGAAAGTTTTAGTTAATTTTAGAAATTAGAACAATGATTTTCACGTGTCTCTATAATCATTTTTTAACGCTTTGATTTTTCTCCTTTGCATGTATATTGTGCGCATTAATGCTTAAATACAATGAAATATTTTATTTAGACATTTTAAAACATTATATTAGACTAGAATCAAAGTGAATAAACGATTTTTCAAAGAATTACATTTTTCTTACCTGGAAAAAATAAAACCGAATTATAAATTTTTAAACATTTTAGCATACGTCATTTTTTCGATATTCAGATAATCCTTCTGAAATCTTTTAACCTTTCTTATTTCGTGAATGATAGATTTGTCCTTCGGCAGTATTTTACGAGCTTTGTTTAAATATTCCAAGCCAATTTCGTGGTTATTTAAAGCAATGTTCGCTTGAGCTAATCGAAATATCGCTTTGACATTATTCTTTTCTTTTTCTAACACCTGAAGCATAAAGAAAGATCATAAATAATAAAATTGTATTTTGTTATATTATATATACTACACCAATGCACAATTGAAATAAAAACAAAGTAATTAATACCTGAAAACAGAAGTTTATACATTCTCTATACAAATCCGTTTGCAGTTTAACTGCTGACAAATTTAACAAACAAGCAACCAAAATATTTTTAAACGTTTGTTCATTACATAGGTTCAGATGTTTTACTCCATCGATATACCTAAAATACAAAACTTAATGTGATGAAATTAAGTAGCATGTAAATAAATTATCTACAATCGTATACGTAATTCAATTTAAATTAAATTTGTCATAATTGAACCGAAGGTTTAATAATCGAGAAGTTCTGTTTATTCAAATACAAAGTTAATTATTAATACTATCAATGTCATTGTATAAGAAACTTGGTACACCTCATGAATCAAGATAATTATACACATCTACTGATTTTTATCATAATCGTTGTACAGTTTTTAACGGGAATTACTTCAAATAAGAAAAATTGCAACAAATTATGCAAACGACAATTTTATTTTCTATTTTAAAATTAGTAACGCTTTCTTTAACAAAACAAGCGACTGCTTCGTAGTTTAAGTATTTTGCACTTATATCATAATTAACAAGTATACCGTTTTAAAAGTTCTACTGTTGTTGATAGTTTTGTAAAAAGGAACTACATAACTTGAATAAAACGTTTTTCGTCATTATTTTAAATTCCGTATTTTCAACTACAAGTGAAATCCTTTGACAACCAGTTTTAAATATTTTTCTATCGAAGATAAATATTTAATTATTACAAATTTTTTCAAATCGGTTATTTCATAGTTTAATTACCGGAACAGGATGATAACTAATTATTCGGCTCATTTACACGTCTCTTTAAATAAGTCACTGATTTGATCACTCTATATATTATTTTGGTTCTAAATTTTCACTTTTTTGCAAACCTACCATGATTACTAATTGAAATTATACACGCTTTTACTATACGTAACTATCTTCACTTGTTACTTTCTATACTCAATTTATTTTTAATATATGCGATTAGCACCAAACCGAGCACACCTGTATTTAATTCTCGACTTCTGTACCTTGTTTATATTACTTCGTTATTAATGTAATGTTTATTTATAGTCAAATTATATATTTAATATAAATTTAAAAATTGTAATATGTAATCTGTAAAGTAATTAATTTTAATTAAAATATTACCAATTAATATATGTTATCGTCTTTAAGTATTTTCTTTCCGCTTTTGCGTATAAATGCTGTTCATAAAAAATATTTCCGGAATTCTTAATATTTTCAGCCAATTTTTTCATTCGTTCAAGCTAGAAAAATTATTAATAAGAATAAATTATACTCCAAAACCGTGTAAATATCGCAAAATAAGCGAATATTTTAGAATTAACTAAAATTTATTAACATGAAAAAATAAATTAAATGTGCACACGAATTAGTACCGATATATCACACGGATTTGTGTCCCAATCATCTGGCCATGGAGGATAAATATCAGCTGTTCCGTCTTTTTCGCAAATACCCCAATCTGTATTTTCGTTTAACTGTCCGCAGTTCGATATTTTGTATTTCTGAAATAAAAATAATTATTTTCTTAATTCAATTCTGCATGAAGATAATAACTATTATTTTACGGGAAAAAACTTATTCGATTACCTTTATTGGTTTATCATTCACCGTCTTACATTCACTAATCTGCTTAACAATATTTAATCCTTTAATTACTTTACCGATTACTACGTTTTTCTCATCCAAGTGAGGGCATGGCACCGTCGTTATATAAAACTGAGAATTATTTGTGTTTTCCTGTCCTGTATTTGCTAATCCAACAATACCAGGTATATTATGCTATTAAAAGACAATTTTACGATTTTTATCTGAATTAATTATATAATAATGTTAATTCACATTATCATCTATAAAGATAAATAAAATGTATAATATTTCGACATTAACATCTAAAAAATAATATTATCCACCTATTGGGAATTTACCCGTAAAATGAAATTTTCATCATCAAAATGCGAACCATAAATACTTTCTCCGCCACTGCCATCAAAATTCGTTATGTCACCGCACTGTATCATAAATTGTGGAATAGCTACAACAAAATATGTTTCATTCTTAATTATGAATGTGAAAATTTTATTTAAAAATATTCCATTAAATAGTTAAAAAATATGAGCAATTCTTAAAAAATTTAATGACAAACGATAAATCTAATACGAAGAAATTTTTTATTATGAAATGCAGTTGTTTCAAGCTAGGTGATTATCATTAAAAATAAGAATGAGAACGGTATATTTACGAAAGTTGTAAGAACAGTAAATGTGTAAATTATAAGTAGGAATCTTTACGACAGGCATTATATCGTCACGTACACAAATTCAATATTATATTTTTTATTTATTTGCTATTACGTTCGCGGTTTTTTCGCAATGTTTCTTCTTGCTTTTATTTATTTTTAATTGTCAGTAGTTTGTTACCTCATTACCATAATTTTATTTTACACACTAACGTTAAGGACACTTTTTACGCGAAACCCGGTACTATTATATTATAATATATGCATGCATATATATATATATATATATATATATATATATATATATATATATATATATATATATACTTTTGTAAATATGCTGAGAATTAATTAATTTTTTTTCTTTTTTTTACATAAACTTTAGTCAGCATAGTTGTGGAATAACCTAATAGGAAGAATCGATCTATTAACTGGCCTATCACCCAAGTTTATTCATTACTAGATTTAAAAACTTCTTTCAAGGGCACTATAATTTTTTAAATACGGTACATATTCTGCTGCTTCCTATATGTTTAAGAAATAACTCGTGCTTAAAAAATTAAAGTAGTAGGTTGTAGAAATAATATGTACTTTTTACTTTCAAATTGTGATACATTTTCTAATTTATTTATGAAGTACATAATGTATTTTTAAATAATTTAATTTTTAACATACCTTTATGGACAAAACTGTTTTTATAATGAAGATTTCCGTATTTTCCGCGTCCCTTTTCGCCAGTACATAAAGCACGAAAATTCTCAACCGATTTTGGAACAACTTCATGATTTAATTTCAGCACAACTCGTCCAACTGCATTTAAAAAACAGAATCATAAAGCATCTAATGTGTCATGTGCTGTAATCATAATCGGATCACAAATAATAAGCTTAAGAAAAAGCATTATATATGTCAAAATTATAACTATTAGAAGTAAAGATGGATTTATAATGTTATTAGAAAATATAGAATATGCATGAAAATAATCGTTTATGTATCTTAATATGTTTTGATTATACTTTTATTGCTTTATAAAATCCGGTGCCACCTCCCATATCAGTGTTTTGAATTATTTAAATCGTACCTTGTCGAACGATATTTTGTTGTAAAATATGCAGATGAAGAATCTCGATTGCATCCAATAAAAGCCGGTGTACCGCAAGGTAGTATATTGTGTCCGATGCTTTACCTAATTTATACAGCAGATATACCTGTACCAAATGACACAGAAGTCGATACTTTCGCGGATGATACAGCTATTATTTATTCCGACTCGTCTTTAGAGAATATTGAAATTAATTTACAATCAGCAGTTAATACACTTTCAATATAGTTCAAGCGGTGGTGTATAGAAATCAATAAGAAAAAATCAACCCGTGTAATATTTACAAATAAAAAAATTTCTAATATCAAAAATATTAATATCAACAATGTGATAATTCCAGTAAAAAATCTAGGAGTTTATTTGCATAGACAATTAACCTGTTAAAGCCACATAATAGCAAAACGTAATGAATTAAATATAAAGTTTAGGAACATGCTTTGGCTTATCGGAAGAAATATTATTGTACAATCAAATTTTAAAGCCTATATGTGCTTATGGAAGTCAACTTTGAGGCTACGCTAAGCAGAGTAGTATAGCGATAATACAACACTTCCAAAATAAAGCATTAAAAACTATTACAGATGCACCGTGGTATGTAAGCAATCTTAAATTGCACACGGATCTAGGTGTTACACCCGTGAAAGATAAAATACGAGAAATAGCTAGTGAATTAGACGATAAACTGTATTATCACACAAATACTTTAGCTGTTGTTCTGCTGGAAAACTTGGCAGAAATCAGGCGAATAAAACGAACAAAACCGACGGATCTATTATGAATAATCAGCAATAAACACAAAAAGTATTAAAATATGTTTAGCGAAAATCCTTATCGCTGGATAAGGAATTTCACAAGTCAATCCCTGTTTTTCAAAAGTTTTCTAGATAGCCTACAGGTAGTTTTAAAAAAAAATAATAATTTTCGTAATTATACAAATATTGATAAACGAAATATTTTGAAAAATTGGCTCATTCCTAGAATACTTGTACAACTTAGGATCGATCAGGGTCTGATTAAAACAGAAGAGAAAAGAAATAATATTTATTTTAAAACATACGTAAATATCATAAGCTGTTCTTAAAACTATAAAATGCACAATCACTAAGCATAAATCAAGTACAAAGAAAGAGGGTAAAAACGCATTGCTAATAAAAATTCATTATTCTCCACATAACTAGATTATCACAAATAATTTTGCCACATATAAAAACTGTTATAAAATCTTATTTAAAAAAAATTGTGTAGTATATCCAAACACATCTATAACGATTGGGATCTAACGTTATATTATATTTCACAATTTAAAACAATGGTTTAAAACTTGTATTTATAATTAGGTTTAATATTACATTTTTATGTACAAAATTATAATTCCGTGGACATATGAAAAAAATAGTTTGACTTTTCAAATGTATATAAAGCCTATAAAAAAAGGAAAAATTAAAATTTGATCGGCGTTAAAATGATCATTTAGGTAAGATGAATACAAACCATTATCGTCGTCAACATTAAAATCCAAAAAAACCAACATCTTAAATTTTATAACTATACAACTATACTTTAATACAGAACAGACAACCAACCATTATTAATAAATCGGCATTTAATAACATTCATTGCCGATTTCTTATTCAGTAATTGTCACACTAGACGTCAAACAAAATTATAATTAAAATATCGTTCAATTTAGTATATTGAAAATATATAATTTAATGAAAATATTATAATATATATCTAATGCACAATAATAATAAATTTTCGATATTTTTAAAAATATAAGTTGAATGTTACAATTAAACTTTCTAAAATTCATTCAGTAGGGATTAAAAACGTAGGAAGTTTCACATTTACGTTTTTTGTCCTTTAACAACCGAATTACAAATTCCGACACTCCTATTCACTATGCTTTGTAATTCCCAATGATCCGAAGCTTTTCAGAAACAATGCCCCATTTTTTTTTTTTTAATATTTTATTGGTACGGACATAATATTCTCGTATTTCACTATACGAGTATTACTTAAAAATACGAAATTGCAGAATTATCCTATAATTATGATTGCGTTCAATTTAGTTCGTTGTTAAAATTTTATTGTACTAGGTAATCTGCTATTTTATGATTGACAAGGGGTTTACAACACATTTTGCCTACAATACTGCCAGTATAAAAATTTTGTGCGTCACGGTAATAAAAAGACAATTTTGTACAATAGATGCATTATTTACTTCAATTAACAAATTTGTTAGAAATTCAATCGGGCAGTGTAATATTCTTACATTCATTTTAATTAAGTGAATTACCGATAATTTTAAATTTATTTTAACGTTTTAGTTTTTTATTTCATTTTACGTTTAGTTTTATATGTTGTCACTTTTGTAAATTTTTAATTATTTTCTAGGTTACGTGAACTTCAGCCTTTTATTTGGTGTAATAATATTTACAAATCAAATTATGTCAGTATCGATAAGTTAATTACAGTCCTATATCAAGAATTGCATTATTGTTGGTAACTTAGAGATTACCTAATTTCCTGATGAAACGAAACGTGAACGTATCACCAGATCACCACGCTGACCACACTATATTAATATTGGGCTAGGCTAGTTAAAACTGTAATTGTACAAAAGATATTTGCCTCATTTGGAATTCGTTGATGCATGTGACATGTTTCAAAAATGATTAGTTATTTTGAACATTTGCAATTAATACAGAATGCACTTTTTGCGAATTATTTATTCCCTCATTCAAATTAACTTTTGCTTAATTTGGTGTATTTTATATCCACGTAACAGTTTCATAAATAGAATAAGTAATTTTATTTTATTTTATTTTTATACACTATATACTATTTTTAAAGAACCCTATCATGCTTACAATTCATTGATTAATGCATACAGTATAATGTAAGTTGAAAAACGTCTGGTGTATTATTTTTATTCGGATTTCCATGTCGTTGAAAGTAAATTATCAATTTTACAATCGTAAATATGGTTTAGCGAATATGCGCTGCATTAAACAACATAAATCGTATTTAAAATTTTAAAATTGCGTTAATTATATATTGCTTTTTATTTATTCAATTTCAAATTCTAGCTCCCAACAATGATTGAACAAATTATATAAACATTAAACTACTGTTGATGAATATTTATTTAGCTGTTCATTAAAGTGACGTTACTAACATTTTTTCAGCGCTTAACAAACGTTCAAACATTAATTCTTTGATAATTTTACAAAAGGCCTGCATTCTTTGCCAATAAAAAAATTACAAGATAAGTACTGAACAATCATAACTAGGCTGTAATTTTTCGATTATAAAAGTATTGTAGTATTCAACTACACATACGTAATAATTTATATTCATTAAGTTTTTCATTTGAATGAATATACCTCATTAACTTTATGAATAATTGATAAAAGAAGTATTGGTATATTTGAACAATTTAAACGTTACATAAAATATTAAGTTCAAATGATTATGCTAGATAGTAATAAACACTTTACAGCAATTTAATGTTAAAACTGTATTATTCAAATATGATTCTTTTAACGTGCCGTATTTGAAACATTCAGCTTCTTTAACACTCAACATCTTCAATTAACTTTTGATGAACGTTACTAAGGGCCTGTAACAATAAATTGGACAACCTTTAAATTTAGCATTGTACAAAGACTTTCAATGAATACAAATAAATGACATTAAAAAATATAATGCACTAAATTGTAACTTTTGTTAACATCACATAATAATGTTCATCGAATTTGAGTGTAGACTAAAAATTGAACGAAAAATAATTATATGTGTAAAGTATATGGAATATTTTTATTAACTTCATTATTTTAAATCCTAAAAACATTAAATTATGTAGAAATCATAAATGTTTCAATACGATAAGAAAATAAAATTAATGAAATTGTATGAGGTTTTTAGTTTTTCAGGCAACATTTACTTAGAGGATTTTGAATGAATGTGCTATTCAATATATCGAACGTATACTGAAAAACTGATGATCTTGTTTATTACACAAAAGTGGTTTTTACGTAATGCAGAAATATATATAAAACTTAAAATTTTATGTTTAAAGTTGAAATTATATATTTCAAAATCGATTATAATTATGCGCTCAGTAATGTAGTATTAGCATAGTTTTAATTGAATTATTTATAGTTTCCACCGATAGTTAAAATATGAGTTCTATAGACTATTAAGTTTATTTATAAACAACATCATTAATTAAAACTTCAAAAAAACGTCATTCGCAGAATACAAAATCAAACTTTTAAACTGTCGAAACCTAAACAATTTTATGGTACGTGTGATTGAGTCGAACATACTTAATTTGGTTTTATACTTACAAAAATAAACATAAATATTCAAATGAAACAAAAAATAATAAAACATACTTTAAAATATTTAACTGTTTTTACTCTTAGCTCCAATGTTGCATCTTCGTCACAGACCATCAAGGTATGTGGATGTTGTTGAAAAGCGGATACTGTCCACATATGATTAACTCCTTCCTCAACAGCTTTATAAAGTGCAAATGCTTTATGAGTTCCCGTTATTAATATCATTACCTAAAATATTTTAAAGATCAATGTTATTAATAGATTAACTGAAAACATTTTCTTACAATATTCTACTTTAAAAAAAATAAAATACCGAAAATTACGCAACTTAGTTCAATTTCAGACAATCATAAATACTGTATTATTTCTTGTGTCGTTGTTAATGTTGTTCTGGAACATTAAAAAAATGTAACAAGTAGTCACGTAAAACATAAATAATGATGCACTACAGATATGGAATACAATTTTTGTGGATTAGAAATGAAAGTGCGTGTAATTACATTGAAAAATGAACACATCACCATAATAAGCTATCATTAATTTATCAGACAAACTTCACTTTACATGATTTCTACTAAATCGCTACATAAGCATATATGTAGAAATGACTACTACTACAACTACTAATACTCGGAATGTTTAAGTTACGACTATAAAATTTGAACATTTCAATGTTATTAATTAATGAACTAAATACATTTTTTTAGCATTCAATAAATATAACAGTTTTCCTAAGCTTTCTCTCCCCTCACCATATATATATATATATATATATATATATATATATATATATATATATATATATATATATATATATATTTCTAATAAGTAATCAATATGCTATCAATAATGCAGATAGCGTCAACTGTTTTCATATTTACAAATATTGCAAAAATTTGTACAAAGGCCGTGCCAAAAGTGTAATAACTTGTATCTTGTGTATTATTGAAATGAAATAGAAACAATAAAAAAGTACAATTATTACTCAGTAAAAAACTGTATACTTTATGAATGAAAGACATAAATTTCAGTGCTTTAAGTATATGGATGTCAAGAACATCATTATAAAAAATAAGTCTATGATCATAAAGTTGAAAAATTTCCACTCAGCTTTACTTACGGAAGAGAAACAGGGAAATAGAAGGAAAAAAAATATTAATTTTTAAATATCTAGACTAATTCATATATACATAAAACTATTATCGTTTAACTAAACTTACCATAAATATCGAATTGCAGAGATTCTTAAACATACATAACTAAGAAGTGGTGCAGTTTTTGGAAAAAATTTACCAAAAAGAAGCCTATCGAAAAGTTATAACAAGATGTTCTTATTTGCTTACAGTTAGCCAATTTGTTGGGTTATTTGAAGCATAACAATCAAACACAAATATCAATTTAATGAAAAAATACTGCTAAGTCTTTGGTCAGCAAAGTTCGTGAACATGTCTATACGGATAAAATAATGGACAAGTTGCTATTCAGTTGAAACAAAAAAACCGCAGTATTTAAATCACAAATAAAATCTAAGGAGCAACAAGAGAAGAAAAGCACAGATAAATAATTTGAACTACCTACTTAAGATTTAAAAAAAAAAAAAAAGATTGTGACCGTAAAGGAAATTAAAAAAAAAAAAAAAACAAATATAAGACGTGGATATCAACAAAATTTATATAATTAATTTATAAAATGTATTCGTGAAAATAAACGAAAAGCGTGTTTAATTCATCAAATTTAATAAATGTTATGATGAAAATAAAAATTTATAACGGTGTTTAAGAATACGTTGTTAGTAAGAATAAAAAGCATATTCACGTGCAAATCCGTCGATATTTTTAAGATAGTAATTTAATTAATAGAAAAACTTTGTTACTAAAACCTTTCGTTGAAGACTATGAACGTGTACTTGACACTTGAAGTTGAAGTGGAAGTTACAAAAGGTTCAAAAAGAAATTAAGCAAATGAAAG
This sequence comes from Coronaproctus castanopsis, assembly GCA_032883995.1. Lineage (NCBI taxonomy): Eukaryota > Metazoa > Arthropoda > Insecta > Hemiptera > Monophlebidae > Coronaproctus > Coronaproctus castanopsis. The sequence continues at coordinate 70,885,786 of CM065052.1, read as the reverse complement.
TTACAATTCGTCTTGTTTTTAATGCTTATTATAAGTAAAATGATGCCCGATTTTTTAATAATCTATTAAGAATTGTTGTATTCAAATATATTACGAAGCAACAAATTATTTAAAGATTAAAAAGTACTATATATGTGCAATGACTGCATGTAAAAGTTACTATACCATCATGATATTTATATGTGGAAAAAATTGCAGTATGACGTAATCAATCGTAAAATATTTAGTGCACATTTTATAATGTTACATTATTATTATTTTTATTTTTTAAATAAAAATACGATCTTAACTCGTTGAAGTTAAATAAGTATCAAATTTAGTAAAGTGTAGCTTACTAACAAAATCATCCTGTTAGCCAGCTTATGGGTTGAAGTCAGTAGTCCATTGACCATGACTACGAAAATTAATATTAATCTATTTATGTAATAGAATTTAATGACTTCATAATAAGTCTGACGGGTGGCGCCTTTTAAGACGCCTGATGTCTTGACTAGTATCTAATAAATTGGTAGCTTCCACATTGACATGTTGGTGTAGCCTCTTCTTGTGTGCTGTAGCGAATTTTCTAATCTCTTCGTTTACAAGCGAGATGTGCAAGTCTCGATGAATATCATCATTTCTTGAATAACGGCATGCATCGACAATTGCTCTTAGTATTACGCTTTGTCTAGCTTGGATCTTTGCTCTAGAAGACCTGCTGGTACATCCCCATAACTGCAGACCATAAGTCCATACTGGATTTATGATCTGCCGATACAGTAGGCATTTGTACCTTACGTCTAGAGGCGATTTGCGTCCAATAAGCCGATATAACTGCTGAGTTTTTTTCTTTATTTGTTTACATTTCATTCTGGCATGTATTTCCCAGGTCAGTCGCCTATCCAGGTGCATACCAAGGTACTTGACTGAGTCAACCTGTGGAACAGGTTTACCTCCTAAGTACACTTGGTGATGCACATCTGTTCGTCGGTATGTGAAAGTTATATGCGTTGATTTTTCTTCATTGATTTTAACTTTCCAGTTTGATGCCCATTTCATGCAGTCTGTTCAAAGAGTTTTGCAATTTATTTATAGCTTCAGAATGACTACTGCTAACAGCTAATATAGCTGTATCATCAGCGAACGTAGCTGTCGTCGTTTGCGCATCCGTTGGTAAGTCTTCTGTGTATAGAATATACAAGATGGGACCGAGAACGCTTCCCTGCGGAACTCCAGCTTCTATGTTGTAGGATGCGGAAGTAGCATTTTCTTGCTGTACTTTAAATTGTCTTTCTGATAAATAAGACATGAGCAAACGGCAGATGTTACCTGGCAGAATTCGGCTTAATTTATAGGTCAGTCCGTCATGCCATACCTTATCGAAAGCTTGCGCTACGTCTAAGAAGACGACCGGGCAATATTTTTTTTTCCTCAAATGCTCTATTGATTACCGTTGTGATCCTGCGCACTTGATCAATTGTGGAGTGCTTCCATCGAAACCCAAACTGATGTACTGGTATATACTCTTCAACCATAGGCAATAGTCGTTTGAGTAATAATTTCTCGAATAACTTTGATATAGTTGGCAATAATGAAATTGGTCTGTATGACCCTACATCAGCGTCTGGTTTGTTATGTTTTTTTACCATAATGATTTGCGCTATTTTGAAACAGCGTGGCATGTATTCTAAACGTAGACAAGCATTAAATAAATATGTCAACATAATTATACCTTTTTTTGTTAGTTCTTTTAGCACTCTTGGGGATATGACATCAATATCTGGAGCTTTCCGAGGATTCATATTATTATCTATTTCAGTCGCTACCTCATATGGTGTAAATATTATCACTTTTTCGTCCGTTTTATAATTAATGCTGATATTAATAGTTGAAGTTTGAATACCCGAGATAAATGGCGAGCAAAGCATTCGGCTTTATCGGCATCTGACCTTACCCAGTTTCCACTCTCATCTTTAACGGATGGAGCATGTGTAATTGTATGTTTAATTTTTTGGGTAGCTTTCCAAAGAGAATACTCTTTATCCTCGAAAGGACTAAGATCTTTGATGTATGCGGTGAATGTTTCTTTGCGAATCTTTTTTATTAACGCGTTAAGTTGGCGACTAGTTCGATTAAATAGATTTTTATCAGGTGGACTCCGTGTATTTTGCATTATGCGTCGGGCTCGTCTTCGTTCAGCGATCTTGAGTTGTACTTGTAATGGGTACGTGATTTCTTTTGATTTATATATTTCTTCTAAAGGTTCTATCTGTGTCTGTTGGCTCGTTTATCCGAAGGTTGTATAGTTATTTGTTTTTCATTTGACATTACCACTTTTGCATAAGTAGAGCCACTTTCAACTTGCTTGATTGTTACTGGTGTTTTCTGTAAGCGCTGAACTGCTGTTAACTTCGGAGATCTGAATTTCTTTTCTATCTCGCGATATACTTCACAGCCTTTATAATTAGCTGTGTGATCTTTTTTGCAGTTCACACATTTAAACTTTCTAGGGTCCTTTTCCCTGCAAGACTTTGAGTCATGATCACCAGCACATTTGAAGCATTTTGTTAATCTACCACAGCTCTTTTCAGTGTGATTCCACTGTTGGCAGCGTTTACATTGTGGTATTTTACTAGTCCTATGCGTGCTTCTATTTTAATTCTGCAATAAGCGATATGCGTCAAATTGTATATATCTTTATTGTTGTCTTTAGACTTTAAGTTAATGTAGAACAAAGGATAAGACTTTCTTTGTCTATCAATTATTTTGTTATCATTGTCGCGGATTTTGATAGTTTTATTAATATTGACAATATCAAGTGGATCGTGACCCATATTTATTAATTCATTTTGTATAACTTTTACATCTGTAGTAGGATGGAGTCCCCTGACCACTACTCTATATGGTCTTTCTGATTTTAATTTATATGTATGGTAAGCAATGTTATTTGATCTTCGTGTGTGGACCAGTAAGCGGAATGTATGTTCGTTTTTTGGGGCAACTATAATGTCCTCATTATTTAAAACCTTAAAGGTTACGTTTTCCCCAAATGTTGTATTTATGTCAGTATAGAATATATTGAAGTCCTTTATGCCACTCACGGTGACTTTAGGAGGCAATTTAACTTTTCCAGGTTGTATTTTTTGTTTGCATCGGCTTTTGCTGTTGCTGCACTTGCGAGAACGTATGGTTTTCCTCTGGCGAAAGTTGGCCAAGCTGTTTAATTTCTAGCTGGTGTATTCTGTCAACCAAGGAGTCTATTTTTAACATCAGATTATTTATAGTCACGTTTTGATCGTGACATAACTGTTTCAATTCATCTGGTAGTAAGTTTTCATAATTACTTTGTTTTAGATTAACCTTTTTATTAGCTCTCACTTCATTTTGGCAATTATTCCCAGATAATTGCCTTTCTATTGAGTACGAGTTGGCAGTTTTCTTTAGTTTTATTGTCGGCACTTCACAAATCAAAGTGTTAGTTTCATTATCGTTTGAGCATGATTGTGTAGTACACACAATCGGGGATGTCGAGCGCGATGTAGGAGGTGAGTGTTGCACACTCATTATTAATTAGTTTGTAGATATAAATATAAATATAATCCACACAATATTTTGTGAACCATATGTAGCTGCACTGGCACAGCGACCGAAACGAGAAGGTTCTTATTTCTAGTAATACTAATTTCCAAATACTGTGGAATATACATATATACGCAACTTTAAAGATGAGTTATGATGCGAATTAGTATACGTAAATAATTTATACGGACGGTTATACCACTACCGTCTGTGAGTATGTGTTATGTTTATACACGCTATGTGTTAGTGTAGTTACAATGTATGTATGTATAAGTTCCGTTGTGAAAATTTTTATCGATTGACCAGGACGAACGAACGTAGATTCTTTGTTCTGATCAACCGATAATTGAGATATATATACAATTGTTAATAAATTGGAATTATCTCAACACAGAACGTTAATAGTAGGTAATCAATATGACGATAGCGAGAATAATACCGTATATATCGTAAGATAATAATGAACGCGAGTAACAAGCATATGCTATACACGACGATTGTCTGAATTATATAATGTTACATAAACGAAATAAATGTACACATTACTTCCTCAGCATCCATCACTGTTCCAACCCCCACTGTTAAAGCTTGTTTGGGTACTTTTGAAAAATCATTATCGAAAAATCTAGCATTAGCTTCTAGCGTTTCTTGTGCTAAAGTTTTTACTCTCGTTCTTGACACCAAAGATGATCCCGGTTCGTTAAATGCAATATGACCATCCGGACCAATACCTACAAATTGACTAAACCATGTTGTAATAACATAAAAAATTAAAAAACGATAACTGTGTTTTATCATAATTTATCATTAAATATGGAAGAATAAGTGTAATAATAAATTATTTAAATTATATATTATTCTTAAAAATAAACGTTTACAATCAAATTAATACTTCAAAAGCAATTTAGATTCATTCCACTGATTAATTGCTTAAGTACAAAATAACTATCCGAGTTGAATGAGAAACGAAACTTTTGATTGAAACCAATATATAGCCTATCGTACTCATTTTATATGCGAGTACTCAATATGTGCGTAGACACCATTCCGTAAAAATTACAACTCCATTTTAAGTTTAATTATTCATTCATTAGGTATTATGTACAGAAAGAAAAAAGTTAATGACGCGATTGATAGAAATTGATAGATGATTGATGTACAGTCATCGCTGTAAGTTCAAAATGATAATTGATCAAAAAGAAAAAGAAAATTATTTTTTTATATAATATGGTACTATCTAAAGGGATGAATCAAAAAATGTAATTATCGATCGATACAAAATATTATTAGTACCTATACAATAGATAAACATTTTATTTACATTGGCAAACTTATATCATGAGTTGCAATAAATAAGAAATTAGAACCTATAAATGGTATATTAAAAACTGTTATTCGAAAAAGTACATCTTAATCGTTGCAAACAGTGCTACAGAACATACCAGATCATAAAATCGAAAAACCCGCAATGTGTTGGTGCAAAAATTAAGCATAGATCAGATACGTCTAGAATAATAATCAATTACAGTCGCGTATTAGTACTGTTCTAAACTATGTTGTTTTAATAAAAGTAATGTTTTACATGAACATAGAAGATGATTTAATCTGATTGTGTATTAACTATAAATTAATGTTACACAATCAAACTTTCGTTTGTCAAGATATCAAACATTTATGTAAGCTGTATCTCAATCATTCATGCATACACTTATCTATTGCTGAATGGATCGTAAAAAACGTTATCGACCATCGACATATATATGTTGTTTTATTATGATTAAAACAGCGATGTTTTTAAACTTATATAACGATTTAATAAGACAAATTATATTACGCGGGACACCGAGGTCGTTTAATCTTTGCCATAGGTGTTCCTATTGGATGTGGTCCAATGCTTTACTATAATCAATGAAGCAGAAATATGCTGTTAAATTCTCTACATTTTTCGATTATTTTTTTTAAGTTCATTATTTTTATTCGTGTGCCTTTGTCAAGAATGAACTCCGCCTGCTCTGAAGATATTTGCGGCAATACGAATGATTTTAATCTTTCACGAATTACATGAAGCATTACTTTACTGGCATGCGATATTAATGCTATTGATCTATAATTTTCACATATATTTCGTTCTTCTCTTTTGTGGATTGGTATAAATATATAGATCTTGTCCAGTCATTTGACATATTTGTGTACCATATTTTTTGGCAAATTTCATATAGGACCTCCACTGCTATATTGTCTAGTTTTATGAACATCTCTGCAACAATTTGATCTTCCCCTGCTCCCTTTTGGATTCTTAGCTTCTGCAAGGCTAGCCGGATTTCATCTTTCAGCAGTGCTGGTTCTTTTTCAGTTATTGTAACTTCCGTTTTAATTGTGCTATTTTGTTCACGTTCCCCTTTCATCAATAGTTCACAGTATTCCCGCCATCTGGATATTATTTTTTCCATCTATCGGTGGTTTTCCTTCCTTGTTTTTTACTATCAGATACTGCGATGTAAAATGTATTGTTATTTGTCTTATTTTCTGAAATTGTTCTTATGGTCTTCGATGTCCTTACATATGTTATTTATAAAATTGTTTTTATCAACTCTGTACATTTGTTTAATTTGTTTATCTACCTCGCGATACTTCCTAAGATCTTCTTCACACTTCTAGCCGTTAACCTTGATTTATTTCCCTTTATTTATTATCTTCCATGTTTCGTCACTGATCCGTTTTCCTTTTATGGCAAGAGCTTAAAAGCAAAAGGATACAGTGCATCTTGTCATAAAAGGAAAGCATGGATCAGTGACGAAACATGGAAGATAATAAATAAAAGGAAACAAATCAAGATTAACAGCTGAAAATGTGAAGAAGATCTTAACTATGTAATTATAAATTTCTGATTATTGCTCCTATGCAAAAATCAACATCTGCGAGATTTAAAAAAATTTTGTTGAAGTAATTACAGTTCCAAACAGTTACATCAACATTGTTAACAATAACAATGGATTGTTTTTTAAAATTTTACACAATGTTCAGAAATAGTTTCTAGGACTATGACTATATGTACTTACTATTTGACCGATAGTAGAAATAAAAAGTATAGAAATTAATTCAGATATGTATATATAAATAAAACGAGATTTTTAAATTTAATAAGGGATAGTTTTAATCATTCTCTAAGTCATAAATATATTATTATTAAACTTAGTTAAAATAAATTACGGGTATTAAATCAAATACATATTCATTTACCTCCTATAAATAAATGAACACCACCTGCTTCTTTGATCTTTTTTTCATATGACTCACATTCTATTTGAAGGTTCGTGGCATTTCCGTCCAAAATATGTGCGTTTGATGGCTCTATATCAATATGCTTAAAAAAATTATTCCACATATAATAGTGGTAACTTTCAGGGTGATTTTGTGGTAATCCTAAAACAGAAAAATGCATGATTAATGTAGTTTAGTATGCATACACACAATTTCTCTCTCCACACATATATATCTATATCTATAAACATAAAATAACTAGTATAGGGAACCCAAAATAATACGTACCAACATACTCATCCATGTTAAACGTCTTTACATATTTAAATGACAATTTTCCACATTTGTAAAATTCTATTAACTTTTGGTACATCCCATACGGCGTGCTACCTGATAAATAAATACTATCCTTGAGTAGACTTGTATAAATATTAAACGGGATAAAAATAATTGCATTTTGTTACCTGTTGGCAATCCGAGAACAAAGTATTTCTGAGGACCTGGATTAAAATCTTTTATCTTTTTTAACACATATTTGGCAGACCAATCGGCCACTTTATCTGTAGACTCAACGATTACTAAACGCATTACTCCCTTTAATTGACTCAAATTTCAACAATAACTGAGTATTTATATTTCGTTAGGTTGCAATATATTTAATTAACAACTAAAATTCACATCTGAATATACAAAATATGATAATAAAGGTACAAATTAATTTAAACATTTAAGTTATAGAAAAATTTTTGAAAACGAAAAAAAAAAACTGAAAAAAAAGAATTTATCACTTAATTACAAGATCAACATCATCACAAGATTTAGTTCACTTTTTCTTTGTATAGAGTTCTCTCACATCAATAATTAACAATTACGGAAAATATTAATTTTTGAATAGTTTTAAAGAAAAATTCTAGTATTTTAAACCAACGATGTTCATTTAGTACATTAAAAATTTTTTCATTTATATCTTTTTTTGTTTATGAATTTAAAAGTTTCAGTTGGAACTTGGAACAACGAATAATATTTACTCGTGATCCCAGTGCTATATTTAATATTCCAACATTTTTACAATCTAGATACGTGTAATTGTGTAAACAACGTTTTAGTACTAAATAATAGATTTTTTATTAGTTTTTTAACAGCGATATATACTTCGAAGATCACGATTATAATATTTTGTGCTCATTATTTCTTTAATTATTTTAAAATAAATATATTATTACTAATATATAAATTGAACATTCTATTAAAATTAAAATTGTTAAAGAACTTAATCCAAAGAAGAAACTTTTTGAATAATATATTATGTCAATGTATTTGAATATTTTATGTATTTTACAAAATGTATGGATCAAAAATAATTTAATACGTTTAAACATTTTTGTGTTTACCAATTATATTGAAATAGTGTTTTTTTTCTATTTTAAATTACGTAAAAATAACTGAAAGTCAGATGGTACATGGAATGAACGTTTAAATTCTGAATCGTTTATTTAATTAGAGTTACAAATATGTTTCAAACAATAAATTTTTGTTTTTAATACAATTATAATTAACCATAGACTATGTTTCACACGTTTTTTAAGGATGATTTTCTATTTTCTACGTAGTTCTTTCTGCGCTAACCACTTTTGTAGTTTGCTTTCTATGGTGAAGTTGTGTAGAGTGCTCTGATTCATTTGCGCAAGCGCGTATTGTTTGAAACAGCTGTAAGTGGGGTATAACATTGAACTAACTTTGATAGGACCGACGAAGATACGAAGAATTTTGTTTTTATTTAAAAACGTTCGAAGCACGATCACCTCGTCGTCGACTTTTGTTAACTTGTTTTGTTAATCAATTGTATAGTTTAGAGTCGTAAGAAGAACATCGATGTGGAGTTAATGTTTTTCTTTCCGTTCGTGGTTTGACAATAAAAACACGTCACTGATCACCGATAATTGTGTAACAATGAGAATAAATATTACAGTTTAATTTTTATTTAAATTTTTGCATTGGTAATATACTTATTAACTTATAATATGTAATGCAGTAAGTTGGGTAATTACTACCCAGAACGTAATAAATACACATATGTTATGCAAGTTCTGTTCTTTCTTCTTGTGATACGGTTTCGCCATTCAATTTTTTGTTTTAATTGTCATCATGATTAGATAATTCAAACTTTAAAATATGCAACCGTGGCTGTGAACATTATGAAAAATACATCAATCAGCGAACGTTATTTCGAACGGTAATATTTTCGCATATTTAAATAAATACATTTTATACAAACATATATACATATAATTTGTCATCAAAACAGGTCAAGTAGGATATATTTAATATGTGTATGTGCATTCAACATACTTTATTGAATTTAAAGCGTTCAACGTTTAATTGTTTTAAGTTCTGTTAAAACCTAAATGCATTTAGGTTTTGCAAATGTTTTGGTTTATTAGGAACTTAATGATCGCATGAATGTTATTTATTTTTATGATGTTTTTCTCTTTTATGTAAATTATTTGTATGATATATGGAATTATAATTATTTAACATAATAAATAATTGAAAGATTTTAACATAACATTCTCAAATTAAAAATATATTAATTATTGTTTGTTTTCAGTTATTCCTACATTTTAGGTTGGTAATATTTTAAACTGATAATAAAGTATATTTTAAATTTTATTTAAATTATTTATTTTCATATTTACTTTTGAATTAGTTTTTTAGAGATGATATATTTTAAGTTATTTAATTTACGGTTCTAAAATTAATATATTAAACAAAAGGTAAAACTTGTTAACTGGAACCATTACAAATATTTTTACTCCCTGAAAACATTTTATATGAATATTTTCTTTGACCCACAAAATATTGTTTGTAAATAATGTTTATTGAAAAAATTGGCCGAGAGAAATTTCATTTTTTTTTTTCGAAATCATAATCAGCGTGTGTAGCATTTAGTATGTTTAGAAAAGGTGAGAATGTTCCACGTGTATTAGGATGTTCATTATTAACATAGTTTTCACTTAACTATTACCTAATTTTACCCTACATAAATAATACGGCTAACGAAAATTTTAAAATTGAATGGTAATGCAATACTTCAAATACTACTTTCGGCTACGTGTTCACATGAAAAAAAGTTATAAATTCCTGTGTACGAAATGAAGAAAATGACTAGTTGATGTGACAACGTAAAATATTTTTTGTTTACAAGATTTCTTTTTAGATGACTCACAAGATAACTATGATTAAATGAAACAAATACGTTTAGAATGAAGTTTGAATGTAAACTATTTTTTAGTGCTTTAATATTGATAATTGCACGATATATTCATAAAACAAAATTATACGTTTAATATAGAAGAAATCTATAGCGAATTCTAAGGTGTACATTGGATCACACGTTACTATACTTTTTGGAGCAATTCGTGTTCGAAGTACTTCAACTAACGTAAACTACCTTCTTAAATTTTGGAATAAAGAATTTTGATTATTTTTTGTTCATACAACGAGAATGTTGTTTGTAACCAAACTTTAAAAATAAGTCTGTATTGTGATTTTTGAATACATTCATATAATTATAATAACTCATGTTTATTAAAAATTGTAACTGCTATTTATAAACATAGAAAAATAAAACTGTTAAACAGCTATTTATTGAACTGCATATAAATAAGGATCCTAAGTTAATTTTTACTATATTATAAAAATGGGTTTACGAAAGAAGTTCAGCTTCAGGAAATTATGATTTGATTCCATTTTAAGTGGCACTTATTTTTGAAATTTGATTTGGTTTACAAAATTTGTCATTTTCACACTGATAATCTATTTAATACATTAATAATGGAGAACTGCACTAAAAAGAATGTAGTATAAATAATGCGAGGATAAGCTTTTTCACAGTTAAACGCTCGTTATCACTTCTGTTTATTTTTACTTCTAATTTTAAGTTATTCCTCATAATGTTTCTTAACCAAACATTAGTCATTTTATACTAATGGTTAACTATTAATTAGCATATAGGTTTATTTAGCGTGTTTACTCGATTTAATTATGTAAAAAATGTAATTTACATGTTATCATAAGTATTTTATGCCAACATAAATTTACCTCTTTAGGTTTTAAAACCATGGTAAAATATGACTACGTGTATTTGAAATATCATGGAAATGATGTCGTGCATGCGTTTATTTTGTGTTAAAGATGATAAAAATTGTGATGGTATTTGTACAAAAGAAATTGAACAGTAGAAAATAATTTAAGGAAATAGGCGAAATATCATACGTAAGGTACAGGATACATCTAATTATTTATTTTTTCAGATTTGCATTAAAAATTTTCCAAGACAAAATAAATACAATTAATATATTTGCGTTTTTAAAGCTTCTTTGTTAACATTGTTAATACACAATTTTAAAACATTTTATACACCAACTAATATTTACTATCTGTATTTTGAGTCTGTATACACCAATAGATGTAATTTCGTGTAGTATATATATATATATATATATATATATATATATATATATATATATATATATATATATATATATATATTTAAAAGTGTGCTTTAATTAAGTTAATAAATATTGTGTGTTATTGATGTTAAGTTACAGTTATAGCGTGACATGTTCACCCAACCTCAACTCTCTTGTGGGGTGTCAGAAGGTACCGTCCTTACTCATCATAAGAAACGTAAGCTCGATCATCACCATTATATAACATCATCTGACATCGTTTCTTCGACAACATCTTCGTACGACTCCGGATCTTCTGGTAGTGGTTCTATAAGTTGTAAAAAACAAAATGTATTGATTAAATCTAGCCCATGTAGTAGTAGTCAACAAAATTTCGTACGAACGTCAACAATTAAGTTGTTGGATTCGTATACACGTTGTGGACAAAAGGTAATTTATACATGAATATATGTTTAAATATTTCCGTTTGATTTAAAATTTGAAATAAGTAAATTCCTGTGCATTAGAATTCTTTCACTAAATAAAACATGCTTAGCACGTGATTCGACGATCTATATAACAATGATTCATAATCGTTTTTGGTAATATTCTATTTTTAAGATTGTTTTATGGTTAAATAAATTTTCTGAAAGTAATTAATTGTAATAGAACATTTTAGAGTTACATTATCTTTAAAATGAACTCTAATTGTCTGTTTTATTTTATTTGAAAATAAGTAGTTTTATTATGGGGAGGAGTTTGTTGAAATTGGATACTTTGATGCTCGAACCTCTATAGTGACTACGTTATGAATTAAAAAAAAAAAAATGTGAAAAAATAATATTCTGGTTTAATATTTAAACATATTGTGTTCAAAACAATCGTCTCAATGTATCACATTGGAGAATTCTTAAAATAAATATTATTCTTGAATATTGTTATTTTTTTATTTACAGAGAAAATCTTGCGAAGGTAATGCAGACAAAGCTGATGATAGTTGTACTACTACAATTACAACTACAACCAATCTTAGTAAAGGTACTGGAGCAGCAGGTGCTTCGTCCGGAACTGCAGACGGAGACTATCAACTGGTTCAGCACGAAGTTTTATACTCCATGACAACGCAGTACGAAGTTTTAGAATTTTTAGGAAGAGGAACATTTGGACAGGTAATATCAGAATTCACACCAATTTCTTAATACAAGATATATTTGTAATTTATAATGAACAATTCGATATTATTGACTATTTAAGATAGCTTTATCTTATTTTACTTAATTTTTCGCAAGAAAAATATTTATTAGAACCAAAAGTTTTCGAACAGTTTCGCAGGAACCTCCTGTAATACTTTAACAACGTTAAAAATGGAAAATATAGTTGTCGTAAAAATCGTACTGTAAGCGAAATGTTCATTCTAAATACTAGGCTTTCTCCACTGATGTAAATGAAAATAGATCAAGATATAAAAGTCAACAGGATCAGCATCGAAAAAATAATAAAGGGAACTTCATGATGTTAAGTTACAATGCCTTATTTTATCCCAATCAGCTGTCGAATTCTTCTGTTGTGCGTACTGACTTAATTTCGCCGTCCTTTATCATTCACGTATACATTATCTATTTATATTAGTTATACAACGTAAAACTCATAATATAACGGTCAATACGAATTATAGTATTTGTGTAATTATTGTAAAAAACGATCTAACTTTTCAGGTAGTAAAATGTTGGAAGAAAGGTACTAATGAAATTGTCGCTATTAAGATTTTGAAAAATCATCCATCATATGCCCGTCAAGGTCAGATTGAAGTAAGTGTGTAGATATGACACGTGTGTTTTAATTATTAGTGTTGTAAATATCTTTTTGCGAAATGACGATTTTATTATCGTAGATTAAGTATTTTCACGAAGTTTTACAGCTTGTCGATTACGTTTCATCGTGTTTTATTATTTTCGATATGAGTAAAGATATTTTAATCCTGCGATTACAGAATCACAACTTACATGTAGTTTTCAGTAAACATATAGCAGTGTTTTTAACGTGCGCGATCGAAATAGAAAAGTCGGTATACTATCATTGTGTTTGTAATAGTAGAAACACATTATGAATAGGATTTAATATTAAAAATTTAATTAGCGACATATAGACAACTCGAAATATCGAAGTAAACGGATAGAAAGAGGATACAGTATTGGGAATAAAACAATATATTTTCTAAAATAAAAATATGTCACCGGAAGAAAAAATTCCGACGAGTCAAAAATTAATGCAGTACTTGTTAATATTGAGAACGAATTAAGAAAATGTGTCTTACAATATAATAAAGTTTATGAATTTTCTTTATATTGGTGAGAATAATTTGTTAATTGTATAATTAAGTAATCGTTACGGAAACACAGTTGAAAAATAACGAAATTAAGTAACGTACTGTCTAAAACGTACAGTGAATGATAAATTTAGGTTTTTTCTTATATATATATATAGATTCACAAAAAACGAGTTGTTAGTGTCGTATTGACATTATTTTTCAATATTGATAGGTTTTTATTTCATTAAGTAAATATATATCAGTATAAAAGTGATTAATAGTTTATTCTACCTTGTTAATTTAATGTGTTTGATTTTTTTAAGCATTGATCAATACGCTCCACTCGCTATTAAAAAATATGAAATTGATATGTTACGTTAACATCAAATATCAAAAGTGTAGATTACTTGTAAGTTAAGTGTACGCAGGACATTATTTTTTGTAATAACCCCGATGAAATTGTAAAAGTTTTACTGATAACAGACGTTATTTTTCGACTATTCAAAAAAACTTTAATGCATTCATTAAGTGGAAGTGAGAGAATATTGTCGCAAAAATGCCTGCAAAAACACGTGACATTCATCGAATCAAAATTACTAATATCTAAGTTAATTAACCGTATTCGTACACACACGCATAACATATATATGTATGTGTGTGTGTGTACAGCAATGGTCGTTCTTTTTAATTTTATGGCATGCGGGTAACACGTAATATTCAGTACACGTTCCGATAAACAAATCGTTAATTTGTCAATGTTTTTTTTCATAGGTAAGCATATTATCCAGGTTAAGTCAAGAAAATGCTGACGAATTTAATTTTGTACGTGCTTACGAATGCTTTCAACATAAGAATCACACTTGTCTGGTTTTCGAAATGCTGGAACAAAATTTATATGATTTTTTGAAAAATAATAAATTCAGTCCCTTGCCGCTGAAGTATATTCGACCTATACTTCAACAGGTGTTAACTGCTCTTCTAAAATTAAAGGTAAATGTGACTTTGCACTACGATAAAAACCGTTTTAATAATTTTTTGATATCCTTGTTTTGTATTTTATTATATTTATTTATAATAGTCTTGTTTCATGCAAACACCACAACCTTTAATTTAATAGTTCAAAAATATAGGAGGTAATTAGATAAATTAAGACTTAAATAATTCTTTTGCGTGTTTACTAAATTCGTCGCGTTGTTTTTAGACGTTGAAGCTTCAGAAGAGTGGTATTCACCCAAGTGTATGTTTTATACTAATTTATCTATATTTTGGTCATAACAGAGTTAACGTTTTGATCTTTTTCAATTTATTTGATGAACATACGTTTATTCTACCATATTATTGTGCCACTTTAATCTTAATATTTATATTAATTTTTCCCGCTCATTAGAGGTGTTTTTGTCATTTCGTCACTCGTGGCTTTACTACTTTTTATTGTTTTAAATTAATTCTTGTGCTTCATCTACTTTTAGTGAGACAATTTTTTTATCTTTAAGTGATTTTTTTTTTATAATTACATTTAACGACAGAAGTTTTTGATTTATTTATTTTTTAGTATCTCTTTGTCGCTGACATAATAGCACAGGAAGTATGTGTAGTGTTTGTTCAGCGTGTACTAAATATGATTATTCTTTTAAAAACACATTTCTTGTTATTGGCATTCACAGTTTAACATTGAATTTTGAATTCTTCTCACTTCACGTTTTTCATTTATTTCAATCTACATTTTCGATTAAATGTATTGTATTCAAGGTAACCTTCCAAATTTGAATGTATTTTTCAGCCTATAATTTTTTATTTAAATTATTTTCTAAATAGAAGATGTAGTTTTACAGATTGAATGTTTCAGCGAGAATTATATACAATAAAACAAAAAATGATTTTAAACATTTTTATGTTTATCGCAGCAACTAGGTTTGATACACGCAGATTTAAAACCGGAAAATATTATGTTGGTTGATCCGCAACGTCAACCATATAGAGTAAAAGTAATCGATTTTGGCAGCGCTTCTCACGTTAGTAAGGCTGTTTGTAACACGTACTTACAAAGCAGATATTACAGAGCTCCCGAGATAATACTTGGTATGTATAGTATTGTTGTTATGATGTGTAGTATAATTCTTCATAATGTAAACCTATTGTCGTATTTTGTAAAAATGATTATTTTATTTTAATACATTTAGAAAAATTTGATAAGTTAATTTTATAACAATTTAATTGCAATTTTTAAGTATAAAGTGTAAGTGTGTGATATATATATATATTAGTTGAAACATTTTATGATAGGCATAATTCTTCTTCGTGAAGGAAATTTTTTCGTAGTTTTCAGGTGGTAACATTGTATATTGGAAGAGTGTTCGTAATCTTTGACTAATATCTTTAATTACGTATTCTTCAATCATATTTGATATATCGGGTTACTCAACGTACAGTTGATTTATACTCGTGTAAACGTCAATTTTTACAAATACCAATTTATATAATGCATGTATTTTACGTAGGTTTGCCGTTTTGCGAGGCCATCGATATGTGGTCATTAGGCTGTGTTGTAGCGGAGTTATATTTAGGGTGGCCATTGTATCCGGGTTCCTCGGAATATGACCAAATACGTTATATCAGTCAGACGCAGGGTTTACCGACGGAACATATGTTAAATAACGCATCCAAAACAACTAAATTCTTCTATAGAGATATGGATAGCACATATCCATTTTGGCGGCTGAAGGTGATATTTCAGAATGCACTCGTATTCTTAAATTTATTTCGTCTGTGTTATATTTTTGATAAATGCGTCGCGATTAAAAAAAAAAAAATATTTAACACTATATAAATGAGATTGCGTATAATTTATGTATTAAATATAAATTGATTACAGACTCCTGAAGAACATGAAGCTGAAACTTCCATCAAATCAAAAGAAGCACGTAAATACATATTTAATTGTTTGGACGACATCGGCCAGGTGAACGTACCAACAGATTTAGATGGTGGTGAACTGCTCGCAGAGAAGGCAGATCGAAAAGAATTTATCGATTTATTAAAAAGAATGTTAACGATGGATCAGGTGGCAGTATGTTAAATATATATTCCTTTTTACTTACTAAAATTTCTTGTTGTAGAACAATCAATAAATTCGTAAATCAGCTTAATTTGTGATTAACTTGTACGAAGAAGCGGCTGTTCATTTATTATGATTGGTACTCCTGAGGTGAACATTAAAAAAAAAAAATAGTGCAAATAAATCGAATAATTTGTAACTGAATTGTTTCTTCATTTAAGCAAAAATAATTTTTGTGCTTATGCTTGAAAAATTATGTGCGCACTGAAAAAATATTTGAAATGCATTTGAAAATTATGTAATTTTATCGCCGTATAAATGAAAGGTGAACAATAACTAATTGTTGAAACACTTATAACATAGATGTGTATTATAGGTTGGAACAATTGATACAATCGTTGTTTTACAGTAATTTTTTAATTATATATATATATATATATATATATATATATATATATATATATATATATAAATTAGTTATAATAGCATATGTTTAAAACGTTCAATAATGAACTAAAAGAAAATTATTTGTGTATATAATAATGTAATTTTATATACTTTTAGGAGCGTAGAATAACTCCGGGTGAGGCTTTGAATCATCTCTTTGTTACGTTGAATCATCTTGTAGAATATGCTCATTGTAACAACGTCAAAGCTAGCGTACAAATGATGGAAGTATGTCGAAGAAATGGATTTACTAGCAGCTCAACGAATGGAACTTCTCATCCAAGTAGTAGCGGTCAACAACAAACAGTGGTCGCGAATTTTGTGCCTTCGACAAATGGAAATGTAACGTTAACATTTAATAGTCAGTTAACCAATCAGGTACCGCGTATAATGCGCGAACGCACTGTAGCCGCACCTCCACCACCTCCGCCAGCACCGCCACCGTTTGACAATCTAGTAAGTCAAACTTTATAGAATTAACATATTATATATGTATGTGTATTTTAAGAAGTTATATCGGGAATTTCACATTTTTTACAATTCAAAGTGACTTTCAATGACGAGAATAATGGAGAATAAAATACGGGTTAATTTATACCCTATATTGGTGTAAAATAATCTGCTAATTTGATATGCGATAAAAAAATTCTTAAATCCTCCATGCTAATTTAGTTTTAAGACCTTTTAATAATTTTCAATAGACTGCAAACATTTTCAAGTATTCTCATTCAGATTATCGAATCTATTAATTTTTGAAAAGTTTATAAATTCTCGCGATTGAATAAATATTTGTTTTGTATTCAAACATATCCAGGTTTTCATTCGTAGTACTATCATTTATTTGTAATTTTCAGTATCACTTATATAATAGTCGACGCCAATATAGTAGTTCTGGTCGTTCAGATCCGTTTCAACATCAGTTATCAATTTTATGTCCAAGTGGTTATCAGGGTATGCCGTCTCCTGCGAAACATGTGACGGTAGTAGCACAACAGGCAGCCCCTCAACTTCAAATACAACCACCTATAATATCGCAACAGGTAAATAATCAAATCAGAAAACTGATAAAATTTTAAAAATATATTTTTTTAATC
The DNA here is from genome assembly GCA_032883995.1 of Coronaproctus castanopsis. Taxonomy (NCBI): domain Eukaryota; kingdom Metazoa; phylum Arthropoda; class Insecta; order Hemiptera; family Monophlebidae; genus Coronaproctus; species Coronaproctus castanopsis. The sequence goes on along the minus strand of CM065052.1, from coordinate 70,867,612 downwards.
GAAGATATTTATTTCTTGCGTGTTTCTGTTTAACAGCCGTTGGTTCGTCTAAAAGATTACGCATTCTATCGATTTATTTTCTTGTCTTAACGTAAACTTGATTCAAAATTCTATATAACACGATTTTATTTTAATTTTTGGGAAAATGCTAAATATTATTCATTAAAATTTTAAACAAATGATTAATAGATATCGTTTTATTTAGGTTGCTGCTCAACAACAGTATGTTCCAGTTTCTGTTGTGGAGTCTAGTGGACGTCAAATGTTAGCTGTACAAACTTCCTGGCCTACGTCGGGAAGGCAAGTGGCAGCAATTGTTCCATCGTGGCAAAGTATACCAACTCAACATGCAACTATTCAACAACCTTTAACCGATATCACTGACTGGGGAAGACCTTTGTTTGTAGATTCTTCCGGACTACTTCAGGTATACGTTATGCATCTTATGAATAAACTTTTATCCCGCTAAGATACTAATTGTTAAAATTTATAAATGTCTGTCGACGAACAATGATAAATGTAATTTCCTGGATAATATTTATAGTTTTGCTCAGCGGATAATATAATTTCATCATTGTGTTAAACACGAATGAAGTAAAATAAATAATAATGCGAACACGAGATTAGTGTATGTGCTAAACAAAAAACTGAGTTTTCTTCTATTGTTTCGTTATAAATATTGTTGATTTATTATGTACAAATATGTATATATATATATATATTTATTTATTTATTTATATTTTTTAAATTTCATTTTCGTAGTTAAATGTTTTTATTTTCTTTTGTTTATTTATTTTTAAAGAATTCTAAATTTCATCGTTGTGTCTATATTTATTAGGAACAACGACCGGTTGCATTTACAACAGAAGTTTACGATAGTTTAGTAGAAAGTCCGAATAATGTCCGTGCTGCGCCTACTTGGGAAAAACGATCGAATACGTCTAAATCTCAGTTGAGTCAGTCTAGCTCGTCCTCTCATCATCATCATTATCATCATCATCATTTAACAGTGCCTCGTGGATCTGAAAAGAAAGATAACCAGTTTAGTCCTGTTAAAAAACGCGTCAAGGAAGGTACACCACCAGTCGGTTAGTTTATATGACATTCTTTTAAAAAATTGGGATATTGGTTTTATTCTTTTATTTCTCGTGTATGGATTTAAATTAAAATTTTCGCATATGTTGATTCAAAATTATTAATATTTTTATGATTGTGCACAGAATATCATAGCGGACGTAGTGGAAGAAGTCGTCATTCTCCTATCATAACGTCCACAATTAATGGTCATAACAATCATTGGCAACACAATGGTATAACGTCTCACAGTAAGGTAAGTAACTAATTCGGATTATTTAAATTAATCGTGATTTTATTTTTCTCACGTGTTCGGTTGAAGAATTTGATAGTAAATAAGGGTTATTTTATTTTATTGAAGAAATCATTTCTAAATTCACGAGTACAATTAAAATAATTGACTTCTACAGAAATATTTATTGATTTTCCATAAGTCTGTTGTCAATTAGAGAGGTTTTTAAGAAAGTTATCATACTGCAAATTTCTTTCATTTATTAATCTTGTTTTTACCTTATTCAATTTTTTGTTATATAATTAAGTGTATTTTGATTGGTAGACCTTTGATAACATTTACGAACGTAGTTTTTAAATTTAATAAGTTGTACCTTTAGTAATTGATCTCACCTCATTCGTAGAATAGCATTGTGTGCAGCCTTCATTATGGCGGAGTTCAAGTAGGCAATGTATTGATCGGTATATTGTGGATTGACTGAAATTTTTGGTATATTAATATTTTTTTGGATGTAATTTTTATATATGTTCCAGTTTGCCTCGGAATAATTGAAAGATTTCATCGATGTATTGTACTTAAACTTACCGGATATAGTAAACATTATTGGATTGTAATCAGATAAATAATTTACTTACAGATGTAGAATTATTTAATTCGTAATAATTTTTTGTAATGATAATGTCAATGACGCTAGATAAAGAGTATAGGTTTCCGGGGAAGTTTTGTGAATAATAATTATCTTGATCAACGATTGTACATAAATATCTGTAAGCTGTATAAAATAATTTTATTTTGGAACGATTCGTTTGGAATCTGATATTTAAAAAAAAAAAAATGTAAATTTAGTGAGAATGTGTTTTAATGTTCCAGGGATCATCTCGCCAACAAACAACGATTACTATAAATGATACACCTTCTCCCAGTGTTACCGTAATCACTATATCAGACAGCGAAGACGATTTAACCCCTAAATGGTATGTTTTCTCATACATACTACGAGTTTAAATTATGCGTTTTTACAAGAATATCTAGATTTTTAATTAATTTTTTGAAGACAGCAGTTTAGTCTATATACAAGTACGTATACGCGTAATACCGATCAGTTGTCTTGCCTTACGTTTGATAATTAAATAAAATCGCATTGTTAATCAATTTTATAGTAAGTTTTTAAATTGCACTATTTCGATAAAGGAGGAAATGTTAACTTTTTTCTAATTTTTTTTTTTTTAGCGTTCCGCAAATATCTTATAACAGTAAAACTCGTCATAAAAGCATCGTTAATGGTACATCGCACAGTAGAAAGAACGTAATTTCGTGTGTCAGTGTTGGTGACAGTGATAACGAAGAAATAAGCCACAACAGTCCGAAACATTATCAGACATATCAGCCGGCTAGATTAAGTCCTATTATATATACCGCTACACCTTCATCGCAACAGGTGAGCTTTATTGATATAATTTAAAGTACAGCAGGAAGGGCAGAGTTTTTGATTTATATAGTATAAGTACAATGAAAGAAATATTGTACATAATATTGTCGTTATAGTGGTAACGTTCAAGGACAAAAAGGTGTAGGTAATAAAGTCGAATTTTGGATAGGATAGCAGTGGCGAAATTCGTTACGAATAAGGGAAATAAGAGTATATGCTCTACGAAAAAGTGCGATAAATTTAATAACGAAATTACAAATATCATATATACCTACAAAATTATTCCAAAACACCGTTCGATAATTATGTAAGATTTTAATAGCCAGGTTGATCAAAGAATTAGCGAGGAAGACAACGTATTAGAATCGTATAACTATGGTATAAGAAATCAAAAAGGATGGAAACTCGTTAAATTCTGTTCAGAGCACGAATTGAAAATTTTATTCGAGAACAGGATTAGAAGAAGATTGAATTCGGTCAAACCGTGATCATAAATACGAAATTAATTATATATTATCAGCGAAAAATAAGAATAGGATAATAGATTTTAATGTAATGCAAAATTTTTGATTTTATTCTGATCATAAACCAATTGTGTGTAAAATCATTCGTGCAAACTGGCGATTTCCGGCGACTAGAAAGGAGAAGAGTAAAAATATAAATAGGGGGATAATGTCAAGATTTACTAGTTAAAATTAAATAATTTATCAATTTAAAATATAATCAGCACGGCAGTATTATATAGTGTGATAACCTTTAGGAAAGCGACAAAATATAAAGCAGTCATGAAGAAGATGTCCTCCCCGATAAATGGGTAAGTTACCTCGCTGATGAACGAGCCGATAAAATAGACTAACGCAAAATCATAGTCGAATATGCCGCGGATTATTACGCAGAACTATACAACGAAGAGTTTTTGCTTGAGTTTGAAAATTTAGAAACGGAACAAAACTCCTGTATATAGAAATCTGAAGTAAGGGATGTGTTATCAAAATTAAAAGCAGATATAATTCTAGGTTCTGACAAAATAAGAAATGAACAAATAATCGAGTGTAATAGAAAGTTCGACTATATTAACCACAAATCTCGCATGAATGGATAAAATCGAACATAATCCTACTTCATAAAAAATGTAATAAAAATTAGAGAACTATAGATCATTTGAGTCTTTCAAAAAATTTTTCAAAAAATAATAGTGAGAAGAATTCAAAATATTATCAATGAACAGTTGTCAATTGAACAGGCAGGTTTTTACTACGGATCACTTTTTGTTATTAAATCAAGTCATAAGAAAATCGAGGGAATATACCAGACAATAATATATTTAGCTTTTTTGGATTACTCCAAGGCGTTCGATTTCCTGAAGTATAGATTTATGTTAAATGTACACTTCGAAAGTGGTTTCGGATGTATATCGGAAGATAATAGCAGACATCGAATACGCAAACAGGGGAATACTTTTATATCAGGAAAGGTGTAATTCATGATGATCCGCTGTCACTACTGTTATTTATCTATGCTCGGGAAGAAGTATTTAGGAAGCTAGATTGGGACCGATGGGTCATTAAAGTGAATGGGAAATTTCTAAATAATCTGCGTTTTGCTGATAATTTGTGGTACTGATGAGGAAAAATCTAGTTGAGCTAAAAGAAATGATGAAGTTATAGATAAAACAAAAATCGTTACGAACATAAATGAAAAAAAAAATTGCAATAGACGGTCAAAAAATTGAGTACGTAAATGAAATAGTTTGTTTAGGTCAAAGAAAGAATTAGAAAATACGACTAAAAGACAGGTGCATAGAAGAATATCATTTGGAAAAAGTATTGGTCTTGAAAAAGTATATTTAAAGGTTCATTCGAGATTGTTGCGAAAAGGATTTCTAATAATTGTGTGGTTGCAGCATTGATGTATAGCTCTATAACGTGGTCTACAACGAAAATAGAAGATAGAAAAATAGAGAGTAATTAAAATTGGATCTTTTAGGTTTATGTAAGTATTCGACAAAAGGATAGGATCCGAAATACACATTTACCAGAGAAAAATTTAAAAATGCGATAAACTTATTAGTGAATGTAAAAGGAAAAAGTGGCATTGAGCCGGACATGTTGTGAGATTTAAAGTTAGTATATTAGGGATGAAAGAAGAAGAGCAGATTGTGGGAGGCTTTTGCTCGGAATATGGGCTTTTTAGTTATTTTGTTATATGCTAAATATCTAATAAAAGTTTTTATTATTGTACGATCGAGACATTTTTTCTATGTTCGATCCCGAAGATAATTATAATAAAAGTTTTCATTTCTTAATCGTATAATTTTAACGTTTAATTGATGATAAAAAATAATTTATTCGAGATATTTAATTTTAGAGTATCTGTATATCAAGTCATTCTAATTCAAAAATCGAACCAGCGCATTACGTTCACTCGTCACAAAGTCAGTTTCATCAACAGGCGCAACTACCGGCGTTGTATATGCAACAGACTGCACCTCCTGCACATACTGTAAAGCACGAACCGCATCATAGGTATGAATGGGAAATATAAGACTATTCTATCTTTGTAACTTTTTTTTTTTTTTTTTTTTTTTTTTTTTTATGTTCATTATTACTAACCCTTTCAGTCACGATTTTTAGTTATTGTAAAAAAAAATTTTTTTTGTTAATATTTACTTAATATAGATCGAAAATAATAATTGTAATCAATTTTCAGAAATTTTAGTGTAACCAGTCGCTCAAAAAATTATGTTGCCAATTGGCATCAAAATGACTCAATGGAGCAAAAATACATCATAATATTGGAACAGATGCATTAAATTTATTCATAAAATTACATAAATAATACAATTAAATAAATGTTTAGACATGGCGAATACGTATATTTACACAAAATTTAAAGTACATACATAAATTAAAAACATATATTAAAATAAACATAACTATTTACAGAATGTATATATCATATGAAAGTAAGATACATACTTATTGATATATTCATGTAAAGTATATACATTTGTTTAAGAATGATATTTCCTAAAACAATTTTTATTATTTTCTAAGCATAAATGAATATTGCATTTTATACAATACCACCTACTTTGTCCTTTGCATCCCGGATTTTTGCATCGCACTCTTCTGTCTGAGTGCTCTGGTATATGTCCAGTACTGTCTGTTCTGACATTTAGTAATGGTCGACTCTTAAAATTGGTACGTTTTGGAGTAGTTGCTTCAACCATACTTCCTTGAGGTCTTCCTCTTTTTTTTATCAATGTTGAATTTTCTTTTATTAGACTTTGACCAACTTCCATTCTGAAATGCATTAGATCTAGTATTCTTTTGTTTTCTATATTTAGGTGCTTTGCTGAGTTTTTATATTCGATCCACGCATTGGTTACAGCCATATCTATGCAATGGCATATCATTTTTAATGGCCACTTTTTCGTTTTAGCTCTAATACGATATATTTCTATTAAAAAATCAATTTTGTCCACACCACTCTTGGCTGAATTATATTCTTTTACAATTTGCGGTATATTTACATCAATATTAGATTTAGAACGTCTGTCCCATCTTTTCACAGTACCAACAATTTCGCCACCAAAAAAATTTGAGGCAAGTGTTACGGGCCTGTTATCCAGCCATCGTACCATAACAACTCTATCCTTGGAAAGAAGCTGTTCAATAGTACCTCTTTCTTGCTTTTTAAATTCATTTTCCTTTAAAAATGGAGGTTTAAAAAATCTGTTTACTCTAACAGTTCCTGTAATATTTATATCTCTCTGAGTGCATTCATGCACAAGCTTGTAGGACATGAAATAGTTGTCACAAAATAGTTGATGCGTGACATCTAATCTGTTTGCCAAGTGGAGGACAATTCCTCCTCCAACCCCAAATGCTTTTTTATCAACTTCATTTATTTCTGTTGAAAGGCCCTGCGAGATAATGAAATCATAAGCAAGGCCACTAACCCCACATAACAAAAAAATTTGAATACCTCATGGGTGGGGTTTATTCTTTATATAAACTTTCACATTAGATACGCCTTTAAAAGGAACAATTTGCTCGTCTACACAAACATATTTTTCAATTTTCAAACTTGTACATCGACTTCGTATTTTATTGAACAAAGGCCTAACTTTCCACATTTTATCGTTTATAATTTTGTCTTTGTCGTTATCTACACAATGAAAATATGTACGTAACTTAAAAAATCGGTTCAAAGCCATTGCATCTAAAAATAATTGATGTTTCAATGTTGTATCCCAATACATTTTAATTCTTGGGTATTGCAATACACCCATAATTATATGCAATCCTATGAATGCTTCGATTTCTTTTTCATTTGTGACTTTGAAAGCATAATCATTTTTTTGATATGCATACAAATTAGTGCATACAACAAACTTCTCAATAATTTCCTTATCTATATATTTTCTAAAATAATTAATAGGTAGTAATAATTCCATCTGGTTACTAGGTTCCATGAAATAATCTTTTTGCTTCATCTTCTCAAAACTGCAATTTTTTTCCCATTTGATGTCGTGTTTACTAGGTTCGAGCAATGTTAACACTTCCACCGGACATTCAATCTCTTCATCTATCTAAATTTTGTACAAAAATAATCTAATATTTGAATCTGCGGTTGTAAAAATTGTAATGCAAATATTCATAAAAACATAAAAACATGTTGTTTATTTTCATAACAAACTCACCTCAATTTCCTCAATTAGATGTTCAAAAAGTTGTTCTTCATTTTCATCTTCTGAAACATCCAAATCGGAATCGTCTTCATTCAAAATTTGTAAAATATCTGTTTCTTTCATTTTACATGCCATTCTGAAATAATAAAATAATGTAAGATTGTGAAAATCATATGCAACCTTAGAGTCACATTGATGTCAAACGGCATCATGCACGTTTACAAATTAATTTCTAAAGTGTTTGTATAAAAAAAGTAAAAATCAAATATATTAATCATTCTACATACCTTTGTTAATTGAAATATATCTCAATGTTGCCCAAAAACTGAAAAATAGCTTCAAATTTTAAATTTATATATACCTCCAAATTCACATAAATGCAATTACCAAATCTACCAAATGTAAACAAAAAAAAATGACTTTTCGTGTAGGTAAAACAAGTGTTATTAGTTTTAAATCAAAAGTATATCGATAGTGCCAATTGGAAACATCTTTCTCAACGGTTGAAAAGTGTTATATTTATTACAGATATAAATACAAGTTGATGATGCCATTTGGCATCACAGTGACCGAAAGGGTATCAATAAGCACGTTTAATATTTAAAATATAACCTCTATTTCCATTTAATGTTAAAATTGTCTTAAATAATTTTTTTTATTTTTAAATAAAAAAACTCGTTTCGATCACTGTACAGTTTAAAAAAAAACAAAAAAAAAAAAACAGAAAAAACAAATATCGCGAAAAATAATTAGTGTTAATGAATTTAATATTTCGGTAGTATTCATTGTATCATTTAAGTTAAATATCCATACGGGAATAATAATAGGAAGAAAAATGATACTAAATCGTTAAATAATGTTTATTTATCTTTTTTTTTTGTACGATTTTGTTTATTGAAAATTTTTTAATAAAGTTTGACCTCTCCGGTTAAAAGTTTTAACACATCGATTTTCCGTCAGTTCTAGTTACACTTTATCGCAATCCCAAAAGAAACGATTATTGGCTAAAGCTCATTCGGAATACAGATCGTCGGGTACCACTAGCGGTGTGATTACAAAGCAAGAACCCGCTACTACTAGCGCTGAAATTCAATATTGCAACGGTGGATCATCTTGCAAAGATCCGTATCATTACGTCCAAAATCAGGATCAACACATTGTTTACACGACGTTAGTAAAATTATTCTTAATGCGTTTAAGACGCGCATTATATAATTAAGAATGACTCTTCATTATTATTATTATATACCTATGACTTGCTGTCTTTTTAAATCGTAATTTATCTCGGTGATGTGGTAATAGTGAATGTGCTAATAATAATTCTAGTAACCGCCGTTAGTATAGACAGTTAACGTTGGATGTAATTTCATTAAGAAACATAGTAACACCTTCCATTTTTTAAAAACACAATGTTATAAACCGCGTAATTTTAAGCGAATAATAATGAATATATTATTCGATTTCGTGACGATTAACGAAAATATAGTACATAATTTCGAACGAAATTAGCGGTTTGTCATAATTTTTGAATACGGTATCTAGTGCATTCGGTCGTTAAACTGCGCACATTGGGATGGATCGTGTTGGCATTAAAACATATTTCAAAAAAAGGAAAATTTAAAAAAAAAATGAAATTTTTTTTTTTAACTTTTCTGCAAAACCTTTTGTGTATATTATCGCATATATATATATGGTTTTCTTATGGTGTAACTGCGTACACAAATTGTTTTTTCGAATAACCGAGAAATTACGCACGAATAGAATTGTACATACTTTTTTTTTTTGTATGCGGATAGGAGTAAAGTGGATAGTAAGTCAAAATCGCATTCGTTGAAGGGTGGATTACAGTTTCTTATCGGACCACATTTGATGTTACCAGAGAAGAAAAATTTACATTTACCCTTATTGCTTTCAGTTTCGACACAAAAGACTGAGCATACGAAGCAAGTAACCGATGCACTTTCGTTATTAAAGCAGCCTTCTTCTAATTCCCTGTTTTGGCTTTTCTAATGGTGGCGCTCGCTTTGCTCGCTTATTTTTCTATTTTTTTTTCTCTCGTTTCGTAATTAAAGCTACTAGACAGTTACCCGTGCAGTATTTATTAAATATACCCGACATATTGTTGTCAAACGTAATAAAAATTTACGCATATTCGCGGTATAATATAAAAGGACTCCCCGTATGATCAAGAGCGAATCAATTTCAGTTTATATCTTTCAAAACTAATGCAGAACTCTGTAATTTGAACAATATGTATGCGTTTGTTTTCATATGTATGTATGTATGAAGCACTAATTATATGCTTTTCGTCTTTAGGTTATGAAATAAATGAAATAATATTAACAAACAGTAGAATTATGATAAATATAATTAACTTATTTTAGAGTAGTACAGCGGGTTACAACTTTTAAATATTTTCGGGATAACTGAAGATGCGTGAGATCGCCATAAGAGTGGTCATAGCAAAAAAAAACACGATTATATACAAAAAAAAAAAAAACATTATCGCTTCAGTTTCGTAAACGTATTGTTAAAGCGTACGTTTGACCAGTTATAGCATCGTATGGAGTTGAGACGTGGACCATGACCAGTAAGAATGAACAAGGAATTGGAAGCGCCGGAAACTTGCTACTGGAGTAGATTATTGAAAGTATCATGGAGAAATAAAGTTACCGGATAAAAGCGTAACAGATTGGAAGAAACCAGTACAATCTTATCGTAATACGGAAAAGGCGTTTGAAATGGATTGGACAGGTTCTAAAACACTCATGGTTGTCCTCGAAGAAAAAGTGTCAGGCAAATGTTAAGAGGAAAACTAAAACTAAATATACTGAAGAAGCTGGTCTGTAAACGTTGGTTAACCTGAAAAGAACGTAATAAATTATCGTTCATGGCATCTGTGAACTACTCATCACGATTTTTGATTTGTAAATTTATAGACTGTATCATCCATTAAATATGATAATTTAAAAATATAAACACCCGATAATATATATTATGATACAAAACTAACATTTTCAACTTGCTCAGGAGTTGTCGTTTAGAAAAGTCTGCATTCATAATTAACTTATTTTTAATCTATTTCAAGTTTATGTGAACTTTTTTTTTACTTTCAGCGTGTATGCTGGCGTTGTTGTGTTATTTGATATTAGTGTGAAATATAGAATGAGTCTTCCTTTTGTTTTATTTTATTTTTCGTATTCAGGATTTCCTTTGCCTTTCAGTAATTAATAAAACTTAAGTCGTGTGGAATTCCTGACTATTCTTACCGAGAGAATTCAAGCTTTTGATTGAAGGGACGTGCGCCGTAGATACGGATCTCTGTAATATATATATATGTGTGTGTGTGTGTGTGTGTGGTGTAATTTTGTGACATTGGTCCCTGATGACGTTTCGATTATTTTCAATGGCCTTTCTATATTTAGCGATTGCATATCACAAAACGATACCTTTTAATTGCTAGTGATTATCTGTATAGATTAAAAAGCGTGATTTCAAGAAAATTACGTCAAACAGTATGTGAAACATAAGTTATGTAGACGCGTAAATTGTTAAATTAAAACAGAAGGTGGAAAAATATTTGTTGTATAATTTGTTTAGTTTGTTAAAGATTATAGATGACGTACATGCGAGAGGGATTTATATTCTTATCTCAGTGCAAGCAAATGTTACATGCTGTTTTTTTACTAATTTTTTCTGGTATACGTGTTGTGTTGTGTTGTGCGTGCGTATGTATGTTTTACTCGCTCTAATATTTATTTTACGTGTGTTATCTTTATTAGTTTTTCATGCATGTATGCTTAAGATTTTATACACGAATTTTATGAATACAATTTTTCGTAATGATATACGGATACTGTAAAGTATTTAATCGCATTAGTTTGTTTATTTATATATATATATATATATATATATATATATATATATATATATATGTATAATATTGACACTGGTAACCAATTAGTTATCTGCATGGAAAAGAAACAGGAAAATAGGTAATAAAATCAATTTTGACCACGAAGGCCGTAAAAAATGTTCAATACGTGCTTGACAAATAGGCCGCATAATTAAGGGCAACTACGTTACAAGGTGCGGACGTTTTCGGAGCTTTTAATCGTGTTTGTTTCTTTCGATTTTCGACTATATTTTGGGTGTTCTTGACGCAGATGCTTCTCTCCTGTAGTTTGTTGTTTGTCATTTCTGATTTTATGTGTCGAACGAATTAAATTTCTAATCACAGCTTTTTAATTAATCTTTTTTAATGCCGGGAAACTGGAGTAAAGAATAAAAAGAAGACCGCGATGGTTGAAATTCGTCGCACAAATAATGGATGTACAGTGCGAAAAGTAATATAAAAATAATACGGACATTCCATAATAAAACTCTGAATCGTGATCTAGATGTATCATATGTGCAAGGAGTCATTAAAAAAAAAACAGCAAAGAAGCATGCTGATATATTAGGTAGACATACCAACTGGACAGCAATTATCTTAGTGAATAATTTGGAGGAGATTCGCCGTCTATAACGGAGGAAATCGCTAGATTTACTCTAGTTAATGCCACGTAATGACGAAAAACCGCTATGTTAATAGTAATTAGCTACATCATCAATGGATGGAGCTATAAGTGATTAAATTATGTTTACTTACGATAACATCTACTAATTAGACAGGCTAGGCGTAGATCATTGCAGGAAAATCCTGTCGAGAATATAGAAATTTCGTTAAAAAACAACAAACAGAAAATTAAAATTTAAAATTATTATTTTTTTATCGCTTTGTAATAATAGATTTTTCTCCAATACTGTTGTTAACTGTATGCTTTGACGTTCAAAATTTTTTCGGTGGTTTATTGATGCGGACCTATATTTATACCTGAGTTTTATAAATATACGTCCGAATCCGCAAATTTTATCAATTTTACACGTCCGTATTTATTCCCAGTTTGAAAATGAAAATTACGAATGTTTTCGAAATGTTACGAAATAAAAATTTACACCGAAAATAATTTTGAACGTGATGATCGACCATGAAAGCTTAAAATTGTTATGTTTTTATCCGAATATATTTAAAATACTCGTTTGCTGCTGTTTAATTTCGATTGCGTAGTGTTTCGCTAAGCGTTTACGTAGGTATTAGAAATTGGCTTGATGCAATTTTTTTTTTCAATCGATAAAATAACGTGTCTCCATTTTCGTCGTTTTAAAAAAAAAAAAAATCTACCCGCGGTAATTTTAATTAATTTTTTGATCGATATTTGCAGAGATAAACGTCTATCGTACACTTTGCCTAGCGGTCACAAAAGAAATGGCGTTATCAATTCGTCCGAAACTTATCAATTACAACCGCCAGCCGCCCATTCAGGACGCGAACAACACATCATTTCAACGTCTAAAACCGGATCTTCGTGGTCTCAGCAATTACCTGTTCATCAAACGTATAGGTATATTTTATTATATTTGGAATTTAAACTAGTTATTACTATTATTATTTTTATCGATATTGGTCATCTACGCACCACAAAAATATTATTCGCGTAATGTCGCTTACAGATCATTCCTTCCTTCTCTTTTCCAGTATTCTTTCATCCTCCTCCAGTGTGTCTTATTTCTTTTCTCCATATTCGCCCTGTTTTCTTTGCTGCGATCTCGTAGAATCCTTGAAAAGTTTGAGTTATATGCATAAACTTTTATATATATATATTAATTAATATGTTTGACATATTGTTTAACTTCAACATAATCTGATTGTTGTTGAGGAAGTTAAACAATCTTTTTTTTATACGGCAGTCGTTATATATTCTTTCAATGTGTCCGTAAAATTTAACTTCCTTTTCTTAATTGTATCACTGATCTTTTCTAGTGTTTTATGTTCCTATTTCTTCTTAATTTCTCCCTCCGTAGGGTATAATATTTTTAAAATTATTTTCCTCTTCTTGATTAATGTTCATCTATTTCTCTTATTGCTCTTTTTTTTAATATTTCACGATGAAATAATTATTATTATAATTTTGAAAGATTCGGGAAAAATTAAATATAGGTCCACACAAAGTTAGTAGGAAAACGATAATTTACGAGATCAATTTCGAACGTTGTCGTTTAAAAAACATCCACGTATAAATTGACGAATTCTATCTGGTACCCTTTTAATTTAATCACTTTAAAAAAAAAAAATTTCGGGTGTATTAATTTTTATGAGGGACGAGCACGCGCGTGGTACGTTATTGTATTATCCGTTGAATATTCATTGTGTTCTTTTTGATATTTTCTTCCCCAGATTTATCCTAACGAAAGCAATGTTAGTATCTTAGTTTCTTGCTTTGTGAGTTATTTTATCGTTCGAAGAAAATAAATCTACATATAGATCTCTCTCGTAGACGTAGCTCGTCAATATACATTTTTTCTACACTCGCACATTCGTGCTATACATATGATAATCGTCAAATTCCTAGTTCGAATGTAACCTTTTTCATTTTAAGTTTTTAGCTAATGATCAATTTTATTTTATTCTAATTAACTAGGTGCTATTACAGCACTCGTGTTTTTTTTTTTTTTGTTTTTTTTTTTTTTAAGCGAGAGGTGGAAAATCTTCAAAAGACACTGATATAACAAAAGATTTAGTTTTTTTTTATTAATGCAGTGCATATAAACAACGTACACTGCAAGGGAGCCAAAATCAGCGTGTTGGATTTTTACAGGCGCGTATTAAATGCTCCTCATTATACTAAAATAGATTATACACGTTATATTCTGAAATTATTTCGTGTTAAAGAATGATGATTGTGTATACGTGGTAATAAGTTTATCTCACTAATAGGTGTAATTACGACTCCAGGCAACTAATGTTTACGTAAATATAATCATAGACGTATTAAACAGAATTTATTGCACTAAGTCGTTCGCTTATTGTTCTAATTATAACAGTTTGATTTCATATTAATTATTCTCATATTTAATCGTTAGTTTCAGCGTTATCTAAGATTACGCTTACTTTGTTTGTTTGCGTTTTTTCCCCTTTTTCTCCTACGTTGTAATATTTTCGCATTTTTCGTTTGTTACTTATCTTAGTTAATTAATTTTATAAGCTATCGTGGTAAGGCGAATTCCAGTACGCTATATAGTTATAATTTTGATCACTGGTCGTACTTTATTTAATAAAAAATTGTTCTTCATTTAAAAACGTTGTTTAATATTTAATGTTTACGTCGGTTATAAGCATTTATTTTATATGTAAAAATAATGTACAATGGGATAGTCATGGTTTTCAGTAACCAGACAATATGATGATGAAACAGATGATATTATACAAATTTTTGTTAATTCTTTGATAGTTAAGGTATTGACATAATAATTTTTCGCCTATGAAATATTAAAATATTTTTCGCTACGAATTAAATATTTTTAAATCTATTTATGAATTTATTTTTTGTTATTTCTAGCGCCGCTCATTTATCGCCGCAGTCGTTGTCTAATGCGGCTCGAGGGTTATCGCCTCTGACGGGTCAACCGATTTATCACCAGAGTGAATTGTTCCGTAGACCAGCAGTTTACGTTACTGCAACCCAGCCTGCTACAGCCTATCTCCCAACAGCTCAAGTTCCGACTGCTTTTTCAGCCGGGTAATAAGCCTATCTGTTATTGGTATTTGTACTTAATATTAATGGTCGATTCCCACTTTTGTATGTGTGATAGAAATTTTATTATCTTATCTAACTAGGAGTTATACTAATAATATAACGATAAAATATCTATTATTTAATAGTTTTTAGTATAAACGGTAACTTTGGAGGGTTTATATATATATATATATATATGTATGTGTGTGTGTGTGTGTGTTCTTATATTTATATTGTGAAAAGAAAATAGTTTTAAATTACAGTTTGTTATACATATTTTATACATTTTAAATGAGATTAAAACAAAATTGATTAAGACACACTTTTTTCTTAATAAAGAGAAGGATGCACTTTAATATAAAAAATATTTCTAACTTCACTGATATAAAGTAAAAAATGAAAGTATATAATATATATATATATATATATATATATATATATATATATATATATATATATATATATACGTATCATACGAAGTCTGAATTTGCTAATTATATTTAATCGTACTTAATAATTATAATTTGAAGAGTGGTATTTGACTACTATATTCGCTAAGGTTTATCTTTCTTCATTATATAAGCGAGACTCAACATATGTTTGAAAAAATAATTGTTGCAATAATAAACTAAAATTTGCCGAGTGTAGCTACCCCCTATATCTTTATTCTCACCAAGTGATTGAGTGCAATTCACATATGCACATATGTGGTACAACACGGGATATGGATGTATCAATATAATCTAGTTTTTATTTTTTGTTTTAGTCGCCCTATGCCTCCACCAGCTCATCACGCTAGCACACGTTCTCTGTTGACGACTCATGCCTCGCATCCACTTCCTGCCCATATGCAACCGGCAGCGGCAGTTTTCCCCACGCATCAAGCTGTTGCCGCAACGTACGGTTACTTAAGCCCAAAAGCGCAATATCATCACCAGCCGCCTGGATTATGGTTCGCCGAGTAACGAAAAAATGGTACACAAGGTGAAATAATTTTCGTTTTATTTGTGCGCGCGTATGTGTATGACTGTATATCGTACGTTCGTAAGTTATTACTTTATCAACTGGTGTTAAAGCAAATATGAATGTATGCAGCTGAACTTTGGGGATGTGCGCCCAAAAGTAATGTGAATAAGATTCACCGCTTCTAAAATAAATTACTTGGTCCATTGATAGGGGCATCGAGGTATATATCTAACCAGACACTACATAAGGATTTCGGATCAAATATGTGACTGAAGAAATACAACAATCAGACAGGAAAGATTTGGTCTAGTCACCGAGTTAGCAGAACTCGGATCATGTGATGAGTGTGTCCAAAATTTCATGACAATACATAAGGCAAAAAAATCTAGTGGATGCTAGATGAGAAGAATATATATGTAGAGTACTATCGAATAATCATGTACCGAATAGAGATTGTAGTAAAAACCAATTATTTTTTAATTGTAGATTATAGTTCAGACGAATTATAACTGCTAAAAAGATCATATTCTTTAGTTATTTTCGAATTATCGTTAAAAAAAAAATATATATGCTACATTTTTAATCTAATTAATGACGAAATTAGTATAATTAATGTCAAAGAGTGAAGTAATTGTAGTGCAAATGATAGAAAATTTGTTATACAGAATATTGCGTTGCAGGAGAAATAAATTATCATAACTTCTCAATTTTTAACGAATTTTCAACAATTGCGACTAGAAATTTTTTTATATAAACTGTATTTGTCTTATTCGAATTAGTCGTGTAAATTTTGCTTTTCAATATGTCGCGAGTTAAGGTATCAGGTGATATCTTATATAGTTATCAAAGATTTATACTTTAACATGGATATGAATTTGCATGATGCGTTGTAAATATCTACTATACAGCTGGAATCGATAATCGGTCTGAAGAATTAATTTAAAAATCGGGTGCGTTGAAATTTTGGTATTTTATAAATTAATGTATCGTCAATAAAATTTATCTTACGAAAGAAGACCCGAAAGTTTGATTTCAACAATCAAGCGAAAAATATATAAATTTTGATCCAAGTAGATTGTGAAGAAAATATTTTTAATCGTATTTCTTCTCGTTTTAATAATATCTATCCTCTTCTTCAAACTTAAGTAATTTATTGATATATTTAATTTTTAATAAATGTGTAATTACATAATCTTTTAACATTAGTGTATATATATATATATATATATATATATACTATTTAATTTCAGGTCTAAGGATGAACATATTAGTGCACGTTTTAGTGCTTGGAAATCTCTTCATGATTGGAACTGTGTTTTGTAAATTACAATTTATTATTACATTTTGTATTTTAAGGTATCTGTAAAGCATTTAATTGTGTCGCGCTTCAAATGTTTGTATGTTGGGTATATTTTTGATATCACGTATTCGGAACCATATATATATATATTATATATGTTTGGTTGTGTTCTCCAGACAAATTTATTAGCGTAAAAGTGGTAATTATTCAAAAATTTACCTTGTGCGTCTTTTTAATCATATTTACGTATATAAAAAATTATTTGCTAGTTAAACTAATTTTAAGTTACCAAGAAACAACACTAAAATGTTTTTTGCATAGTTCAATAAGTAATGCATTTTGAGGATATGTTTTCACGTGGCTACGGAGTATTATAGAACACGTTTTAATTCTTTTGACTACTTCGATATTTTCTTGCATCAATCACTTACGTTATATATTCTCTACTATTTTCCGCTTTTTATGATTGTTTATTAATTAATCTCGCTATTATTTCTACGGATCTATTTAACATGGATTCGTTTTATCTTTTCATGTAATGCCTAATATACCGAGCTATTTTCTTTGTTCTAAATTTAAGATCTCTATTATTTCATATCGCTAGTTTCTTTTTAATTTTTTTTTTTTTTTGTTTTCGTTTATTATTTTATAATATAGGGGATTACGAATGCATTAAATAAAGTGCGCGGTAATTTTTTTTGTATATATAAAAACCTATTATTTTGGTTTTCTATATAGCCATCGTGGATGACCGTTTTCAATTTAGAAATAATTGTTTCACGCTTGAGAAGCGCACTCATTAATTTATAGTTATCGAAACAGTCGAATCATTGTTTTGAAACTAACGAAATTTAATTTTAAACAATTCCTAAAATTATTCGTCATATATAAATTTCGCGAGGAAAAAATGTACTTACCAGATTTAATAATTTTTCGGCAATGTCCTCTGGTATAACATTTAAACTGTTAAATAATCATTTAAAAATATAAAATAATTTTCAACACACGCGGAATGAACAGTATGTTATCATTTATATTTTGATCGCGATTTATTTTTGTGTTTTTTTTTTTTTTTTTTAATTTTATAAAATCATAATTGACTTTTTCAAATAAGATGAAGTAAGGTAATAATTTTAATTGAATGTAGACTTTTTAATTATATATAATTTCGTTTTAATATGAGATAGATGTTAATTATTTTAACCGAAGTGCGCGTTAATTATTTGATATATAAGCATTGTTAACGGAATGTATACAATTTTATGTTTCAAAATTGACGTGTCGTTCTATATTTTAATTTTTTCGACAGCTACAGTACATATTTCTAAATTGGATAAAATTTTGTTTTCATCGTTTCGTTGTGTTTTAATTTGTCGACATTTGGAATATGGATTTTAAGTTATAATTATTATGTTTTAATTTTTTCTGTGTAGTCAAATTAAGTGTGCGTAATTAAGTGATATAATACAATTTACAGGTTTTAAAGTATTTACGCTTTATTAATCGTGTTAATTTTGTCTTATTCAATTATTTGAATTCTAACATCATATGTAAAAGTATTTTAATTCATTTGTAATTATTTTTAATTTTGCATATTAAAAAGTACTAAAATTTCATTCCTTTATAAAAATTAAAAATTTCTGTAATAATTAAAAAAATTTAACTGTATACAATAAAAACACGGGACCAAATAATTATAATAAGTCTCAATATTAATAATGAAAACAAAGTTTTTTGGATTTTTTAATTTAAAAAATGCCAATTTGTTGCCCGATATTTTCCAAGATTGAGTTCAAAATCGAGTGCTTTTTTTAAATAAATTTATTTTTGTACGTAAGTGTTTTATTTATAACCTTATCGTGCAACGTGAGAATTTATTAATCTTTTAGATTTTTATTTGGTGTACGTTCTTTTACGCGTTGTATATTATGTTATTATTAAGCTTACTCGACTCACAATGTGCCTTATTTATATTTATAATTACGCCAGTTTCATTTATTTGTGGTCGCAATGGTGGTACAAATTTATACTTTAAAATTATATTTTTATGAATAACCTTTTTTTTTTAATGAAATTTTGTAAACGCAAAATAATTTTTGTAACTCTAACATTTAATTATTTTGTTTATTTTATATATATATATATATATATATATATATATATATAAAAGAATAGATACATAAAATTTTAAGCTTCGTAATTATTTTCATTATGTAATGAAGAAGTCATTTTTTGTATTATCATCTTCTTTAATATTTTCACCTGCTGTACGAAACAGTCTTTCAGCAGGATTTGTCGACGTCTATTAAAAATATACGTTTCTTATTGAAATTTTAAAGTTCTATTTGGATATTTCTATTTTAATATGTTATAATTTATTGTGAATTAATTTTTCATTTAAATAGTTAAATCGAAGGATTTGTTCATTAATTTATCGGTTTTCGCGTTTCAATTATTTATAATACTATACCAATGGTGAACTGTGATAGTTATTACATATAACATTTACCAGAAGTTTTATACTCTTATGGTTAGTAGTTTACTTACTTTTATTCTCGCATGTTTATTATAATTAGATTTGCATACTTTATTTAATTATGTATCATGGTTAAAATTTAACACCATTAATTTATTTTGATTATTTATTTAGCTACAGTGTACAAATCGTAATATATTTCTTATTGATTAATCGCTGCATTGCAAATATTCATTTTTCATGGGTCCTAAAATTGTTATGTCATTATTACCTCAAGGAGTTATATTTTTGTGCAATTTCGATGTTTTAATTTTACGTAGTAATCATTTAGATTTTAAAATTTGACGAGATCAACTTATTTATTTACATACGTACGTGTTAAGTTATTTTAACGGCATTATGTAAATGAATGAGTAATATGTAATTTATTCGAGGTGTTATAAGAAACATAAATCATTTGTAAATTTTGTATATACTTCGGATTTAATTTATTTAGTTTCATAAATTATATATCACCTCATCCAGTTGCGTAAAAATATTTTCTGCCCGTTATAGCCTTTACTTATCGATTGCGGTTGGTGGGCTGTGTTAATTATGTGATCAAAGTAAAATAAATACATACATGCACGTTCACTTGAATATTTATTTCCTTTCATATAATATATATTTGAAAATTACATTTAAAAAAATTTAATTTCAACTTGCACGTCCATGAAGATTGTCATAATTTAAATTGTTTACCGTTTATTTACGTCAAGTTAAGTAGTTTTGAAAATTGGTCTAATTTAATGGATGTCAAACAAAGTTTTAGTCGTTATGAGTCAACATTGTATTATATATATATATATATATATATATATATATATATATATATATCATCATTATCCATCACGTTGCGTCTTTGATTTCCAAAAATTGCATACGAAGTTAAATCGAATATCTCCCTATAATCGTCCTGCGGCGCCCACTATGTCCTTAACGATTTTTCGCTTTATTCCTGATGTTGTCATTTACAGTCTCCTTTCTCGCTGAGGCTCCTCTTCTATTTTCCCCTGTATATCCAGCGTGAATAATTCTTTTCTGATTTTGTGTGCCACATATTTCTTTTTCCTCTTCATGATGTCATCTTCCAGAATTATATTTTCTATTCCGCTTTTTTATAGCACTTCTTTATTCGTTGTCTTCTTCCTTCCGTGAGATTTGCCACACTACATTTCAAATGCATTTAGTCGTTTTATACATTCCGCGTTTAAAGTCCATGTCTCTGAGGCACATTTTCGTATCCGATTTTTTAATATCGCCCTCAGATTAGTAAATGTCTGTTTCGCCATTCTAATGTGCGATTTAATTTCTTTGATATATCTTCCGTCATTGGTGAACAGAGCTCACAAATATCTAAACTCTGTCTGTCTCCGCCGTTTCCCCTTCAATGTATCTTAAGACGTGACTTGCCATTAGGGGTTCGCGTAAACCTCGTTATTTCAGTTTTTGCAAAGTTGATTTTCAATCCTAATTTCTTCTCTTGATTTAATTTACTCAACATATTTTGCAGCTCTTCAGTTGAGTGTGCAAGCTATACTTCATCAACTGCATAACTTATGTATCCTATTGAGTATCTGTTAACTAACGCCCGCATTTTCTATCATCGTATTTTTCATTATTTCTTTTATGTATATGCTGAATAATCTTGACGAGAGCGCGTATCCCTGCCTCACCCCTTTTGTATTTGAACATCTTTTAGCCTAGACGCTCGCGGTCTGTTCCCAATATATTGCTTTATTTCTCTTCAAGTCTTTATTATCGATATTGTAGTTTTCACGCTCTTTATCAGTACTCCGTGCTTTATTCGAACAAACGCACGAAACACGTAATCACATCTAGGCCAATACTAAGCGATCGTTGTATTATTATCTTAAATAATGCTATGGCGTCTCCGGTGCATCTTTTAGTGACAAATTCATGCTGCGTGTTACTGAGCTGCGTATCCAACTTTCGCTCAATTCTCGTATTAATTATTGGAAGACGTATCAGCGTATAACTAATAATGGAATGAGAAATGTTGAGACAAAACATCGATGATCAATAATATCGAACATTGCCACATCGATGTCGAAGCCAATAATCGAATCGCTCATGCCAAAATCAGTCCAACTCAGCTAAATAGTTCTATGCAAAAACATTCTTTTTATTTTTAGCTCGACTAAAGAATGGTATTGAAATAATGTTAAAAACACTCCTTGATAATATCTCAAGCGAACTTAATACAAAGAAAATTGTGAGAATCATTTTTTCGGTAACTCATAATCAGAAATTTATTTATAAATTGTATTTATTAAACGCAGGCAGTACAATTGATTTAAGAATCTTTATAAATCGTGTAAAAATAATAAACCGAAAGTACGCATCAAAATTCAATTATGCATACCAATTGTTAATGCAAAAGCCTTATACTTTGCATTATTATAAATTTTGGTCTAAAGTTCAATAGATTGTGCATTAACGCGAATGATAAAAACTGACCGAAAATTATTTTTAAAACAGCAAAATTTATTTAATGAAGAGTAAAAGTGCAAACAACATAAGCTCTCGATATATTTGACATTCACTACCGATATCAATTTCGATGTTGACAGGAGCCTTACATGCGATGCATAATGAAGAGTACAAACTTACAAAAGACAAACGTTTTAAGCTATCGACCCCAGGTATACGTGCTGTTCCCTGAATCTTATAATAAAAAAAACTTGATAATATAACTCCTTAATTTTATGTTGAAATATCAGTTGAACTAAAATATAAGTTAAATGAAATTAAGTATTTATTACAACCGATATTTGGACTTCAGATAGTAATCAATCATATATCACTCTTAACTTTCAATTTTATTTATAATATTTTAACTACTAAAGTATTATCTATCCATATATATATATATATATATATATATATATATATATATATATATATATATATATATATATATATATATAAACGCAACTAAAAAACAAAGACGGGCGAAAACTTATAAGTAAGTAATGTGACATGAATGCCAGTTTCAGACAAATAAATTCGATAGTTGTCATCTGAAGTTGATTATTCGTCATTATTCATTATCTGTTTACAAAAACCTGATATTGATAGTTTTTTCAAAAACCAAATAATCATTTATTTTTTATTCAGCTGATCCCATTACTAATTATAAGTAGCATTTACTTGTAAATTAATAAACCGAGTATATAAACGACTATCTATTTATATCACCTTGTATTAATATATTATAGTATCACCTGTAAAATTTATTTCACTAAAATAAATTAATTTTTGTATAAAGGAAAAAAAATGTGCAAGAACAAATACAAAATAATCAAATTGAAATTAACAGAGAAATAGCTAAACTGTGAAATGCATGCTAATTTTTCAGATTTTAATTATTTATAATCATTTATATTTAAATCAACGATGTATATACTTAGTGTAACGTGTGCGTAGTAGCACACTAATAAATTTAATTTATTTGAATGAGCCTTGCAAATGGCAATTATCATAAAATTTTTGCGAAATGTTTTTAATAAACGATACGATACCTGGAGGTGTAAACGCGGTGTGTTCATCGAGATTAGGCTAGGCAGCACTGATTTTGCACTAAGTAATTGGCGTTGGTTATGGCTACTGATGAGTGATAAGTACACGTTTATCTGAAGCTGAACTTGTTTGTATTTTGTAATTTTTATTTTTGTTCTGTTTTATTACTAAAAGTGAGAATGATTGTACACGGTAAGAAAATTTTATATTATCTAGAATTCAGTCACTATTTTTTAATTATAGTAACGCGGTATATATTTAAAATGCAAACAAAAATTTCGAAAACGACTAGATTACTAGAATATTAAAGCACCTCCGATTTTCGCATTTTTTTCAGAAATGTCAAAATTGACTATTTTTAACGTGTTATGTAGAAGTTAAAAATTTGCGGAAACCATTTTTAAAGGCTGTATAGAAAGAAAATGAAGTGTAGATATGACTAGAATGAAAGGAAAATATAATATGCAAAAATAATTATTTTTTTAATCTATTTAAAATGATTGACTGAAATGGTGAAAAATACCACACAATTTATCTACAACATACTTTTTATTGATATATAATTATGTTATTTTATATAAATATTACGACAATTTGATATACTAATCTAAAAAAATTACTTCATCTTCATTGTACACATTTATCCAAATTTTGGAAGAGGATTCGGGTGTAATGGATTTTGCAGTGATCCGGCCAACTAAAAATTTGGGAACTTCCATTTCTTTACAACGTTTAATAAACATATAACGAACCAGATTTCCTGGTAAATATTTTGATAGCAGTTTAAGTTTTGCAAAAATAATTTTATAATTTAAATCTCAAAAGTTTTATATTAACTTATCAGAAATCTTTCTGGAAATTTACTTGGATTGATTTATTTTGTATTTTAGAATTTTTTATAATGCACATTTGCTTACAAACCTGTCTTAAGGTAAACTTTTTTGTTCATTGATAGCAATACTTTTTAGTAACAGTGTGATGCTGCTTTATTTTATTGCCTTTTTTTAATTTCACTAAATGAATAATTTTGATTTCAATCATGTTCCCAATACAATAAGTTAGAGATTTGATCTACCTTTTACATGATTTATATATTTAATGTTCATTCAGTACAAATATCTGTTTGTATATACATATATATATATATATATATATATGTATGTGTGTGTGTATTTACTACAAGGTAATTTAGGTGTTGATTTACTTGCTTTAATTGACACTTCACATCAATAATAATAATTAAAAGAAAAAATTGGCACTACATAATAAAACACTTAATCGTAATTTGTATTAGGAATACTTATTCACAGGATTCATGAAACACATTTAAACACAATTAAAGTATAAAAAAAATTAATACATACAATAAGACATTATAGAAACAAATATGTTAGGATAGGTTTGTATATAATTTGACACTGTTATATACTAAATATAATTCAACGTCAATCCAGTTAACTCAATCTTGATTTGAGTAAGGTACATATTTTTAACAACCAGACAATACATCTTTAACAAATTGAAATATCACATATTTACATTTGCGATTTTTTTTTTGTAAACCATGCCAATTTTTTATTACGCAACGTTTCGAAAACAATTACAGTTTTCGTTTTTAAACAGAGCGGTTGTGAATAACTTATGCAATAACTGTTCTGTAAATTTTTGACCAGCCGAATGGTCATGCGTTTGTCGCACAATACGCCGGTCACAAATTTCCATTTCAGCCATGTTTTCTTATCCATGGTGAACTGTTTCGGATGTACTACTGTCACTCTACACAAGAACCTTGTTCTCAAGATAATACTATAGACCCATATGGGTTCACCTTTATCACCTATTTTAGCAGAAATATATATGAATAAACTAAAACATAATATCTAAAGAAAATAATATATTTAAAAACTATTAAATTTTGGGGGAGATATGTAGATGATATATTGATTATTTGGAATAACAAGTTGAAAAATTATGAATTAAATAAATTTGTAATAGAATTAAATTTAATAAAAACATTCAATTTACAGTAGACATAGGTAATAAAAATATAAATTTCTTAGATTTAAATATTAATATTAACAATAATATATTATATATTGATATACACAGAAAACAAACACTAACAGATATAATAATTCCAAATGATTCTTTTCATGCAAAAAACATAGCTAGTTTAAGAAATTATTGTAATAGAGCCAAAATTATTTTAAACGACAACAAAAACAAACTTAATAAAGAAAAGAATATTATTAAGCAAATTGCATTAGCAAATAAATATAATCCGAATATAGTAGATCAATTATGTAACAAACCAAAAAATAACAGTCCTTTACAAAATAAAAAAGAGAAAGATAATTATTTAGGATCAATTAAATATATAGGAAAATACACGTATAAATTTTTAAAAATCGTTAAAAAGTATAATATCACGATAGCAATAAATAATAAAACATTATTTAAATCAATTTGCAACGATAAAATTGAAGAGAATAGGGTATTACGAAAATCTGGAGTATATAGAATAAACTGCACAAAATGTAATACATTTTATATAAGCGAAACAGGACTTCAAATAAATAATAGACTAAGAGAACACTTTAATTCGTATAAAAATGAAAATTATGATAAGTCACTTTATGGAAAACACTGTAGAGGAGAAAACCATTTTATAGAAAACATTACAGACAATATAAAAATTTTACACATACAATATATAGATTTAAAAAAAGAAAATTATTATAAAAACTACAATTTATAAAACATAGAAGTAGTAATAATTTATTAAATAATATGATTAATTTTGAGGAAGAATTAATTTTAAAATCGGTTTTATAACTACATGTTATTGTAAAAAATTTTTTATTTCTGGCTATTCAATGTATTGATATTTATAAAAGTTTTTTAGTAATATCTTTGGTTTATTTATAACATTTTTAACAATAGCTTGATAATGACTTTACAGTCGAAAAGCTTCGCTATATAATAAAAAATTTTTTAGTGATTAACTTCGATTTTATTTTGTTTTGTTAATTCATAAAATCACTACTCTCCAATACATCAACATTTATACACATAGGCAGACCTATCACACACACACACACACAATATATATATACGTGTCATCGTCACGTCAAGTTAAGCATAGCGGATAGTGCTTTTCTTTAGCTATAGTTTCTTAGGAATACGGTGCCGTTTTTTAGCGTACGTAATATTACGTTGAATGACGTCATAAAGCGGTGAAAAATAGATGCCGCTTTTACGATGAACCAGAAGTGTAAAGTTAGAAACATCGTTCTTCAATTGTATACTGTTCATTTTTTGAATCTTGTAAACTTTTTTTAAACATGGACTATTTATATTTAGCTTTATTAATATATTTAGTTTTGTTTTTTTAACCTGTAGATACAGATATATTAAGTTTCATCTATTCTATTTTTTCATTATTTATATACTGTTTTTTTTTTTTATTAATTTTTACACTAATTGTATCATCTATTGTTTTTTCATTATTTTTCACATTACTATACTTGTTTTATTAATTTTTAATACTAATTTATCATCTATTCTATTTTTTCATTATTTAATATTTACCGATTTATATCACCGTACAATGATAAAACGTTGATAACACTGTTCATGGCCGTAATGACGACCGCTTTAAAAGCAACGTTGCCGTGATTTCACCGGTTTTTTTTTTTTACAACGGTAACAGTTGCCGCTTCTTAAGAAAACACAATCCTTTGTTTCCATTGTGAACGTTCTCGTAACGTCATTCAATGTATTATTACCGCCGTATGAAAACGGCACCGTACTCCTAAGAAACCATAGCTTTTGTGAAATCGTGAGTTTATTCCGTGCACCCCCAGGGCTCCGATGTTTTTTTGTTTTTTGTTCTAAAAAAGTCGTATATAATAATGATGATTTTTTTTTATTTATTCTAGAGGGGAATGAAACAACGACCGTATTCGAACAGAATCCGATGAAAATAATGCAAAAATTAAACGAGAATCGTAAAACAGGAAAATCTTGCGACGTAACAATAAAGATCGATAATAAACGATACGCGTGTCATCGACTGATTTTGATGTCGTCTGTTCCGTATTTCGAAACGATGTTCAGCGTGAATTTAATCGAACGCGATAAAAATGAAATAAATTTAAACTACGTCGACTCGGATGCTTTCGGTATTATATTAGATTACGTGTATACCGGCGTATTGAAATTTCAAATAGATCCGATTTCGAACGTCGTAATTATGACGACGACTTGCGACTATTTAGGTTTGTTAGAATTATCGGACGAATGTCGTAAATTATGTAAAAAACTTTTAAACGTCGACAACATTTTCGAAGTCTGTTCGTCGATCGAAACCTATCCGGATCATCCGTTAATCGAATCGTCGGCCGAATTTATCGTACGTAATTTTCGGGAAATTTGCCGTATGAACGAATTCGTACGAATACCGTATAATATATTGATGGAAGTAATTCGTGACGATTTTCTCTCGTCGACCGATGAATATACAATATTGGTAGCCGTTAATCGATGGTTAGTGATGCGTCGTCCGGAAGAAAGAATTCGATATTTGGACAAATTAGCCGGGGCTATCCGTTATTCTTTTATAAAAGACGATTTATTAGTCGGGCAAGAAAAACAACAGACGCACGAAGAAAATAAAGAATGTTTATCGTTGATAGAAAAAGTTCGTTCTATTCGAATTATCGATAACGAGAACAATTTTCAACGCATTTTTCGTAGACGAGTCGGCGTTCGATTATATTTTTTCGGTCGATGTAGTGATAGTAATAATAGTAATAATAATAATAATAATAATAGTCGCAGTAATTATAATTACGATAGCGATAGCGACGATGATGATAATAATTACGTCATCGATGTGTTACGTTATAACGGCGATACGTTTGAACGTATACCGGAAATGCGTACAGAAATCATCGGCAAACATTATCAACGAGTAATTATCAGTTCTAATCGATTTTACAGTTTAGTCCGTTCGAGACGTATGATGAAAAATTATTTTCAATCGTACGACGATCAGAACGAAAAACGTTGGCAACAATTACGAAATCCCGGACACGGTTTTCAAGTTTACAATATGGCGTCGATCGACTGTTTAAATTGTATCTACGCTAATTGTTCTTTGGATTCCGACTTCGTAAATACCAATATATGTTGCTACGTAAAAGATCGTGATCAATGGGATCGGGTAAAAGACGGTACCGATGAAACACAAGACAAACAACTTTGTTCGCAATCGATGATCTCTTATAATAACGTATTGTACGCGTTCGGCGGTTTTAACCGTAGATCGTGTCCGTCCGATCGAACGTGTTTTTTCGATCCGCGCATCGGAACGTGGATCACGTTACGTTCGATGCCGAAAAAACGCGGATTTACCGCCGTCTCGAATTTAAACGATCGTATGTACCTAACCGGCGGTTCGAACGGTTTGGCTTATTCGCGAGAATTACACGTATTCAAAACGTTGTCGATATACGATATCAGAGCCGACAAATGGGTGCCGGCTTCTTCTATGATTAACTGTATGTATCGTCATCAGTCGATAATGTACGACGATCGAATGTGGTGTATCGAAGGTAGCGCTCCGTATTATATTAATATCTATTGTCCGAAGAAAAATCAATGGACCAACTACGTTGGACCGGCTATCAGTAATCTTTTCGAAACCGATGTGGCTGTCGTTCCTTATTAACCGTAGGAAAGGAAAATCGATTGAGGGTTTGTTTTTTTGTTTTTTAAATTTTACTTACCCCCTTCTGCCGGAATTAAAAAATGAAAATCGATAGTGGAGAAAATTTTCATATTATACATATTTTCATCGTTATATTCAATCCTTGGAAATTTAATTAATATTCATGTTTTCTTATATACATTTTTTTTTAACTTTTTATCGTGTTTAAGAAAATAAACCCCGATCAATTTTGAGATGTTTTAATATTCTAGTAATGAGCCAAGTTTGCATTCTATTCCTGTATTTTATAATTTATTTGTAATTTTTACAGATTTTTAAAATTTATTTAATTTCTTTTTGAGACGTTATGAACTTAAACTGTATCGCTTATTTTAAAGGTATATCTTAAAATTATATATATCTTTATATATATATATATATATAAATTTAATATAATTATTAGTCATCGTGTTTTACGTCCTATCTCTTTTTTATCTTTTCGAAATATTAATTTTTGTTTATATATATATGTGTGTATTGTGAGCTATTTGTGTTATAAAAATTTTGTTTATACAATTAAATATAACAGTGTTCAGTTTTAATTTTTTTGTCTGTGTGTGAAACCTAACAGCAAATTGTTTTCAGTCACAGAGCTGCATGTCAAATAATGATTCTTGATAATACCTGAAAAAATCGTGAATATATGTTTAACCATAAAAGTTTAAAAGTGCATTTTAAATATCATACATTCAAAACTACTTTACTTTAATAATCTTCGATTGGTCGTTAGTTTGATTTTCGTTCATATATTTATTCTACATCGTTGTAGTTCCGATACAGATGTTCCTAACGAAAGTCAAAGAAACATAACTCGGAAGTTATTATTACTATTATCATCATTGGTTCAAACAACCCGTTTCAGGGTTACATTGAGTTTTGTATGTTTATAGATACACTTCCAAATACTGAATTCTTATTCCAACTCAGGTATACGTTATACTGTAAATATGTTGTTTTACACTTGTTTTCACCCTTGGGGGGAGTTGAGAACTTACGCGATTTTCATCAGGGAAGTCGTATAAGTAACGTTCTGCCTTCAAATATGTAGAATAAGTCTTGTCCCTGAGATGAACATCGGTAATTATATATATTTATTAATTCTTACTGTAGGTCTCCCTTTTCATCGGCTCCCATCTAATTGTTCTTTGCGTTATTTTCAATTTCAGATTTATACCTTAGTTTATATATTACATTTAATTGTCAAATTTATATAAATTATTTGTTTACTTTAAAATTAAAAACCGATAACTTAAAAAGTTGATTCGAGGAAAAATATTACCATATTTATCTTAGGAATGTCTTTTAACGACGACATAAGAGACAACATTGTTTACGCTTAGTGTTCAGAGTACTCTGTACACTGAAGTAAGTTTTTCACATTTATGTTTCCATTACATGAATAATTTAGTCCCATCTCAGTCTTTTGCTAGTGATCGTATGATATGAAATATAAATAGGAAATGATTAGTTTTGTGTAGCTTAAGCATTATTTACGTTAAAAGTGTACATTGAAATTAATGACAAATTTGAAGTATACGCAACACGCTTGCTTTTAGGTTATTCTAAATACCGTAGAGTAATTTCAAATATTTAGCCTGTTAATAAGATATCTGTATAGTAACGATTTATTATTTTTAAAATTCGCAACATCTGAAAATGTAAAATTTAACTGTATAATTGCTCTTTGATACTTTTATTTAAAAAACAAGTGCTTATATCGTTAAAAGTACATACATTTTTTGTCTACTTAAAATTTGAGGCCGAATCTCCTATTCGTACTGAAAACAAATGTGTCCATTTAGGTGGTTTTATTTTTCAAGTCCCTAAAATTTCCGTTGTTTTTATATGACTGAAATAAATTATTACATTTTTTCTTAAATTTTCGGTCATGCCTAGGATGATTTACATTCCAACACACACACACGCATATATACGTGTGTGTATAAAATATATATATGATTATAAATAATCGATATTTAATTGTTTTTGTGAATTGAATTATTAATAAAGTTAGGTACTGTATTTGTAAAAACATATCTTACTTTACATATACAATTTGACACATTTTCTCTCTTTTTTTGTTTTTATTTTTGCGGCTAAAGCGACACGAAATGATTCATTCTTAGATTTATTTAATAGCGTAAAATTAGTTTATAAAACCGGTTCAATATTTATTTTTTTTTTAAAAAAAAAAAGTGAAAAAAGAAAAATAACATATGTATATTTTATTTAACGTATAATAAACAATAAAAAAATATTTAAAAATTGTTCAACAAAATAAAGATTAACTAACAATTGGTGAAGAATTACATACACATACATTCATGTACATAATGAAACGAAATAATCATAAACATTATATTAGTGTGCATAAAGCCTGTACGTTCAAATCATATGTATAATTTGACGTGTTTTCTAATACGATCACAAACTGTTATAAAATAAGTTCAAAAGTCAGAATTACCCATATATGTTAACACTTTAATACCGGTATATAATGACAATGTAGTAATCCCATTTTTACATCCGTTAGTATAACATTTTCAACATTTTAATGTAAACGATCGATATTAATAGTTATTTGCGTAATTTCTGACAAGTTTTGAATCCGGTAACACACTTAATTGTAATAAATCGAACTTAATGCCGCGAAGTATAAAAACGATTTAACTATAAAATTATAACAAACCACTCGTAATGGAAAATTCAAATGTGAATTAAATAATTTTTAATTCGTAAGTTACTCTTTTTCAAGTCTTCGTATAACGACTAACAATAATGAACTCGTATTAGTTGCAATTTTTATATTTCTGACCTCTTTTAGGTTTTATCGATTTAATTTATATTAAATAAAATAATCGGAAGACATTACGTTGTTGTTTTTATTTGGTTGCACGAAAAAACCCGAAAACGTAATAAAAATATAGTGTAATACTTAAACTCGTTACCGTGCTATTCTTTAAATTTTTTTTTTTTAAATTACATTAATATTCGAAATATAAATACGTTAACAAAAAAATTAGATTTGGTATCTGGAATAAATTTAAAGGGAAAAAATGAAGACAAAAAAAAATAAAAGAAGAAATAAATTAAAGGTAATTATTGAAAAATAAAATATGTAAATTTAAGAAATTAGTATTAAATGTGCGCAAAAAAATGTATGTAATATTTTGAAAAAAAAAATAAAGGATGTGAAATAGTACGAATTAAAGACGCAATTAAAAACAAAAAATAATAATTATAATCGTTCGTTATTTTTAATTTTGCATATATATTTTATGTCTAAGATAACTAAGAAAATATTACACTAATTTTTAAAAACCAATTTTAAGAACACGTAATAGAATCTCAATTTTATTTATTTATATTTTTATTGATAAGTGTATTCAACACAATATCGAGACAGCGAGAAAGTATTGGATAAACGGGACCCACACAATCAGTAAAACATGAAAGATCAATTAGTTAAATATGTTTAACCGTTATTAAAAATAATGAACAATGTGCGACGGAGAACGGATTTACAATTTTTATAAATAGAATCGTACAGACGTTGCGAATGCGGTAAATTGGTTGGACATGAACGAAAATTATTCTAAATATAAAATGTCGTATAATTAAGAAATAAATTAGGCAGTTATTATAATTTTTCCCCCACATTTTTACAATTTACAAAAATTTAATGTAAAAATATACTGAAACGAAATTTGGACGATCTCAAAATTGTTTAACTGTTAAAAATTCACACGCTTAATTAACATCATACGTTTAATTCAGTTCGAATAAAACGATATAATCAAAGTTTTATCGCGGTAGGTTTTTTTTTTTTTATTATTTGTAAAGTTTTTAATGAAAACATTTTTCGCGAAGGTTCTTTATATCCTTCGTACCTCGACTCTATTTGATGATATTACACTTCTTAAGTGGAAGAATCTAATTTATTTATAATCTGATGAGTCAGACATTTATTGGTTGATTTCCGTTTTCGTACATTTCATTTAAAAATTCGTATAAGTTTTTCCTTATATCGTCGGCAAATCTTATTATATTATAATGTTAATAAAAAATGTTTACTTTCTAGTTGACGTGCAATGTCTCAATTTTAAAAACATTTAT
The DNA here is from genome assembly GCA_032883995.1 of Coronaproctus castanopsis. Lineage (NCBI taxonomy): Eukaryota > Metazoa > Arthropoda > Insecta > Hemiptera > Monophlebidae > Coronaproctus > Coronaproctus castanopsis. Next base: position 70,834,352 of record CM065052.1, on the reverse strand, counting down.
ATAAATACATCGAAAATAATCTACTGTTCATCTAAGAATCGGTATTGTAAATAAAATTTATAATTATGTGACGTTATTTATTCTTTTCTAAAAGAGTATCGGTGAAATATTACAAGGTGGACGCGTTCCGTCGTCTATTTTCTCTTTTTATGCAATCGGTGATTGTTTCCGATATAGTTGAAAAAAAGCTGGCGGGCCTCGAAGTGCTTCTTCACTAGCAGAATAGTATTAAATTTTCCTGCACAAATTCTTCGGTAGCTTAACTCTTTCAGATACGTTATAAAATTTTAACACATAATTATAAGTTTTTGCATACGTTTTATACAGGTGTTTATTTACAATACACCGATTCTTAGGTGAACTGTAGATAATTTTCGATGTATAATGTTTTTAAAATTGAGACATTTCACGTCAATCAGAAAATAAAAAATTTCATATACCATATAGTAGACATCATGACTGAAAGGGTTAAAGACACCCTCGTATGGTTTTACAAAACTCTTTATACCTAACTCCAACTAATCTACATTCAAGTAGGTGCGCTGTAGTCTGATTTAAGATCAACTATGTTAGTATGGGTCGATTGTAAACATGCTGACATGTACATTACATACAACTCTTGATTTGTCATCTAACGAAGCTTCAACCAGTTTCTGTATTATTTCATTTCTTGTTTGACCATTGTTGATAGTTAATTCCACAATGCGTAACATATGTTAAGATTCGATCCGGTAAAACTTAGATACATTAGGTTTTCCTGGTGTTGCAACATAGTTACATTTTACTTCAACTTTCATGTTGGTTTCCTGTTTTTAAATGAAAAGCACTTACTTGGGTTTTTGTCAGATTTGGACAAGTTCCGTGTGCGGTTATGTATTTACCGTACACATCGTTTTTGTTCAACTGTTTAGCTTGGCACGCGACTCATCAAGTCCAAAGATTTCTCGGTGATCAAACGTAGAGAACGGATTCCGTTGCACTTTCGATCCATCTAAAACTAAACTTATCATCTTTGAGGTTGTTTTTAATTTTGGATTCTATTCGACGTAATTGTCGTCAGAATTTTGAAATAATGAGAGAATCTTTACATCCTAGAACATTGTGCTCTTTCGGTATAAAAACGATATTACGGTTTAATATTTTTCAGTAAACAAAAAATATATGTGTATATAAAAGTATACAGTTACAATGGAAGAAACAAGTTGATTAACACGAAAATAATTTTTGCGTTTATAAATGTGTTGAAAACTTTGAAAATAATTATTTCGCAACTTTCACCTAACTTACAAGGTTTAATATTAAGCACATAACGATAATTTAACTACTTTTTCAGTTGTATATACTATTTTAGTGTGAAGAATAAAATATATAAATAAAAGAGAACTAGTAAGTTTTCTAATCACCGATGGAGAAGATACAATGCTGTATTTATAATTTAAAATCACAATCACAGCGTTTTTTTTTTTTTTTTTAAACTACAAGTTAATCATAATATATAGATTTTATATATATAATTTTTGCCATAGACGGTCGAAAGAAATTAATTACTGAACACTATCACACAGATATGGAGAAATAAACATAACCATTACTACGTATGCAACGATAATATTTTATACGGGTGACTTTTTGTTTACGCAATTGCAAACAAAGCACCAACACATATGCTACCTTCTTTTAAATGATGTGGACATATTTTCTGACATATTGCCGGCATTTTGTATTGCATTCGTGTAATTAATTAAAGAACGTTTTTCATCTAATAACATAGAAATTTCTCCTTGAGCCGCGTTCAAACATGATCTGTAATATAAAAAGCGTACTAGATTAAAAATCGATACAAAAAACGTACTGTATTAAAAATCGAATAGACACTTGTAAGGAAAATTACTGCTTTACATATATTACAAAGATTTATATACATTATACATACGCATATATAACTAGTATACATATATACATACATAATTAACGGCCCATAAATGTATAAAAAATGAAAACATGTAAAACAGAACTATCCACCAATACGCGCCCAACATCATAACACAGTGGTGCTAGTCTGGGATTGTCTAGCGCAAAAGTAAGTGAAAAAGTAGGAGAGATCTGCGGAGGTATGAAATAAGTTAGCAGTGTATGTCATTGTGTTAGTTCTTACTTGTTTACAAATTTAAAATGTGTAGAAATATTAGCGTCGTGGTTGTGTGATATTGGTTATTAAGTGTTATTATTATAACATCAAGTAAATTAGCAGTGTATGTCATTGTGTTAGTTCTTAGTTATTCACAAGCTTTAAATTGTTGGAAATATTAGCGTACGCGGTTGTATTGGTTATTAAATTATTATTATAACTTTATAATTTATCGATAATCTAAATAGCTGCTAGATTACAGAAGACCTTTGGAGTGAATTTCCATTTCTGAAGAACGTGCGCAACCAAAAAAATAAAGTCCCGTGTGCACATTGCAGATTAGACTTTTTCTGTAAACATGGGGATAGAATATATATGAATACAGACACAACTATTACGATTGACGGCATTTAAATAAAATACACACACACACATATATATATGCACTCATTACTCTAGGTAAGGTATCATAATTAACATTTAATGCATCAATAAACTTTGATCAGACATCGTTCTTTGCGACGATTTAAGAGGCGTACACAATCCACGTCAGTCTAGTATCTTCCAGAATATGCGCATTTCTTGTAGATGTACGTCCCTATGATCATTTCAACTGTTCCCCACCTATGCAATTAAATTTTTTTATGTTTTCTTTTTAGAGCATATTTAAATTGTCTATATTTTACTCTTATATATGTGTAAAATCATCTGAGACCAATCGTTTCTAGGACTGTTTTTTCGACTTCTTTCAAGATTAATCGACGGCGTTTTACAATCTAGGCGCCACGCTTGATCCTCCTGTATCGAATCGGTAAATCAATGAGATGATTGTAGAATAGTGTTCGTAACGTTTGACTTGATATTCGATTCTACATTTACTCTATTTTGCAAAAAATCTCAGACTGCAGATGCTGAATGTGATTTATATTATTTCTTGCACATTCACCGTAGATTTCAATTCTGTACTTCCATATTGGAGCTATTACCGACAAATACACTAGACGTTTGCAGAATACCTTTACAGATGACTTTCTTTCAATTATGCTACGCAACAAAATATGAAACATATTTTTTGACGCACATATTGAATGTGTGTTCTCCACGTAAGACGGCTGTCCAAAAACAGGCCTACATATGATGATGTCACAATGAGGAAAAAGAATGTTATCGATTTTAACAGGTGGTCAAGGTTTCTTGTTCAGCGGAAATATTATTTGTTGACTATTTTTTATGTAGATCTTAATTTCCCACTGTGTAGCCCATACAGATATTTTATCTACATGTTCTTGCTTAAGAGCAGATACATGCGAAGAATCATCATGTGTCGTTGTAACCAGCATTGAAGTAATTAGTACTGGAATGTGTGCTGTATATATATTAGACTAGAGGCCCAAGTATACTTCCCTGCAGAACTCAAGCTCTGATATCACACCTCTCAGTGATGGCAAAATTTATCTTAATTTGATAAGCGAGATTGTTTGGCATAATACTTTTTAGTTTAAACAAGAGTCCGAGATGGTGCACGCGATCAAAAGTTTTTTTCATGTTAAGAAAAGCCCAATGCAGTGCTGCCGTTTCACGAAAACGCAGATATATATGGTCTGTGACACAGTGTATTTGGTGCACTGTTGAGTTGGTCTTTGCGAAAACCAAATCAATGGTCAGGGATTAATTTTTCGTCTATAGTTTAGATAGAGTGCATAGCATGATAAGTATCTTGAAATCATTCATTAACCTATCCATAGCTCTAGCCATTTACATCGAAACCGCTGCATAAGTAAGAAATAATTTTTGGCTGTGCGATCAGAACTGTTATTCACACTGCTAAATGTTATGTTTTTGTGTAGATTCAGGCGATACAATATTTTGTTTATTCAAGCATTTGCCGATACAGAATTTGACAGTTATTGATGAAAAGTTATATATTCCATGATTATATTTAATTTATGTAGTCTATCTTTACGTGCTAGTACGATCACATTGACAAAGAGCACAGATGGGTTTAATAGTATCCTTCCTAGTACAAGGATTTGAGTTGTGTTACTTTCCTCACTTAACGCAACTAAATGGTATAAATTGCAATAATTTTTCGAATGATCATACAACTGACATAATTTACACTGTATCATGTGTTTATTTGTTCTGATTTTCTCAACTATACGTGTGTATACAGGAGCGTGTTAATGAAGAAAACATCGTCATTATGTGGCGGTGGATAGAAGTCAGTAAAGTGCATGGGTAACTTTAACTTGGTTTTATGGTGTAAGACATTTATAACTTCTTTCACGCTAGATGCTTTGTTTTCTAATTCATTTTGAATTTTTCCCTTAACATCAGGAGATAATATACAAAGTATTACTCGAAATAGTTTCCCCTCAGCAAGTTGATAAATGTAAATTAAATATTCCTTTTCTTTTAATAATTTAGTTATTTTACGGTAAGTATCCGAATTTTTGACAGTACTCCTGTCATAGATTTTAGAATTAACTTTAAAGACGGATCTAACAATAAATCAGATAGAAATATTTTCTACATTTTTAACAAATATTGAAGGGATTTTTTTACTTTGTCTATGTTAGTATTTAAACTATTTTAAATAGTAATAGAGTTTTGTTGATTACTAATGTAGTCTAGTTGCAATATTTGTATTTTCAAAGTTATGGGATGTTGGTTTTTCCTCAGTATTGTTAAGCGCATCATTTGTAACGTTGTTTACAGCGGTATGCTCGGCGTCGTATGAGGATAAAAATTAGAATATGTTTATAGGCGCAGGTGATGAAGATGTCGAGTTATCACAATGATATGCAGATGTTGCTCTTTTTTTAGGCGGTACTATTTTCCGTTCGTTGTCATTGCTAGCTGTCAAAGGTAAAGGTTAAACAGAAGATTCATCTTGTGATTTGATTAGCGTTAGTTTTATCGGATGATTTTCAGCGATAGTGGAATCAGAGTCGACAACAGCAACAATGTTGTCCATGCCTGAGAGGATGACACTTGGTTTTCCCTCAGGTTAGTTGTTTGAGTTTTACGCTGCGGTGAAGGGGAACGTAACATGATTATTAATTTATTATAGTGAATGTGCACGCATGTACTGTGAAAAACATTAGTGTACGCGCACATACGCGCAGCTGCCGCGTGTATGGACGACGAAAGTGATAAGGATAACAAGCACAATATAGTTTTAGGTTTTTGTTATCGCGTTGTTATCGGTCTGTGCTTCACGTTCAACGGTTTCATATGTCTGTTATTTAAATAATAGTTAGCTCGTGCCGCGAGGAAAATAAAACTACTCTTATCTACTTACTGGCTGAAATACAAACATTCCCGTTGATAAGTAAGCCTACCTTCAATTTATCAAATAAATCGATACGGTGTTAGGCCACTCGCCGACATCTAGCCGTAAATCATTTATAGACGAACGAAGTCATCGCATTATTGCTGCTGCTTCTGCCAACGACGATACAACGCATCTTTATATACCCGAATCAGGCGATATACTTTCACATCAGAGTAGTAATAATAATCATGATACTAAAGCTACTAGTAATAGTAATTGTATCAAACGTGAAAAAATACTATAATAGATCGTCGCATGCCTTCAATAACGTTGTAAATAATACTAATGCTAACAATATATTTAATAACGTACAAATGGAAACTGAAAGTAGTTCAACCTTATACATAAAACACTGACACCAATCAAAATTGCATCAACAGACAATAATAGACGGCAAATTGTTTCAATAAAAAGTAAACATAAAACCCAATCACCTGTGGTATCACCTAATACAGCGATGAAATGTAATAGATTTTGGTCGCCCACTAGTCTCCCAAACTTTGATATGAACAAAATATAAAAAATAACTTAATTGACGAACAATTGTCTAATGATGATAAAATTAAAAATAATAATAATAGTAAAAATAATAATAATAGTAAAACAATCTCTAAACCCCCCTCTTGTATTTATATACGGAATAACAAATTACAAAGAAATGGAAACATATTTCCTCGATCCTAAGATAGGAAGAATTTATATATCAAGCATTAAATGATGGTAAAGTCAAGATAAAAACTAATAACTCAGTCACAGTCGTAGGAAACTTACTAAACATCTAAAAGATGAGAACGCCGTCTACCGTATCTATTAGTTAAAAGAAAAAAGGACCTATATAGTAGTAATCAAAAATATCTATCGCTAAATGCCTATTCATGATATCCAAAATGCCTCACTGAAAATTGGCTTTCCAACGGGAAATGTTATAAATGTATTAACTCCAAAAACTAAACAAACACTACACCCATGTTTCCCATCGTATTGGCCAGCAGATAGAAAAAAGAACCTCGATCTTCTTGACTATTTTGTTACATCTGGAATTAATATCAACCGCACTTTTGTCGTATCTTTTACGGACAGCAGTTTAGATTACACTGCTAAAATTCTAAATGTATTACAACTATAAATGAGACACAAAGCCATGTATTATCAAACAGAAACACAGACTGAAATTTATTTCAAGTGTTAGTTGAAACTAAACTAGAACTCAAGGTATATTTAAAAACGCGGAAAGATATAGAAATAACTATAAAGAACTTTACTACATGTATCCAGGTGTCTGCGTATTTAACAACACCAAATTAAAAAAGAAAATTCACAAGTAAAAAGTCCTAAGTGATAAAAAATATGATTTCCGAAAAGGCTATGAAGAAAATGGCAAAATGACAGAAATTTTAACAATAAAACTTTATTAAACAGTGTAACCAAACAATTAAAACGGAAACTTCTGGAAATTAAAATTTTTGAACTGTAAAATTATATATTTAACTCCTAATTATGCTGTGTGCTAAAGGTATTAAAAAAATCATATATCATCGAAGCCTCCTATTAGTACAGATGATAATAAATGGGCACGCAGCGATTACGAGAAGACCGACGTTTTTGCTAAGCACCTAGCTAAATCTTCCAACCTTGTAGTGTAGTAACACAATTACTCGTGAAGAACAAATTATTCAAAAATATCTTCAAATACCGTTTCAAATATCTCGTCCCATTAGACCGTTATTCCTACGGAGATTAATAAGCATATTTAAAAACACTTAAATTCCAATAAAGCGCCTGGATATGGCCTAGTAACTGCTAGAATTTTCAAAAAGTTACCAATAAAAGCCACACTTCTATTAATGAGTTTAATGCGATAATTCATACAGAATATTACTCAATACAATGTAAATTCGCTTTCATCATCATGATTCCTAAGCCACGAAAACCACAGTCAGAAGCTAATTTTTACAGACCCATCAGTCTGTTACTGATAGTGGCCAAACTATTTGAAAAACTTATATTTAAAAGATTAAAAAACCTATCCTAGAAGAAAATAATGTAACACCTAACCTACAATTTGACTTTAGAAGACATCATAGCATAATAGAACGCATATACAGAGTTGTCGATATTATAAATAAAAGCTACGAACATAAAAAATATTGCTCTGCTTTTATTAGACATAGCAAAAAGGTTTTGATAAAGCCTGGCACACTGGCCTACTCTATAAACTTACGACATAAATTACCAAATCAATACTTGGCGCTGCTTATATCTTACTTTACAAATCGTTACTTCCACATTAATGCAAATGGTGCTTAAACATTCATGTAATACAATCAGGAGTACCTCAAGACAACGCACTATGACCGGTGTTAAATCAGATTTATATGTCAGACTTATAAGAAAATATTAATACTAGTACTGTTTGTAGACAACACCGCTATATTAGCAATTGATGAAGACTCGACAACAGCATCCAATAAACTACATCATATAACAGATGTAGAATGGTGGTTTAATTTATGGAAAATTAAAGTTAATGAAACAAAATTCACACAAGTTTTATTCACATTAATACGCGATCGCTCGCGCTGTTAGATAAAATCTAACAACTTATTTTAAGAATAACTATAATAATTTCGATGATGAATAATAGGCCCTCTACCAATGCTTCTTCTACATAATAATGTACGAATAACACCAAAACTGCTGATTTAGTGAAATTTAGCGACGACTATTTCCTGTTTGTAATCCAAGATATGTGAAATGTTAGAAAAAAATCTAACGCGCGAGTGATCCCGTGTTAAACAAAGGTAAAAATGTCCTAGTTAATTTAAATAATAAATTTGTTACAGTATCACTCAACGCAAAATACTTGGTATTACACCTTGATCAACGGATTACATGGAACGTTCGTGTAATAGCCAAACGAAAACAACTTCATGTACAAAGATTTGCTATTTGGAAAATAGTCGAAATTGTCGACTGAAAATAAATTATTAATATACAAAATAATCCTCAAGCCAATATGGGCATCATGCAGATTTGGAGAATAACCAGCAATTCCAATATTAACATTATTCAGCTATTCCAGGCCAAGTTTCTACGCAGCATCTCATCGTCACCAAGTATATTCGGAACGATAACTTACACAAAAATCTCAAAATACTCACTGTTAAGGTGATTACACAATACAGCAACAGTTACATCCAGCGAATAACGAGTATGTGAGTCCACTGGTAGGTTGATGGTGTGGATAATGACACACGATTCAAACGTCTTGGACGACATAGTCAGCTTGAACTTAAGAACCGAATTTAGCTCGTTACACACACACACACATATATAATTAATAACTATGAACACGTAAAGAAATGTTATGATATAAATTAGCTTCTAATATTGTTCCGACATTATGTAAAAATTATTAAATAATTACGAACAAATTTAACGGATTTCTTATCTGTAAATAGATTAGATAAAGCGACGAAATAGACAGGATAACGTCGATAACCACTCAATGTGAAGTGAACAACACGACGATTCACAACGTACACAAAGATTACCATTAATCATTCTCTTGGAAGATTAGAAATAAAATATAAAAAGTTCAACTCTCATGTCTTTAAGGCCATTTTAGTCGTTAAAATACATACAGGCATACATGTGTATAAGGAGAAGAACAAACGGTATATTTGAATAAGTCTTTCAAAAAAATCATAAAGATACGTTGTGTAAAATCAGCATGAAAAGCATATCAAAAAGAAAAAAAAAGGCCAGTATATTATATACGTGTGTGTGTGTGTGTGTTACATGAATACCGTTGTATTATATATATATATATATATATATATATATATATATATATATATATATAATTTATGCAAGGGCGAACTCGTTTAATACCTTAAAATTTGAGTTTCCTCTTGACATTGTCTTAGAGTAAGATTTTCTTCATTTAAGTATTGCATCGCTGCTAATTTCTTGCGCAATAACGTGATTTCTTCTTTCATCATCTGATATTCTAAACCGGATAATGGTTCGTCATTATTTTCCGTAATTTCGACAACCGGCTTTTCTTTAACATTACCGTCCGATAACGCCGGTTCCACAATGATAGTACCATATTCGTCCCGAAATATTTTCAGTCTTTTAAATAAAATTGCGGCCGGTCTCGACCGATGACCGGACGACCGATCACCGAGTTCTTCTCTAACGACCATCCTTACATCGTTCACGAATATCTGACAAAGAGGAGCAGGGAAAAAAAAAAGTAAAAGGGATAATAAAAATAGAAAATTATACCCATAAAATTTTGTCAAAATTAAATAAATCGTTTTTTTTTAATTATATTTTTCGAAAATTTTATCGATCGAAAAAGCGGACGCAAATAATAAAATTAAATTTAGCTTTCTGCAGAGATAGCATGCGATTGTTTTTAACCGCAAGGATAATTACAAGCGTAACGATCCTTTTACAATATAAAAAAAATCAATAATATTGAAAAAAATAATTATATTCAAATTTCACGTAATAGTTATAGAATTATTATTCAATTCAACTTAAATACAACACTTAACGAATATCATATTTTAATTACATTTTAATACGACGGAAAAATGTACTGAATTTAAAATTTAAAAATAAATTTACATAGAGTTAATTATAATTTTTTAATTACTTCGAAAATCCAAAATGTATAATTTCGTACCAAAATTTAATAATGCGCGCTGAACTTATATAAGATTTAAAAAATAAACTTTATTTAAACATTACATTTAGATGATTTTTTTTATCTTTAATTAATATTTACTTTTCGTGTATTTTATTTTCAATGCTTATATGTATACATTTTCAATTACTATTTATGCGTTTTATTTTTTTACTCAACGTCGATTTGTCTTTCATATCGACACATTTTTTAAAAATATTATTACCTACTTATTCAAATACGTTTCGATTTGTTAAAATTCTCGAATTTGGAAATCTATTTAACTTGTTCGATTTCGTTTGCTGTACTTTCAAACAATAAATTTATTATTTTTACTTTTAATTTTTTAAATTCACCTTTTTTTCCCTTATTTTTTAATATTTCGATTCATGTTCGATCATACGAAAATTCGAGTTTTCTTTTTATTATCGGGTAATTGTTTATCCTCGGTGGCTTCTATCATTTATTAGCTACTTCCCCGTGTTCTTTTATCATTTAGCATTTTTTCGATTATCCTCGCGCGATATCCGTTACATATCGTGTCCAATTGTACCATTTAATTTTCATTCACTTTTTTATTTTTAGTTTATTTTTTTTGGAATTTTCCTCCAGCACAGAACTTCAAACAATTAGATTACGCTTATTCAACATTTATAACATTTATAATTAATATTTTTATTATTATTATTATTTATTTTTTTATCAACAATCACATAATTATTTTATAAGCTTGTTTAATTTATTTTTCCTAATAAATACCGTATATTTAAGAAAATAATTCTATTGTTTATGCTGATTTGCAGCATGTTATTGTAGACTGTTATATATAAGAAAGTAAAAGTAAGCTTGATTTGATATATTGTTGCGTGTGTACAAAAGTTCGCATAAAATACTGTTTTAATTTCCTTAACGCAAACGTCGATATTAAATGTTTTTTCTTTTTAATATATTCCCTTCCTTCCGTTTTCTGTATTCAAAAAATTGAATCATACTGTCTGAAATTTCATTTAATTAGTAAGATGTTCTATGAACCATAGCGAATGCAACAGTGAATAAACTAGAGGAGGTAATCTAAATGATGCGCCGAACCGCATTCGCATTTATCATCGACAATTTTCAATATTTTCACGTTCTTCGTATCGTAGTAATTATTCTATTTCAAATTTCATATATTGACCACGATAAATCATTAACATTAGGTGTTTTTTGGTGGTTTCCATTATTTCAATCGGGTATTTAAATTTTTCCTTCCATATTATGGTTTTAGGTAATTTCAAATGTTTCAGTCTGTAATTTTAAATTATAAATACAACCTTATTCTAATCGTAATCACCTCAAATGAAACCGGTTTATCGTCGTTTCGATCTTCTTCAACATTTTCTACTAATTCCGACAAATTCTGCAAAGTCATCTTATGCACTTCTAACTGTAGGTTATCTACGGTGGCCGTAGCGTGTGAATTTCTCCAATGAGATATGTTCGTTTCGGTCGACGGAATTATAGTAGGCGGACAGACTTCGTTTTCGAAACGAGCTTTAATCCACGCGTCCGTACTACTGAAAAATTCATCATACTTCAGCTCGTGCCAATCGCGTGCACGTGAACTGAATTTATTCTATTTAAAAGGAAAACAAAATATTAATAAAAATAATACAAAAAAAATTAATATCGAAAAACGAATTCAAATTATTATTATTATTATTACGTGGATATGGAAAAAGTGAAATTTAATTAGGTAATTGTCTAGACAAAAAAATATTAATTTTAACTATAACATTTTTAAAAAATACAACGCTTAGTAAATCCGCGATTGAATTCGAAAGTTTAATAAAATTTTTGAGTATATCCGGTTAAATTGACTCGGTTTTTAAAAAATGAATAATTCTTTACAAAAAAATTATTTTAATTCACTTTAAAATATATATATATATATATCTAATAAGTGTAAAATCGTCGCAATTACTAATATTTTAGAATAAATTTCACGAGCACCGCATTAAAAATAAAAATCTACACCATGCATTGTCAGGATGAAAACTACATCAGGAGTTCTCAGACATGAAAAAATGTGTGTTACGTAGTTTGGAAATAATTTTACAATAAAATATTGTGATTTTGTTTATTTTTTTTTTTTACTCTAACTACGAAGACCGAAATTGTTGAAAAATTCATGCAAATCGAAAACTATCTTTACGTGCAATAATTTATTAGATTTCACATTTTCATTTGCTGCAAGTCAACGGTTAATTTTTTTATAACTGTTATTTGTTCGAAACTATGTCGCTAGGTCATTAGAAAAAAATTAAAATAATAATATTAAAAATATTCTAATATTAAACCAATAATCGATGCAACTGAAAAGCATTACGCAGCAACACTATATGTTAAATGAAAAAAATATAAAAATATATAAATACCTTTAATTGTGTCTGATAGTAAAAGTATCAACACAACGATAACGAAGAACAGAACAAGCGTAAATATGAGCATGCAGAAAACAAGAGAAAAAAAACAACAAAATATTAAGAAAAAAAAATCAAATCGTATAAAAATAAATTAAATAATTATTTTTTACGATAAGTGTATTTAAAAAAAAAGTACGTGTAATGCGCGTAAAAATCTTTTAGAATTTCTTTTTTTTTCCTAAACATTTTTTTTCAGCCGTTTTAATATTGTCTAAATTTATAAGATATGCTACGAAGTAAAAAACATACTTTTGAATTTTCGTAATTTTACGAGAATTTTGAATTATTTGATAGAGTTGAAGAACACGACAAAATAGAAATAGAAGATTCGAAGTAATGTGCAAAGCAGAAATTTTTTTTCACAGCTAAACATAATTTTTTTTTATGAAAAACCGATTTTTTGTTTTATATAGGTTAAATTTTTGATTAACATTATTAAATGTGCGAATAAAAATGCAAAATAAGAAATATTTAATAATGCAAGGTGTAATAAAAAAGTAAAAATAATATTGGAATGGAAAAGAAGAACGTGAATTATTAATAAACGAAAAAATAATTCAAAAGTATAAAGAAAATAAGCAAAAAATTGTGAACTTACAAAAAATTATAAAAGTTAAATAACGAAAAAGCCGAAACGTAATCTTTTAAATTAGTCTTACGCATAATCGGTGAACAGCGGTAATGCATATAATTTGTTTATTAGTATTTTATTTCTTAAATTTTATTAACAATATATCATCATCGTCATGTCGTTGTAGCTAGCCAATCATTTTCTTCCATTCCTTCCTGTTGTCTGCTATGTTCTTCATCTCTTTATACGTTATTTGCATTCTTTCTTTTACTTGTTCCAATTTTTCTTCGATTATGACCTTCATGAATATGCCGCAGTATGTGCCCTAGAAGTCTTTCGCGTCTTCGCTGTATTGTTTCTATTAGTTTCCTTTTTTCATTTACCATTTCCAAAACCTCTTAATTCCTTTTTCACCTGTGTCCATGAGATCTTCATCATGCAGCGCCAACCCCACATTTCGAAGGCTTCCAAGCGGTTTTTTTTTTAAATTTTGTGTTAACACCCACGTTTCTGAACCATATTCCATATATATATATATATATATATATATATATATATATATATATATATATATATATATATATGTTTCCAAAAGTTTTTTCCCTATTTCTATTTTCATGTTTTTATTAAATAAATCTCTCTTTTTCACAAACGCTTGTTTGGCTAACGCAATTCTTGATTTTATTTCTTTATCACTTCTTCCTGTATTCGTTATTATACTACCCAATTTTTGTATTGGTTCTTCTATTACTAAGTTAAAAAGTATCGTTTTCTTCTATCATTCGTCTTATTCTATTCATTACAATTTTTATAATTATTTTTGATCTATGTGGTATCAAACTTATTGTGTCCTATATTCGAAACATTCTTTTGTGTTCATTTTTTTTTTTTGGACGTCCTATATACACTTTACGAATGCTCTGTACAAAAATTAAAATGAGATTTGTACGACAATCAAATATAATTTTGAAATGAATGTTATTAACATGATTCACTTCAAATAGTTGATATTGGTTAAATTGTTTTAAATGTTTTGCCAATGAAAGACAGACACATAGGTATAACGTACACGTACCAACGCATATTCTCCATGTATTTAAATATTATAAAAAGTTGTTTATACAACGCTCGGATATATCGCCACGAATTGATTTTGCATATAGAATGAATATTATTCTTTATACAAGAACGCTCGATAAAAATCTATTATGAAAATTTAATATGAATGTTGTGGTTTAAGATAAAAATGAACTTATCCGATTAAACGGATTTTAATTTTTTTTTCTGTATTCTGTTTAAGTAATTATCAAAGGCGACACCAGCGTGTAAGCTTAACATAAATTAAAATAATTATATTAAAATATAAAAGTTTTAAAAATATAAATGTTACAGCGACTATTGCTGACAATCAACATGTTGCTGATTAGCGTTTTTTAATTGAAAGTACGCTGATCTGTTTCAGCATCTATATATACGTACAAATAAGTTGTGTTTTGAGGAGCGAGTAATTTGGAATTAGCGATATTTATATTAATAAATTTGAGCTTTTGAATGGCGGACAAATATATATTTTTCATAAAAAATTAACGAAAAATAGGTTTATATTATTACATTAACTCATTTTATCTGTACCATTACTTGTCGTTTTTAACAAATTTTATTAGTTCATTTGTTTATATTATACTTTATTCTAGAGACGTCGCCAATTATTAAAATATCACAAATAAATAAATTATTTATCGTTTCTATGAATATGCGGAATAAAAAGTTTACGTAATTTATTTATAAAATGAGGTGATATTTTTATCTACACCGAATTTATTTATATTTGAAGTTTTTCAAAATGATTTTAAAGCTAAATAAAAATAAACGTTTATTACGCAATCGCAACAATAAAAACAGAAAAAAAAAATAAATAAATAAACATAACTTACCTGCAATTCATCCCACGGTATAGAAAAACATTCTTCAATCGATACCTTACCGATTTGTAATTTCATTATCGATTTTAGACTTACAGATTGAGCAGTGAAATCAATTTGACCCAGCTTAACAGTCGTTGAAGCAACCTACAGTAAAAACACGAAAATGTCTACATATATTACACAAAGTACCGGTCAAAATCAAAACAGGAGTGCGATAAGGTTGCCCATTATCACCGGATTTATTTAACATCATAGTAGAGCAAATTCTACTAGAGGCTTTTGAAGATACAAAATATGCTGTAAAAGTAAGAGGACGAAACGTACGAACTATCAAATATGCTGATGATTTGGCCTTATTAGCAGATGATAGCCTACGTATGCTGCAGAAAATGATATTTAAAGTAAACGAATCAGTAAAAAAGTATGGAATGCAGATTAATACTAAGAAGACCAAGGTAATGATAATAGGGATAAAACCACCACAAATGAATATGGTAATCGACCGAACAAACCTTGAGCAGTTTTCATCGTTCAAGTACCTGGGAAGTACCATTACTCAAGATAGACGTAGTTCCCAAGACATACGGGAACGACTTATAGAGAAACAGGCTATGTTGAAAAAAAAAAATAATAACCAACAGAACAATGCCCATAGAACTACGAAACATGCGCGTTGCCAGTAGCATTTTATGAATCTGGACGTGTACAAAACGAAAAGAGGATAAGATAGAAGCATCTGAAATATGGTGCTGGAGGCGGATGGAAAAAATAAGCTGGACGAAGGAAACAACAAACCAGGAAGTTTTGAAACGAGTCAATGAAAGGCGACAAGTACTTTAACAGATAAAAAAAAAAACGGAAACTATGTTGTATGGGACACGTGTTATGGATGTTTGCTGATGCAATTGAAGGCGAACCAGTTCACGGACTGTTGCACCAGATGATGATGATATTACACAAATGATAAAAATAATTAATCTCGACGTATTTAAAAATTTTTAAATTATATTATTTAGAGGACAAATGTGAGATGGGGCGAAATAATTAAGATATTTAATTTATAAAGGCGAAAAATAAAATTTCTACAAAAGCGCTAACTTATTTTGCATTTATTTTTCAGTAATTTTGTTTATATGTTTTATGAGAGGATAAACGTATTATTAAATGAACCAGTTTAAAAGCATTTGCCCATCGTGAAGTGTGAACAGAAAAATTTTGCGTATTGCAAGTTTCGACAAATTACGAACTGACGTCCGAAAAATGGAATCTGTCGTAAAATATAGCACATCGTCGCCGAAATTATACAATAATTTACAAAGAGCTGTAAGTAAATTATAGTCACAACGGTACCAGTAAACCGAAAAAAAAAACGAAGGACAGAAGATAAGGATACTATAGTAACAAATAAAAGGTTTTCTCTATTAAATGTACATTTCGATTCTATGAGCGATGCCAACCACATAGACACACACACGGACTAACTACGTCTACAACTGTGTGCAACAACCAACAGCATTTAATATGGATGCAATCACGAATGTTCTACATACGAATAATAACGCGGTAAATATATCGGATCGTATAATAATAATAATACTAATATAAAGATACCTCCCCTTGTGCTTCATTGTATTATAAAGAATCATAATAATACTTAACAGATAATTAAAACACTTTTCGCCTGTAAGATAACGATAAACTAATCGAAATATTTAAAAGCAATTCTAGCACACAATTTCACACTTACACTCCTAATTTATGCTAGTGCCTTATTTCACGGGATAAGTACAAAACAAAAAATGCAATAAAACAGTGTTTTAAATGTCAGTTTTTCGGTCATTTATCAATAAACTGTCATAAAATAACAAGATGTTTCAAATATTGAAAAACACATTTTACATGCGATTTTACCGATCTCAATATTTGCTGTGCAAACTGTAATGGACACCATACATCTCATTCTAAGCAATGCCCTCTTTTCTTAAAACTTCAGCAATTTCGTCACACCACATATTGCACACCTGTGCCAACACTAGCTTCAAAAATTTCTATGAAATACATACCCACATAAAACACCTAAAATTTGAAACTTTCACTGAAAAATACCTAATGATGATACTGCAATCTACACATTCTCGTATAGAGTTGATACCATTAGGAACAGATTCACAAACAGTTACAATACCATACAAAGTGGAAAATTAAAACGCAAAAAATTGAAGCTATATTATTTTCCAGACGTACGCCTCAGGTTCCATAGTGTATTACAATAGACAAAACTCAATTCGAGTGGAAATAACATTCAGTAATCACATCAACCGGAGTATTGATAAAGCTCATGCTCGTTTACATCAGTTATTCCCAATATTCAACAAGCGATCAAAATTAAATATACAAAACAAATTATTGATATAGACAGCTCTCATTTTACCAATCATCCTTTAGGCTTGTCCTATCTGGTGTAGTATAAGCAACTCGACGATCAATAAACTACAAATTCTTCAGAATAAATGCCTACGAATCATCCTTAATGCTCCATTTCATACAAAAATTTCTCACATGCACTCCGCAATCGTCCGTATATATCTCAAATTCTCAACAAGAAAGATGCTAAATTTTATCGTAAGTGCCTCATAAGTCAATATACACGTGTACAACAAATGGGTAACTACACTTACCATAGCCTTCAATTAAGATACAAAAGATACAAACATAAAAGAATTAATTATTTGCTTCTCACGCCCTAGACTTAGAAATAACATTTTTATAATCGCATACTACTTTAATTTACTTTACACTAACCAATTTATCACACGTTAACGCTATTGCTTATCATATTTACTTTAATCATATAAGTACGATACAACTACATGCTTGTACTTCTATCTATAGTTATAAGCATACTCATTACGTTTCCTCACTTCCTTTGTTCTATATTATATAGTATTTGTTGTATATATGCATAATATTTAACGCGTAAATTATTATTCATATTTTTTTCTGCTACGCAGAGTTTTTATTGTATTTTTCCCCTGTAAAATATTCTACTTAATAGTTATAAACTAACTTTAACAACTCGTTCACTAAATCTAAGTCGCGTAGTGAGAGCCATACGACTGTTCGGTATACGTATTTTATTGTGTATCTGCTTTGTAAACAATTTAAATATACTTATTATTCATTCATTCAAGCTAAATATTAAGAAAACGTATGAAATCAGTTAATTAAAAAAAAATATATATATTTTAAACCGTACTTATAAATTATTGAAAAGTTTTATAAGCAACATAATAGTTTATAAATTTATTCTATTATCAAAAACAATAAAATTAAAATCTTTAATGTTACTAATTAATAACAAAGCTTTTCGGCAGTTACGACATTTTCAAGTTAAAATAAATAAATATATATATCTATAATAATAATAAGAAAATATATGAAAAATATACACTTAAGTAAAAAGAAAAACGTCTAGCGTATGTAGTTCAAGGCTAAGATGCTTGTGTAATCTACAATTATCTACACTAAATACTAAAGACGTAAGTATATTCATAACGTGGTCTTTAAAACTAATTAATTATCAAACGTCATTAAGCTGTTTAATAAATTATTTTTATTTCTTAATTTTTATTCTAATAAATTAAAATTATTAAACAAATTTAATTAAATTCACGATGGACTAATTTTATCAGTATACTAAAAGTACGGGAATAGTTGTACTAACCAAATCTTTACGTTTGAAGGAATTAGTAAACGAATCTTTTTCGCTGGCAGTGGTCGTTGGAGTTGGTGGGCCCGAATATGTTTTTTCGCATAATGCATCATCAGCGATTTCGACGTTGATATCATTTTCGTGAATGGTAACTGATCGTCCTTTGCGCTTATGTTTGAAAATTTGAAACATAGCGTTCGCATCATCCTGATAGGCGTTTAACATGTAATTATCCGTGTCCGAACTATCGTCTGATCTAAAATGGTACAACATTATACTTGTCGATTTTTTATACGTGAATTTTTTTACAATTCATCACGTTGATATTTTGGTAACATTACATATACATAAAAAAACTACATTACCTCACCTGATTGATATCGCGTCACTCATATCGTCAGTCTGAGGCGATTTTGGTGTAGAAAAATCCATCGACATAATCTGCGAAAGTCCTTTCTTAATATTAGAAAATGTCGCTGGTCTACTTAGACTATTGACAGATTCAACATTACCTAACTCAGCCTGACGTTTAGAGTACGAAACTTCCATTCGATTTTCAACAGTTACAATTTCATCTTCTTTAATTGTATCAGATTTACAAGAAAATAATTCCTAGTATAATACGATCAACATTAAAACGCGGTTCGTTACTTCGTGTTCGCAATCTTATAAAACATACATCGCGTAAAATTAGTAAACCAATATTGTTAACAAGAGAACCGAATTGCAATGATTTCAGGATATGTAAATACTATAAGTGTTCGAATAAAATGACTAATTTAGAAAAAAAATACTTTGAAAAACAAAATTTTAACACAAAATTAAAAAAAAAAAAAAGAATCAAAGTTAAATACTAAATACTTCTTTCAAGACGATTCATAAGCGTCCGGGGCTATTTACTTAGCGGTAATTATACACAATAAAGTTACTTAGAGGTTAACTTTTATATTTAAAATGAAAAATGAAAATCAAAGTCCTGTTAAATACTTTAAATCAAATATTACGTTTAAGATTTGTCAATTTGTTATAAAAATTTCAGTTAGTTATTTAAACAGTTGCTATTATAAAAATATCGAATACTATAAAAATGTTTACAAAACCGCTAATTATTATATACAACCGCTTATTACGGTGTTTATATCGTAAACTACTCGGTTTAGTAAAGATTTTCCGTATACGAGAAAGTTAGGTAAAACATTTTTAGAATATTCATCCAAACTTGTTTAATCGTCGAATTAGTAAATGATAAGCGAAGTGGATAACTTTAGAACGAAGCTAAAATTTAATCTAAAATAATTTACACAAAACTATAAAGTTAATAATAAAAATAATCCGTCTAAAATTATTTCCGGTGAAAACCACGTCCTGATTATTGATATAATTTAACGTTTCGAGGGGACTTACACCTCATCAGAAAGTGATTCTGGCCGAAAATAAGTTTAGACGGATGGAAAACAACCACGAAAGTTTTAATAAATATATAATAAAAATAATATTTATTTTTTTTTTTTAATTACTGAGATTAAAATATAATTAGAATAAAGCCATTTAATGCGCTTTAGTTAAATATTAAAATTTTTTATATTTCCGACAATTTTCAAGTAAGGTTCATTTCAATATATTAATTGGGGTTAAAAAATGGTATGATAACTGAAACCAAACATTATACGCAAATAACGGAATAATAAAATAATAGAGATACGATATTTTCAAATTATAATTAACGTACGTCAACGTTGGTAACGGTATTATTCCATTGAATGCTACGTGTATCGATACTAGATGTATCCGGGATAATGGAAGATTCTACATCGTCCGGATCGCCGATAGAAGATTCTTTACCATTCGTATGCGACGCAGACGTAACTAGCGTTATTTCCACTTGAGGAATTATAGAAGTAACCACGATCGAACTACTAGCGCCTTTCCCCATTATTTTATCCGTATCTACTGTTAAAAATGTAGCTACCTATGGATATTACAATTAAATACGTCAACGCATCATTAACTTGATCTGAAACAACGTATAATGGTAACAGAAAAATTGACAACTTTAATATTCTCGAAAATTTTGGAAATCGATAAATGTATACGGCTTGAATATAATTCCAGCTAACGTAATTAAAAACGCGAATAAATTGCGACGTATGATATAAATAATAGAATATACATAAAATAGAAACGTAATTTTCATTTCTATTTCCAATTCCTTAAGTTCTAAGGGAAATATTCAATTTAAATCGATAATTAGTTTATAGACGACAACCGTCGGCTTATAAGCCGGCAAGGTTATCCGCGTAATAAAGCTGTACGTCAGTCGGGGAATGCTGATAGTAGAAATATATACACAAGAAGCAGAGACAGAAAAAGAGGGAAGAAACGTAGTAGCTAAATTATTTGAATAAAACTAAAGAATTGAATCAGAATTACATAACTACACAGCTATATAAACATAAATTTACATTATGTATATTCAGCGGCGTCTCCTAACAGTTAAGAGGATATTTTACGCATTCCAACATTAAAAATTCGAACACGTTGGAGTCGTTATTATAATACTTACTTCTTCCTTTATGTTTCCTATCCTCCTTCTTTAATCTTATCGTCAATCTTCTCAGGTTAGTCGACTCACTGGGGTCGTTAGTTTAATACTTACTTCTTCCTTTATGCTATCCTCTTTCTACTTCCTTTTCCCCTCGTTTTAATTCTGAACACCGTTGGTTGTGGTATTTTATAGCAGTACAACGAGAAAAAAAATTAAATTTCTTATATTATTGCAAAATAATTACGAAATGTTTGCGCTTCGGCAAACGTGGGTTGTATGAATTTGTTTTATTAATGATACGGTAACTTCTGATGCATTTTTGGCGGATTAAGCAGTATGAGTGCGAATGAGGCAGGGCTAGTTTATATTACAACAAGTATTATATTTTCAAACTATACGTTTCATTTTTATGTTCTAGTAGAAAGTATCAAACGAATAACTGTAATGATATATGCGACGGTTGGTGATAAATACGCATATCCTGTGTATGTAGCAGAATACTGTTACATAAGACCGCGGTCGGAGAGTACAAATACAACTAACGTTCCGCAGAGTGAGATAATAATGCTGTGTTATTCGTATTGATTTTGCGCTGTATTATCTTCCGCTTAAAAATCTACAAATAGAAAGATGTTTTCGGAAAAGTACGTAGGTGTTTGCATTTTTTTATTTCGTATATTTAAATACCTATGTTATAATATTCTATCTCACGCAAGCTTTTCTTTTATGTTAATTGTCCTACAAACAATTTTAATTTATACCATTTAATTATCGATTTGTCAATGTAAATCAATAAATTCGGTAATAGTTTTAAATTTTGAACATCTGAAAATATAAACACAAAATTTATTATTTTTATCGGTACATTAATTTTTAAATGATATTTTAAAGTCGTCCGTCTACATTTCCTATGAATGTTTCTGACAATATTCTACGTTATTTAAAAACCTATGCCGAAATGAACAAGTTTATCAAAAATATAATTTTGAATCCTACCGTTGTTTAGCAAATATGAACAATGAAATAAACTTTAATTTTAATCAGTTGGTGTTTGTCATGTGAATTAACAGATGGGTGGTGCAAGTAACGCTTGCATTATGAATGACCTTCAGAATGAATCCGCGTGTATTAGTTAAAATTAATCATCAATTTGGCAACGGTCGAGGACGCCCACGAAACGCTATAATCTAAAAGGATATACGCGGGAGGACGTCCAAGAAGAATCGGTTGAATGTAAAGTTTGTGTATATCGCGGATACTTAATTGGATGGTACATGAAAGGACTCTTCAAAGATAGTGGTAAGAAAATTGTTTGTTAAAAACCTCGGGGAAAGCAGTCTAATTATAAAGAAAATTCAAAAGCACAGGGGTAAAATCTTGGCATTATTTCCAAAAATGAAGGGGAGTGACATAAGACCGAGTTTTGTCATAATATCTATTTATGTTTGTGTTGGTTATGAGGTATTAATCCTATTTTATGGGTTGTTATAAAGTTGCACAGTGAACATTTCAGAACTGTTTGAGGAACATTGTTGTTGTTAACCGCTGCTACCGGTTTCCTTCTTTTAATATATTTTCTTTCTTGTGTCACTTACTAAACTACTAATTATATAATGCCAATTTTTCCCAAAGGTTTTTAGTCCGTTTAATCTCCGATTTTCCTAAGCCGTCAGCATATTTGTAGCGAAAATGAGAGCGGTCCAAATGTCGCTTTCCATTTTTTAACACAGCGTATTTTATTTCGGCATCCCATCTTCGCCCATTCTAATCACTTGTCCTATCCATTTAGCTCGTTTTTCTGCTAACATTTGTCCTACTGAAGCTCACGATTTATATTTAATATGTATTCATTAGGGAGACTATTCTTCCATGTAACCCATACACACAACACACAAATATATATAT
This sequence comes from Coronaproctus castanopsis, assembly GCA_032883995.1. Classification (NCBI taxonomy): domain Eukaryota; kingdom Metazoa; phylum Arthropoda; class Insecta; order Hemiptera; family Monophlebidae; genus Coronaproctus; species Coronaproctus castanopsis. Next base: position 70,811,065 of record CM065052.1, on the reverse strand, counting down.
ATATATATATATATATATATATATATATATATATATATATATATATATATATATAAAACACATATAAAACGCAGATAAGAAAAATTTCATTGAAGATGTACTGAAATGTATAATGAATAAGATATGCCCTTGTCTCTTATCTAGCATCTTGACATAGTTTGAACATGATTCGACAAATGAGTTTCAGTGAGCACTATCAACACATATACACACCAACGCATATACATATACATATATATAATTAAAATAGCAAAATGATCAAAAATAGTTGGAATTTTATTTTAAATATACCGCGTCAGTGGTTTATTATGTACGTAGACGATTGAGTTCATCATTGCGATTTCATACATCGTGTGTTTACTTTCATATACAAATAAAGAATTACATAAAAAGAAATAATCACTACATTTATTCAAACAATAACGATTACTAACAATCAAAACTTACCTCTGAAAATTGTTTGGCTATTTTCATCAAAAATAACGTCTGATGCTTATTAATTTGTAAACTAATCAAATTTGATACGCACGTCATAACATGAATATCATCTAAATTAGAAGAAGCATCCTTTTTAGAGGAGAACGGATCAATATGAACCCACAGTGTCAGCGGAAAAGCATCGAGAAATGGAACCGGGTGATTACTTCCAATAGCTCGGGTGCCGTAAAATTCTCCCAATAAAGATTCTAAATGCACGCACCTGTCAAATAAATAGTATACATATATTTTATCGATGATTGTGCATTTTTAACTTAATAAATTAATTCACAGTAATCTTAGGAATAGTCATGCAATAGGAATATGTGAAATTTCATATCCAATATTCATACACATTCTTGTTTCTAAAGTTTAAATTTCTTAGACTTTTTCCTTTCTGTTCACATGATAAGAACAATTCAACGAAAGTGCTGACAGATGCTTTCGCCAGTATACTTCTCAATTTTGATATTCTAGGTAAGATGAAATATTTTTATTAGTTATCGCATGGAAGAACAGATCTGTCAATTACTCATAATGAAGGCACCGTTGCGTATATATATATATAAATAATTTTTTATAAAAAAAGATTGACGGTATTAATAAAAATCTAAAAATAAATTTATAAACCTTTAAACATTTAACTTTCCGCTAGTACATTTACACATACATACATACATATGAAGAGATTTGGATCAATTAAAATAATATGAAATATATACTTCACAAAATATTTAAACTCTGATATTTCACGATTAAAATAAGTGCAATGAATAAAAACCTATATTATTAAAACATGACCGAATTAATCATCCCCCCCAGGGGGTACTTTCTTCTGGGGACCGGAGCTTTAACCGGTAGCGGACGCGTCCACAGGTGGCGGATAGTAGAACGGCCTACAGATATGTAGGTTAGCTGCGAATAAGACATTAGTCAAATAAGCAGTCGCGGACCAAGAGCGGCTACTGGTGAAAAGCCTCAGACAGGTGATTCCAGTAGTGACAGGGTAAGAGACACGAGGATGCAGGTGGTCAACTTGAGGAACTGACCATAAAAGTCTGCATGAATCTTATGTCTGTCTCTTCCTCGGCGGATTTAGGTCGCCGTAAAAGCCTAACAATGTTACCTCCTCAGTAACAAACCGCTTAAAATATGAGTATTGGAAGCAGGATACTCATTACCGAATACAGGCGTGATGAACTTATTGCAGAAGCGGCTGTATTACAGACATATTTGGACGTGGTGCACATATTGCACAAGCGGCTAAATAACTGCGCTGAAGAAAGCAACGGAAAACTACTTCAGTACATCTTCCAAGAAAATAATCATCATGCAGGACAAAACTATACTATTGGCCCCGAGTCTCCGGCGCTGCTCTGCAGCAGGGGTTCGAAGAATACCCGGAGGTAAAACTAGTTCTGCAGAAGAGAAGAATAGCGGCAAATAAAATCTGCCCTCAATGAAGCGACTAAAGAACATCTTACTAATTATACTGACAGACGACATAAGAAATCAATTACTAATGAAATACTTTATTTAATGGAGCAGAGAAGAAAAAAAAATAACAATGTATCCGAATACAAACAGATTGATAGAACCATTAAACGGAAGACAGCACAGGCAAAGGAAGAATGGTTAATTGCGCAATGTAAAGAGATTGAAGAATTACAAAAGATACATAACGAATTTAATATTCATAAGAAAATTAGAGAAATAACACATACATATAAAAAAAAGACACACAACTATCCTTCAGATGGATAATGGAGATATCATTACGGGAGCTATAGATAAAATAAAAACGTGGGAATATGTAAAAACTCTATTTAATGATCAAGAAGACATAACACCTCAAGATGAAATGGATACCTTGCCAATTTTAGAATCCGAGGTGGAAACTGCAATCAAGCAAGTTAAAGCTCGCAAAGCGGTAGGACCAGATGATATACATGCTGATGTATTGAAACTATTAGGTCCCATGGCAATACGGAAAGTAACTAGGTTTTTCAATGCCGTATACAGAAGCGAGATCTTACCTAAAGATTGGCTAGAATCAGTATTCATCACCATACCACAAACTCCTAATGCATATAAATGCGACGATCATAGACTAATAAGCCTTATGAGCCACGTCCTGAAACTTTTCTTGCGAATAATTCATCGGCGAATATTTCAAATTTGCGAAAAAAACATGAGATGGAACCAATTTGGTTTTCGTAATGGGATGGGAACTAGAGAATCGCTTTTTTGTATGAAAACAATAATTAAAAAACAACTTGATTCTCACAAAACTGTTTATATATGTTTTATAGATTATAATAAAGCATTTGATAAAGTACAGCACAGAGAATTATTTAAAATGTTGAGGAACAATTAACCAGACAGATTTAAGATTTTTACAAATTCTTTATAAAAATCAACACGGTAGAGTATTAAAGATGATCAGTTAACTACACGAATACCAATACGACGTGGAGCTAGACAGAGTTGTGTACGGTCCCCAACATTGTTCAACATATATTCAGAAGCAATTTTTGAGCATGCTTTAGAAGGACGAGACATAGGAATACAAATAGGAGGTGATAAAATTTTAGTGATTCGTTTTGCCGATGATACGGCATTATTGGCTGAATCTGCAGAAGATCTGCAGCGAATATTAGATACAGTTGCTACTGTAAGCCAAGAAATGGGAATCAATATAAACATTAAAAAAAAAAACAAAATTCATGGTAGCTTTCCGCCAACCAGTTACAAAAAAAAAGTTATTTCTCAATGGGAATAAAATTGAATAAGTAAATAAATATAAATATTTAGGTAGCTGGATCACAAGAGATAGTGACCCGGATGTAGAGATACGAGCTCGAATTAAAATGGCCCGAGACATGTTCATGAAATTCAAACACGTTCTTTGTAACCGAAAATTAAGCTTAGATGTCAAAAAGAAGGTTCTGGGTTGTTACGTGTGGTCAGTACTTTTGTATGGGTGCGGAACTTGGACGATAAAAGAAAATATGAAGAAGCGCATCTTATCGTTCGAAATGTGGTGTTACAGAAGGATATGGAAAATTCCGTGGACAAGTAAAACTAAGAACGAAGAAGTGTTAAAACTTATGAGAACTGGCCGGATACTAATGACTATAATAAAAAGACGAAAAACTGCGTTTTTGGGACACTTAATGCGAGGATTGAAATACCACCTTTTACAAACAATATTAATGGGCACGATCAATGGTAGAAGATCTCTTGGCTTGACAATATTAAAATATGGACTGGAATTCAGAGTGCAGCGGAACTAATCAAAGCCTCAAAAGATCGGAACTCCTTCCATCATATAGTGGAATTCATACATGATGATTAAGCAATACCCGGAATCGGATGGCACGCGAAGAAGAATTAATCATCTTAATACGACTCGCAGTTAAGTCGATTATATAGATTTTCATAATCGCTTATATACAAGAAAATGTCAAAATCCCCTTATGCAATGCACGGATTAGTATCAAAATATCTTAATTTTTCATTGGTATAATTTTAATTTATAATTATTTTGTCGATATAATCTTACATAACTATATAAGGATAATTCCGTGTTGGCATAGTTGCTAGAGCGTTTACTGTGTCAACAAGAGTCGAAGATTCGAAACCAATTTGCTATATAAAGTTTATCATCAGCATGGAACTCTGGCAATGGCACTACACTCTGTATAATATCATACGTGCACTTATGTTGCATATAATTAGTGCATTGAATATAAACCAATTTCGTACCCGAAAATAACGCGAGCTAATCACGATGTATGGCAAGGAAAAATGTAACGACAATGACGATGTAGTAAGTAATACGCATATATAGAATTTTCGTTCTATTGGAAGTTTTTCAAATAAAATATCAACACATACTGTTGTTATTTGCATTAACGTGCCGTGAACTACAACATTAGCCAGAGGCACGAATGAACGCGGTTTAGATATTATGCAGGATATTAGATAGTTTTGGAAATTGGAAGAGGATCTGAATCTTTTGTACATTATCTTCAAAAATTTTAGGAAAAGAGCTGGATATGTGCGAATTTCTTGCATTATATCAGAACATACATTTCAGGTGCTGTAATTTTACGCGTATTAATTTTAAACGATAAGTGGTATTTAATATAGAACGGAGTTGATTTTACGTACCACACATCTTTCGCTTCTATCCATAGTAAATCTTGAGATAACATATTTATTGCTTGCTCGATATCATCCGATGGCAAACGACTAGTTACATTTCTAACATTGTCTTTTCCTAAAATATAACACGATTATTAATTTTTGTAAAAAAAAAAACAAAACTGTGTTACCAAAATGTTACGCAGAATAAAATAAAATGTAATAGAATTGTTCGTTGAACATTTTTAATAAGTTTGTATAAATTAAATTCTATAAAGGATTTAGGGGCGATATTTTCGATTAACCACTTTTTTTTGGCGAAACGATAATTGTTGAACAGTCTCTCCCTCTCTCTCTCTCCCACGAAAAAATTTAGATGAGGACAACGACGTCTTATATTAATACTGTTATAATTAAATATACTACTCATAATGTAAGAGGTTTCGAGAATTTTTTTATTTACTCTCAATTAACCCCTTCCGTCAATATTGCAAATTTTTGATATTTTTAATTCGTAATTTTTGCTTATTAATTATCTACCCTCACTGTAATAAGAAACGCACGAAATCTATACATACGAATGGTTACCTTGAATATGTTGAATAAATTTTTCCGTCATAGACGAGAGATCCGTAGGAACGGACGGAAATTTTTCGGTAAAAAATAAGGAACGTTTTTGAGACGCATCGACCAATTCGCCTAATTTATATTTTGACGAATACGATTCTCCCGATCGTGTATTTGTTATCGACAACCTGCTAACTTGAAATTGTAAAGAACGCGGGCGATCTTTCGACTCTCCTTTATCCAGAACGGTTTCAAAAACAATCTAAAATGAATTTTATTAGTTATAAATGTAAAATTAAGTTCAGTCTAATTTCACGATCAAAGCACGATATTGACCGAATAATTGGAACGCGAGGAAATAAAACATAAAACATATATGCACATACATGTAAAAGGAATATATAAAATAAATAAATTAACAGAAAACTTAACGTACGCGTGGCATTATTAATTCTAATTTAACGTCCATATAAAATAACTGATCGGATTCTTCATGTTGTTGAACAGCGGATGTCATCAATACAGATTTATGTAGATTAATAAGGAACGTATTTAACCATAATATTGTAGGAACATCGAACTGTACTTCAACTGGATAAATTTGTACATAAAATTTTGGAGCAGGTACTAGAAAAATAATTATATATATATAAAAATATGAGCATGCACGTAACTTCAACACACCACACACACAAGCAGATGTATATATATATATACATTATATTTGACTACACGTATAAATATACATAGTTTATATTGCTTGATTTGAAATATACTTTCATCACCGTCTGACAAAACTTTATATTTCTTCCATGTGACGAAATTTAGTTACGAAAACATAATTTGTAATATGTGCCCACCGTACTTAAAATTAATTCACAAATGTTTGTGATTTTAATTTATAAGCTAAAGTATCATGTGGAACTGATTATTATGTTGATCTTGGCTCGAATTACTACTAAGAAACAACTAATAAGTGATACTATCGATGCATTCAAAATTCACCGAAGTAATGTATAAATTCTATTAATAGATAATCCGATCCGGCACGACGCCATGATAAATAATTTGATTTGGCACAAATCGACAGTTTAATTTAACAATTTAGCGGTTCAGAGATGACACTGTCCGTGATTGGTGGTCACCAAGATTAAACAAACAAATTTGATCGATCGTTCACGCGACGTAGGTGTGTTCATATTTTGGAGCACACACTAAACACTGTATGCGAGTCAAAACGTTAGTCTAAATATGCAAGTTTCATAAAATACTAGTTCATTTTTTCACATAATTAGTAAATTTGTTATGCGCCGGACTTTTTAGAATATGATTAAGCACGATATAATTTCACTTAATTTTGACTGCCCTCCCCCGTATTATTTTGCAAAAATCAACAGTAATTACAATCATCAATCTGCTTTCCGTCAAATGTTAAATTTTTCAGTTACTACATAAGTGCAGATTATTTGGTTGTATTTGTTACAAAAATTATCTTTGAAAGTTTCAATTACATTTTATATGTATCTTGGCGTATAAATGTTTAAAAATATATTCCTAGAGATGGTATACTAAAAATTAGCGTTGCAATCATTACCTATCAACCTTAAACAACTCTAACGGTTCAATTTGAAAACAACTAAAGTACCAAAAAAGAAATGTACTCCTCATACCTCATCAGAAAATTAAATACAGATTGGGCTAAAACCGATAATGAAAAGGTTGATACGTTTGTCAACTATTTTGAAAACATTTTTCAACCTCGTGATAGGGAAAATCAACAACATACGGAAAAAATAATGCGAAACAAGAGTAGCATCATACAGTACTCCCATAATTACACATATATTACGCTAAATAGGCTTCGTACATTATCAAAATCTCGCAAAATAATAAAGACCATAGAGAAGATGGAATCATGAATAAATTTTGAAACAAGAAAGGACTTTTACTACTTTTATACATAATATAACATATGCTACGAACCAGATGGAAAAGTCTCTAATTATATTTATCCACAAACCTGACAAGCCGACCGACTACAGATGTTTCGTCCTATAGACAGATAAGTAAATGTCTGTATATAAGCAGTAGTACGACAGAATGCATAATATATTTGCTCAAAAATTGAAATCCGTTAATATCACGCATGGAAACAATCGGACTCTTAATACAGTTAAAATATTAAATAAAAAACAATGTAGAGATGCGCTGTCTAACCAATAATAAGTGGTAGTAATTAAATAACATAAAATATTGACACGTGCAAAAAAAAACAGTTTTATCTATTAGGACACATTATTATTTAGGAAACGTTGGATTAATTATCAATTGCGTTGATGATCTAAGAGTCGGCATGCAAAAAAATCTTCACGTTGTTCGTTTATTTTTATGTAAGAAAATTATCGATGTAAACTTTGTTAACACGTTTGATTTTTTGCGTTTTGTTTTCAAACATCCTTTCAGATTTCAATTTATTTTGCAGCCCTTAGAAGAGTTTTTCCGAACTGTTGATATTATAAAACCGCTTGATAGCATACACTACGGCCAATGCTGAAAATTTTGATTATATTCAGAGGCATCGTCAGGAAATTGCTTATCCTAATTTATTTAAATAAATTATCAATATAAAATAAAATGAGTTGCACAAACTCACAGGGAAATTGTACGTCGCCTGGGAAATAATAATACGTAAACTCTGCATGTATCATTTCATTTTCCGGCAAAGAATAACGATCTTTATCGGCTAAAAAATAAATACTTTAATTATAAAAACAAAAGTTACTTCTAAAAACGTTATGATAATTATAAACAATAAATCGAATTTCATATTTGAAATGTGCATCAACGCAAACATGTTACCCACTTCATGTTGACAGCTGTTTAATTTAATTTTGCACTTTTAAGTAAATTTTGAGTAAAGAAACTTACTGGTAAAAATATTTAAAATTTTTTACTAAACGCCAAAATGAAAAAGTAAAAAAGAAAAAAAAATCGTTAACACATATACCTGAGTAAAGAATTATTTCCAGACCGGAATTACAAGAAATTTTGAACACAAAAAATTTTAATAATTTTCATATCAATGCGCACCTTTCAGTAGAAAAATATCATAAATAATTATTTACTAGATAATTATATTTTAGACATTATTTCAAATTTTAATCTTAAATTTTTAACAGCAATTGTCTACAAGTTCGAAAAATACTATCAAACTTATTTAATATAAAATATTGCATACTCATTTATTTTCTTTTACGTTAAACAAATGTATAAAATGTTTTTAAAAACAAATAAAAAATGTATTAAACTGGTCGTATAGTCAGAATAATATGACAAATACAAATAATCTGTAGCTATACATTTAGATCAATTATTTAAGTAGGGTAACGATATAAACTTTATACCATGATTAAGTACAGCAGTGTGTTAAAAATTATTCTGAGGCGTACACATACAATTTTTTCGGTACTTATTTTATTTTTTAAAAAAGAAACTACTATAAAATTTCTTGAAAATATAAACAAATAATAAAATAAATATTTAATTGAAAAATTATTGCATCGCATGGACATGCAATTAACGTCTAAAGGTATATAAATCGCATAATTTTTAAATAAAAAAAAACCTCACCCTTAATAAATTCTTTTGGAAAATTTGGTTTTTTAATAGTGGTAACTCGGTTAATGGTAAAATCACTCATCCTCAGCAAAAGGCATGCGGTCATTATTTTGTTAAACTCACTGGTTAAATATCTCTTCACCAAGTTTTTTCCAGTGTGCGTATCCTGAAATGAGTAACAACGAAATATGAAAAAATTTGAAATGTAAATTTATATCACTAAAAAAAATATAATACAGTTGAAAAAATATATATATATATATATTTCGTGAAGGAATATTTTTTTATAATAGTCAATACATAATTTATGGTGTGATAAAAATTATCAATTTTTGTATTTTATTAATAACACATTTTGCTTGGTTCGTTAAATTTGAACGATATCCTAAACATAATACGACAACAATGAAAGTACTAGTTTGATGACACGTAGTCAATATAAATGCAGAAAATGTGTAAAAATTAAAGTAAATAGGTTTCTAATCTTTATAAAATATTTAAAATAAATTCAACTGAAATTTTGACGTGTTTACAAAATTTCGAAAACTAATATCAATATAAAATCAAAACTACAAATTTTTTTAATTTAGAATTTGTATTTAGTTTTAAACTACCTTTTAGGTTTGAATTCATTAGTCCCTAGTTCATATACTATGAAAAATAACGCGACTGTATTGGAAAAATGAGCAATTATAGCTACATGAAAACATTAATATTAAGGAAATAATTTTAATAAAAGCACTTGAATTATTACATCATAATTAAATAATTATTTGATTGATTACTTCAATCGAACGTGTTAAATATCTCGGATACGCTAATTCATTTAGAGAAAAACATGGTTAGCAATATTAACTCTACACTACAATTATTACATCAATCTGAAATTACACAATACATATGTGAGATTGTGTAATATCTATAATTGCGAAAATTAAAAACCAGTCAAAAATTAAATTTAAAGTTAGATAAGAAATTATCCTTATTATTTAACTAAGTATTTTGCACAAAGATTTAAAGATTCTAGAAGTAATTAATATTATAATAATGTTTCCAAAAAGTATAGGCTTGGTAAAAGACCACGCGTGCAATTTTATGATGTAAGACAAAACAATAAGATTGGGTCACATAAATTAGTAAACTTTATTTTTAAATTTAAAATTTAACATAACGTTTAAAATTAGAGAAATTTTCCGGTTGTGCAAAAATGAGACACGAATACAAAATAATCACAACTTAATTTTACCTTTAACGAACCATTATCGCTTGTTTCGTCATATGACGATGTTGATCGATACATAGAATAATTATCTTCAACCAAATTTAATAATAAATTTCTAAACTCGTTTTGCGATTGCATTAACCACTGCGGATGAGGATATCTCGACTCGCTATAAAGACCCCAATGACTACGATCTTTGATAGCTAAATGATATGGATAGAAATCAATTTGAAAATCACATAATTTTATCTGTATAGCTCCACCATTTTGTAGTTCCGGATAAGCAGAACGATCAGCTAGAAGAGAAGAATGTGTATTTTAACAATCTTGACATATTTAGAAAAGCAAGTTTAAATAATATAAGATAAATGATTAAATTGTGTTGTTAACTTCTGCTTTCAAGGCGAAAATATGAATTTTCTGTTGTTTTTACAAATATTTTTAATTTACTAAAACATTTAAATATTTTTCGGGCAATTTCTACATGGTTTCCTAAGGAAGAAAAATAAGTTCTTATAGATATTCATCGTATGTATTTATCAGGAAATTATTGGTTTTATTATGGTGAACTTATTTATCCTACAAATTAAACAAAAAACATGTAGAAGATTAAATATTCTCCTGGATTAATTTAAAATACTAACAAAGAAAACCTGTAAGAACTAACAAAGTTAAAAATGTTTTAAATGAGTGGAAATTTTAATAGATCATATAAAGAACTATAAATGCACAAGATTAACTAAAATGTGTTATTTTACAGGTACATTATTTAAACCGTTTTGAAAGAGGGTACGGTTAAAATAGTTTTTGGAGCGTTTAAAATGAATTTATGATTTTTTTATTTAAATGTAGTGTTACGTTTAATTTACTAAATTAATATTTCAAGAATTTAAAAACAATGTAACTTTTAAGATATAAGAACTTCGCCAAAAATTAATTTCGTAACGAATTAACTATATTATTACGTCAGATGATAAGGTTACATATGCGCAACAATCACTACTATATAAACATGTGCTACATAGATGAAACCATATGTGTACATAACCACATATACAAATATGTATCTTAATTTAATAAGGTGCTTTTAGGAAAATATCGTGCTTATTTAGGTAGTTGGTGTAATTTAACTACATGGAAGAGAAAGCACGATCTACGTATTAAGAAACACCACAAATTTTATATAATAAAAGGTTATATAAAACATGCATTTAAAATGTGGTCCTATAAATCAATAAAAATGTATTTAAAAAGAAGTCTTCTAATGTCAATGTGACTATAATTACTTCCGTTATTCAAAACGTACAAATATTAATATAACAGTCTTGCTTATAATCAATACAAACATACAACAGTTGCGATTATTAGACATAATTAAAAATTGATTCGTTCTTTTATTTGATATAACATTGTTAATATACGTTTCTAAAACAAATTTAATCAGCAAATAATGTAACGGTCATATAATCCACTGATAAGTAGAAACTGTTTATGTGACTCCTACACACAGTAGGTAATTATCAATATGTTATTCCACATAAAGATATCAAAAATACGTAATTGTTTATTTTCAAAACATGTACCTAATAATATAGGTGAGGTTGCTGATTATAAAACATTTAAAAAAATTGATCATGTTATTGTTAGAAAATGTTTTTATTAAATATATTATGAATAATCAACATTTATATGATCAGAATCGTCGAAAACGCTTATGAACAATGATTTACGTACAGTTTTTCAGCACGTCTGGTGTTTTTAATCTCTGCAAACGTTTAATATTGAAATAAAAGATAGATAAATATGAAAAAAATTGTGTCAGATAAAATGAATTTTAGATGCACACATTTTTAAATTCTATAAAACATTTTACTATTTACATAATATTCAATCAACTTACGACCGGGATCATCACTTATATGAAGATCTATCTTCTGCGCTAAAAAATGATACGACGTTTCTACCACATCATGACGAGAAAATATATGGGACATTACTGACTTGTTGTGTACCATTTCATGTTGAGTTTGCTGAGCTTGGTATTCTGGCAATACCTAAGTTAATACTGTAATTACTTGAACGGTGCAAATAGTAAGTTCAGAACAGTAAAAAAAAACTAACGCGAATATTAATTAAATATGTTTGAATATTTATGAGTACCAAACAATACGGTACATTTATAAATGAAATGTGTGAATTTTACGTTTAGTTAGATGAAACTTATATGTATTACGACCAAAAAATGAATTATTACGTTTACTATAATTTATAATAACACACTGTAATAAATAAAATCCAAATACCGTACTTCACCATTTTATTAGTTAATTTAAACACAATCTATATATATATATATATATATATATATATATATATATATATATATATATATAGACAAGTGACCTAAAACCAAATATGAGCGTGTTGTAGGTGAATTAAATTCTTCACTTCGGAGCACGATTAAAATTTAATTTATTGTCGATAATAATACAATCTGAATCTGTCAACTGTAGTAAATAATTTCCCATATTAATAAAAATTAACAAAGAAAATACCTCCAATTTTCTGGCAGCTTTTCTCTTTCGAACAATATCATTTGCTTTTTTAATAAGTCCAGATAATGAATCCACAAAATGTAACACAGCTTTAAGTTGAGAATCAGTTAGCACCCAAAGAAGATCTTCTAATATTAAAACCAATTTACATCCCAATATAAAACAATCTGTATTTTAGTAATAAAAATATACATGTATGAATTTAAACACAAATAATGTAATTAAGTACGATGGTAGTAGAATATTTGTAAATATAAAATTAATTAATATACTATACCGGATAATCGTTTCTTGATTGTAATTCTGCAAGTTGCTTCATTAGTAAGCAAGCGTAATGGAGGTAAATCAGTTTCAAGTATGGATTTGGCTTCTATTCTAACAGACTGCCAATTTAATTCTTTGAAAAGTAATAACTGGCCCCTTTTAACATCTTTTATTTTAGTACAACGTAAATCACATTTCTGCCACGATGATGATTTAGATTCCACTATGATCCTTACTATCTACAACATCAATATAACGTTCATAAGAATTACTTATAGTTGTCAGAATTTTACGACGGCAATAATTATACTTAAATTTTACTAAACGCACTAAATAGTATTTACGCACACAAATGTCATAATGTATAGGCAAACGATGAATACAATTAAATTGTGGTGTATTCAAAAGCACCATTAAATGACTTTATCACAATCGAAACATTTCAGTTATGCCACCATTATAATGATGTAAATAACTGAGGACTGTAATCTACTTTACACTAGGAATATTAAATTTCAGAATACCCTTTTTTGCAGTTATATTTTTACGCTTAATATATATAATATAAGTAATTCAGTCATATACATTGACAAATCAAACATAACTTCTGAGTCATTTGCTTTAGTTAAGAGTCTTATACTGTTGTTACTTCTACCAAGTTCAAAATCGTCGTAGTCTTATTTTTACGTATAATGTGAGCTGTAATCACTGAAAAATACTATGAAACGCATATTTTGTAACCTCTTCTACAAGCTTTAAAATATCACTTAGAGTTCATTTTATTAAGTTTTAAAAACAAGATAACTTACTTGAATTGAAGCTACAAACGTTTGACTACTGAATTGTATCAAAACCGTGTTGACATTAATAGACATTCCGTCAACAATTCTATTAATTGTATTATATTTTCCGCTTTGCTGAACAGTTGCTTGTAGTGATATGTCCCTGAGATTTTCGCAGGTTTCTATTTCAACGGTTACCTCGTCGAGATTCTAAAATAAATGAATAACATAAAAACAAATAATTCATCATGAAAACATGATTTAAAAATTAACTAGTATTGATTTTAAAATACCTACCCAAACCATAGGTTCTGCTTTTAGTTTTCTCCACGGTATGGTAAAAGTTACTTTATTACAATACGCTTTTTTTATTCTCATCCATGATGGTAACTCGAGTAGATCTGTCAAAGCATTTTCATCCAATTCCAAGCTTTGCAAACCACCTTCTCCTTTTATTGTGTTAAAATTAATTTTATCGGGTGATAAGTTCTTAAAGTACCTACGATACAAAAAATAATAATCACAATGCAGATGATTCGTCTGTTTCGTTTACTTAGAATATAAATAATTATGCTTACCTAGAAAGATATTTCAATATTTGGTTTTTAATTATAGATGCCATTTTAATGAATTTAATTAAATATATTTACTATTTACAATTATTTTGGTAACAAGTATCACAAAACAATTTGTTTTTAAATCCCATTGCAAAAGCAAGTTAGTCGCCCTTCACTTGGAGAAAAATTATCTATTGACTATTGATCGATATCCGATGTTGCCTCTAATTTCGACGTACGAAGGATTCGTTATTAATTCTAATTTTTTATTTTTATTCAGTATTCATTATAATTTGTTTAATAAAATATTAATTGGTTAAATTTAGTGTAAGAACTAGGTAATTATATTTTACACATGTAATATTTTAAAACAGTTATCACAAATAATAAATTTTTAATATTGATTTAATCATCGACATATCAGAAATGAGTTGTATTGTTTGTAAATAAAAGTGTTTTTGTAAAAGTCAGATTTTGTTGTTTCTATTTTGTGTTATTAAAAATTTATGTTTATATGTAAAATGGTATGTATTTAGTTTTACACAGTAGATCATATTCATTTATGATGTCCTCTTTCCTCTTTTATTTAGTTTTAAATTGATTTTTACCTATGTAGTATTTGTTTTTTAAAGGGCGGAAGCATATCGCAGCTTGAAAAGGAAATTGGTCCTGAAAATTTTCCTTCAACTGAACGTTACTGTGGTCTTGTTAATGTATGTATTGGTTCATATAAACTTGTTTAGTTTGTATCGTCGTTTATCATTGCTTTTTAAAAGGAATAGTTTACTTTACTCCTAAATATTCGAACATATCTTTAAATGTCTACTTTTTTATACAGATTTATATATTTTTGTTTAACAATAAGAGTGTAAGCCGGTTCTTATATATACTGGGACAACTTTTATCACGAACGTATCCGATTTTTGTTTCACTGAACAGCTTTCTCAGTTTTTCAACGTGCTTGTAGTACAATGTTAACGCATTTTTTTTTCTCGCTTTTAAATTTCTGTTAAAATCAATAAAAGTTGTTCTTTCGGTTATTTTTTTTTATTCTCTTTTGATGTATGAGGTGGGGATAAAAACTGCTGGTAAAAAAGCTAAATTGTTTATTATTCAATGTTCCAAACTAATGCGCCACATTTTTAAATTTAGTTGACTCCTAGGATCCACAAAATATTTTACAGATACTGAACAAATACAAAAAAAAACATCTCAATCCAAATAAAGGTACTGGCTTGTACTTTTTTACATAAAAAATGAGGATATTTCAATATGATTTACCGTATGTAATATCTGAACTATTGTGGATATTTTAATTCAGTGTAATATGTAAAATTCAGAAAATGAGTCGTGAAAGTATCAAACAAAATTCGAAATTTTGCATTCTTCGCGCAATAAAATTTATAGGGAAAGATTGGATGATATACGCTGAATCACAAGGTGTTTTGTTTCAAAATTGTAATTTACGTGGAGCGAACAAATCTGGAAATAGATATTTCTATCGTTTCGAAAGTAAATACAGAACGTGACTTATTAAAAAATAAAAGTTAATGAACCGTGAAAACGACACTCCTGACAAGGATTATTATTGTGGATAACTGAAGACAATCCGAAAGAATTTTGAGAAAATATGCATGTTTTGGTGTGGGTTTGTTCTGTTGGCACTCTAAAGTTATATATTGACGAAAAAGCATAGTCATGAAAAATTTAATTCAAATTTTACTTCCATGTTTCAATTTTGTTAATTACTTACAATCGCGTACTGTTTACTTGCTTTTCTTGTTTTAATAATCATCTGTATGTTTTTATATTCCATATTTCAGTTTGGCAACACATGTTACAGTAATTCAGTTCTACAGGCTTTATATTTTTGTAAACCTTTTCGAGATAAAGTCTTGGAATATAAGTTGAAAAATAAACAGCGAAATAAAGAAACATTATTGTCATGTTTAAGTGATTTGTTTCACAACATTGCTACAAATAAGAAAAGAGTTGGCACAGTTGCTCCAAAAAAATTTATTGCCAGATTAAGAAAAGAAAAAGGTAGGTTATTCCGATAACATAATTATTCGTACGTATAATAACGATTTTTTTTCTATTATTATACGATTATTTTTGCAGAAAATTTCTAATTCCATCATATGTAAAATTCTTAAACAATTATTTATAATGATTTTGTTTGTGTGTGGGAATATTAGTTTAAGTTTTGCAGTTTAACATATATATATATATATATATATATATATAAACAGGTTTCACAAATTAAATACAACGTTAGAAGTTCAAAAAATTACTCGTATTGTACATACAAACTTATACACTTATAGGTCTGGATCTTGACGTCGTGGTCTACAATATGAATAAATATATAAACAGTAGAAGTCTACCATTGGTTCCCTATGATCTCCAATTTTTGACGCTTCCGAGATATTTGTGATTTTGAATATATTATTATTTGATTTTCGAAAATTGTAGTTCTTATTTATGATTATTATTTTTTTTTTAATTAAATTTTTCCTTTTTCTTTCTTGAACTGACTAGAATATTATACGATTTTCTGACTAAATGTACACGTTTTCGGTGATTTAAGAAATAAGTAATTCTATTACTTTCTTTTACTGTAACGCAGAGAAAATTTTTATTATATTTTATTTATTTATTTTTATTATTGCCTGATTAGAATGTGAAGTAGTAAAAACTTAATTGACTGCGCGATACGTTATCATTGTTGTGCATGTTACCAAGCGAGACAATTTCCGATTGAAAACTGCTTTGACTATACTAACAGTGAATATACAAAAACCGTTCATATCGTTTTAGCCCTTTACTACAAAAATTCCGCTTTTCCCGACGAATGTAGTCGTTTTTTTTTTTAAAAAAATAAACACTTTAGAGTATTAGAACTAATACGATCTTAAGTCTATGCTTAATTAAAATGAATACTGCGGTATATGTTTAAAACTAATATTATAAACATATAATACAGGTTTGAAGACACTAGCTCCAGTGAGCAAAGCTTCTAACATATATTTATATATGTTATTTCTAAATATTAAACCATGCCGTACGGTTTAAAACGGCGAGTATCAGATTCCGTGTCTAACAGCCGTCTTGCTTCAATATTAGCATGTCGTTGCAAACGCCGTTCGTGCGCCGTCGCAACATCGTGTATCAATTCACTTATCAACTTTATTTTGAGATCGCGATGGATGTCGTCGTTACGAGAATATCGATAGGCATCTACGGTAGCCCGAAAAACTACGTTTTGTCGAAATTTCACGAGCTGCCGGTTGGATTTCTTTGTACATCCCTAAAGGGCTATTCTATACGTTATTTCGAGAAAGACGGCCGAGCAAATCTGTTTATTTTAAAATGTTTTTTCGATAACTGTTGTTACTCGATGCATCTATTCAATTGTAGAATGTTGGTACCTAAACCCAAACTGATGGTTTGGAAGGTTCACAAACTGTCTCATTCGTTTTAATACGAGTTTTTCGTATAGTTTTGAAATTTATGGCAGTAGCGATATTGGGCAGTAAGACATTACCTCCTCGGCTGGCTTACCAGGTTTCTCGAGCATAATCACTTGTGCTATTTTGAAGCAAGCAGGTACATGCTCAGGCCTAAGACTGGCATTGAAGAAGCATGTAAGTAGAACAATGGCTTTACGTGACAGCTCTTTCAATATACGTGGCGTTATCTGATCAATGCCTGGTGTCTTTGTCGGGTTAATGTTTTTATCAATATCCTGTGCTATTTCAATTGGAGTAAAGTATTTCAGCGGTTGATCTGTTTGATAAGTTGTTATAGTAGGTGTCACATCCGATGCAATATCACGAGGCTGAAAGACTTTCGCTAGATGTTTAGCAAAGAGTTCTGCTTTTTCGGCATCCCTTCTAATCCAATTTCCAACTTCATCTCTAAGTGGTGGAACTCGAAAATTAACTTCATTTTTTATAACGAAATACATTTTTACCTTATGTCTGGATTTATTAACTCAAATTTTTTTTAATCTACATGTGTATCTATATCCTCAAAAATCTAATATAGTTATTCGATTTTCTTTAGTTACTATTTTGTTTTTTAAAAATATAGGTTTGGTCGAACGGTATGAAATTTTTGTATTAACGTGCAATAATATTATAAATTTTAAACTTTGACTGATTAATTAAAAAATAATATTAAATTTGTCGAGCTTTAGTTTTAAAATGTTACCAAGTTTATCAAGCAAAACCATGTAAAATTTCAAATTATCCCCGATTTCTGAGTCCATTTTCTCGTTCTATCTGAAAGCCACTGTCCGGAACGAATTTAAAAAATTCCCATTTTGTAACAGTTCAAAATTCCGCACATTATCCAAAATTAGTCAATTGCAAAATATTTAATGGATTCGATTATTATATCATATCCGGTTATAACCCTTTCTGTGACTAATATACCAGAAATTTTTAAATTTCTTCATTCATGATTTATCCGAATCAAAGATGTCAAATAGGTCGAACTTGAATAAATGTTCGTTATTTTGCATCAGGTCACATTCGCATCGATGTTCTTCCGTAATTTTTCATTTGTGTAAGTTGTACTTAGTTTGCACCACTCCACTTCTTATTTTGTGTACAATAAAATAAAATTTAAATCGTTTCCCGTTGGAAGGGATTCCGTTACATTACTAGCGCTTTCAGTTCACCAAGCCTTTGGTCTTTGAGACTTTGCTGAGTTTTCCAGCTCTTCGACTGTTTATAAATTACTGAAACTCTATTTTAATAGGTTCGATGCATACATAACTCATAAAATGCGCGAAAGAATTGTTTAAGATAATACAAAATATTTTGAGTACACAAAGTGTTAATGTGGAATATTATCCTGCGAGTGAATGTTGTTTGACTTGCTTTTTTATATCATCGTCTTTTGTTCACATTTTCATCAAATTCGTTGCTGCTGGTTTAACTCATCATTATCCTCTGACGTTTTATTTTCAATCCACATAATATGTGGTATTTTAAACAACGGCAATTGTAAATCATATATATATATATATATATATATATATATATATATATATATATATATATATATATATTGTAACACCCCATACTTTTGAATTCCACACTAGGTGATGTCACTTATATACAACACCCCTTCTCAATTCTAGGAGTCGTTAAAATAATAATAAAAAAGAATTATTTAGAAAAACAGCAGAAAAGACATTACACATATAATTTATATAATTATTATATATTTATTATTATATTATTCTTATTATCGTTATTATTTTATGCCGTTATCGTAAATAACATGGTATAAATATTAATAAAATATATTTACGACATTTTATACATACATACATATATATGAATAATATTCAATAAATTAGAAATTGTTTCACCATTGTAGAACTTCTATGTACTACGTAATATTTTTCAGACATATTTTTAATCGATCAACATAAATTAAGATAACTTTATTATAGGATATTTTTAATCGATACGTTCTATTTGGTACCTTTCCCTGACTACATTAGCTGATATTCTTTTGGGCAACTATTATTAAGTAATGTATTATTTGAAAAATAACGTGAAAACCCAAATTCCTATATTGCTCTAAACAGTTATTTAATATATGTTCTCTTAAAGTGTGGTTAAAAGATATACGATTATACACTCTCATTTTCCTAATGTATGTGACGTTTTTATTATCTATATATTCATGTTTATAATTTCATATGAATTATTTTTATTATTATTTTACAGAGGAATTCAATAACTACATGCAACAAGATGCTCACGAGTTTTTAAATTTCCTCATAAATCACATAAATGAGATAATTCTGTGTAAGTGTTAATGTGTTAATTTAAATATTATTTTTAATTTTAATCCTATCGTTTAGAAATATAGCACATTTTTGATTATGCGTATTTAAACATTTTGTGCATTTTATATCGCAATTTATTTCCTTTTATTCGAGTGTATGAATAAATACAAATAACTAGTAACCGAGATCAAGCATATAAATTGAAATACTTTGTTCTGGTAATACGACATAAATAAAAATATAGGCTGCTCCATGTGTTGATGCAATAAAATTGTAGATAAGAAATCATAAGAAAGAACAAATACAACCGGATTATAAAATGTTCGATTAATTCAATTTGTCATTTATTAGCATAATAGCCAATGTTTAAACTAGAATGCGCTAGATATTCCTCTTCGTATCCCTTGTTTTCTATCTCTAGTAGCCTTTTCTTTCTCCTAGATAAACGTATCCTTTTAGTTCATCGATGTCCTCCATATTTATCGTTATTGATATATGGTCTTTTCTGTTCATCATGAGTTTTGTTTTCTGTATATTTATTTCTAATCCTATTTTTCAAACTTAATCTTAAGTTACTTCAACTTACTTTGTAACTCTAGTGAGATATTGCTCGATATGACGAATATTATCTGCGAATCGTAGGTGATAAATTTTTCTCCATTTATTGTTACTAATCTTGAATCTCTGTTCATTCAATTTTGTAAACGCGAAAATTCTCTGTTTACAAAATACGATGTATTAGAAATGCGAATAAATTTTCATATTTTACATTTAATTCTATATAGGCTTGATAGTAATTTTTATTAAAATGGTAAATCTCATCTGTTCGATGTGCATGAAATTAATATTAGTGATGAAATGAAATATGTCAACGTATGTGTTCGTTCATTTTTTATAATCATTGTAATCCCATTTTATACCGTGCCCTTGTTTCTGATATAATGATCTATACGAACTGAAATTATAAAAAATTTAAGCCTGAAGCTTTTCGACTGTTACGTCATTACTAAACCACATTTGCTAAAAAAAACCTTGGCAAGGTTTATTTGGGACGTTCGTAGTAAACGTAAGTGTGTCGAATTTTTTTATTATTTGAAATATTTATTACCAATTTCACATATTTTCTTGCAAATAATTTTTGTCCCTAATTCACATTTATTTATTTGGTCAAACAATAATATTTCGCGTGATATATAAATCCGCTAAAGAAAATTCTAAATCATTTCTAATGAATGACCTCTTATGCGTTGTCACTTACATCGTATGGTGTGCTTTTTATTCTTCTTATTTTGTTCTTTTTTTTTTAAACCCATTTTATATGTATATATATATATATATATATATATATATATATATATATATATATATATATATATATAGTTTTTTAATCTTTATTATAGGCTAACATATATATTAGTTATCTGTATATTTGTGTTACTATCTATTATCAGTTACAGTTATACAAAAATTGTTTTATATAAGGTCTATACGTGCATTTTTCTGTTTCATTTATACGAAGTGTATGATCATACATGTATATCTTCGTCATCGTCATCAGACTATCCATTCTATGTTTATTTTTATGTACAAAATGGGCTAGGATTCAAGGCACTAATTATATGCAACGTAAATGCGCGCGCATATGATATTGTTCCCAGTAGGTTGCCACTGATTTCTTCGTGATAGTTAATAATTATATAATGATGAAAAACTTTCTGTGTCGCGAGTTGATTTGAAACAGTCGAGCACTATAGTAACTATGCCATCGCGACATTTAGTCTATGTTTTTTTCTCCTTCCTGAACATCGACTACTTAGTTTAACACATTTTATTTGTTTTATAGTTCGTTTATATGAAGATTTCATTTTTTAAATTATATTTTAATCCTTGTGTTCTCTCATTTTTCTACTAGTTTTTATTTAATTACATTTTATTATAAAATTTTAGTGAAAACGTATATTTATAATTACAGCTGAGCGGAATAATGCAAAATCAAAAGACACAATCAGTAATGATAAACCGATACAAGAAGAACCAACATGGGTACATGAAATATTTCAAGGTATTCTGACCAGTGAAACACGTTGCTTAAATTGCGAAACGGTATGCTTTGTTTTGTAAAAACGTGCAAATATACTATATCTTCTAAACGAATTTCCAGGTTAGAATGTAATTTTTAAAAAGCGAAATATTAAAAAAAAATTATTAACTTTTTATTATTATTCGCCATTAAAAATGGTTTTTAATAATGTAGATTACAAAAAATGGGCATTGTTGATTAAGCAATTTTTTCATTACACGCTTATATTTAAAATAAAATTGTTTATGTGTAATTTCAAAGTTTAGTTTTCAAAGCATTGCGCAATATTTATTTAAATATGTTTATTTAAATATCTAGTTTGACTTGGAGCTGAACATATAATGCTGATGTGTTTAAGTTGGAAACACTTTTATATACCAAAATAAAAGTAGAAGCCCCCACATAAAAAGGATACTATCCCCCAATGTTTTCGATGTCAAGAACATGATTGTCTTATTGTATGTAAGGTGTGGTGAAAACCATAATTATCTAAATTGTAATAAAAAGACCAATTAATCGCCATAATTGTGAAAGTCCGCTATGCACTATATAAAATGGTACAGCACATGCAGATTCGTCATAAAAAGAAATATAAAATATCATGAATTAGGAAAATATATGCAAAACCACCTACATGCAACTAGTGTAGCACTAATTATTTCTTAAACAAAACCATTATTGTGTCTGCTGTTTATTGTTCACCAAAACATCATATAATGCCAAAATAATTTAGTGCTTTTATAAAAACTCTGGAACTTACCTTGGTGGTAACTTTAATGTCAAGAATATCGAATCTAGACTTACGTTGCCAAGAGGCAAGCAGTTAAAATTAGCAATTGATGATAACAAAAACACCGTTATATCACCTGGTACAACTACTTATTGGCCAACTGATCCAACGAAAATATCAGATTTGTTCGACTTTTTTGTAATTAGAGGACTACCGGAAAATTTCATTGATGTTAAATCAGACAATGATCTATCATCATTCACTAGTGATATTGACAATAGGCAGAAATATTATGAGAAAACTTATGTAAACCAAAGATCTTTATAAAATATATTAGCTGGGATACTTTTCGTAACCAACTGGAGGAAAAAATTAATTTAAATATCTCATTGAAAAGTAAAGAACAAGTTGAAGATTTTATTGAATATTTCAATAATATTATGCACAGGTGGCTTGGATAGCTACACCAAACAAAAATAAAAGTGAATACAAACCATCCATTTACTATCCTGCAGAAATGAAGCATGAAGTAAATCTCAAAAGACAATTAAGAAAAAGGTGGCAAAGATATAGAGATCCTTCCGATAAAACAGCGCCCAGACATTACAAAACAAAAAAAGAAATCATTTCAGGAATATCTATCTAATCTACCACCACTGAAGCAAAGTGACTACTCTCCTTGGCAAACAGTACGTAAACCTAAAGAAACAGCACATCCAATTAGGAAGTCTAACGTAAACTGGACTCGAACAGATCTTGATAAAGCTGAGGAATTTGGCAAACATTTATCCAGTACCTTCAAACCTGATGCAGACAATTTGAATACTTTTTCTATATCAAGCAATTCTGATGCATCAAAACCAATAAGCCCAACCTCTGGCAAAAATTTAAAAAATAGTGTAATGACAACAACAACAACAACAACGTATATTTCAGCATAATTTACATTGAGTATACACAAACCAAAAATTTTAAATAATAATTACGTAACGCCCAACATGGCTCGCCGTACATCAGAAATAATAATACAAAGACCCGTAATAAATAAAAGAAGTAATTATACTTATACTTATAATGACAGCAAAAAATTATTGAAAAAAAACTGTACAGCAAAAAAAAAACCAAAAAATTAAGATAGTAATAATAAAACAAAAGAAAAAACACGTTAGACATTAAAAAATAAATAAAGAAGGAATATTAGTTTCTAAAATAGGCGCCGCAAAAACATTACAACAGGTTATGTTTGAGCCTCCTATGTTTATATTTACTATACATAAATTGGAGTTGCCTGGAATCGTAATTACCAATGGTAGAAATTAAACTATTATCGTGGACTAAGCAGTCATCGCAGAACTTACGCGTTAAATTTAAGATATGGTCCTTAATATAAGGCATGTTTAAGGTAGCATGCATGTCAACTATTTTGTGGTATCTAGGGACATTTAGCACACATCTGAGACATCTATTTTGAAATACTTGTAACTTATTAAAATTTGTATTTGAAATAAAACTCCAAGCTGGACAACAGTACGTCATTATGGGACGTATAAGTGTTTTATACAGAATTAATTTATTATTTACATTAAGAAATGATTTTCTGTTGATTAATGGATATATGGTAGATATACTCCTGCTAGCTTTCAAGGTAGTATGACTGACATGTTCAGAAAAATTTAGTCTGTTATCCAAGACTACCCCGAGGTATCGAACATGTTTTGACCAACTTACAGTGGTAGAGTTGACCTTAACTTCAGCAGGTAACGTGGGACGCCTGCGGGTGAAAAATATAGCCTCTGTTTTATCACAATTAATATCAATTTGCCATTTTTTATAATAACGAAAGACACAATTTATTCCTGACTGTAATTTATTAGTAATTGCTTTAGGTATATAAGAAGTACAGAAAAGAGCTGTATCGTCTGCATAAAGAGCAGTCTGAATATCAGGTAGGTTTGGGAAATCAGATAAAAACAAAGTAAACAGAAAGGGACCCAGAATACTACCTTGGGGTACCCCCGCTGAGCACGTTTTCATAGTAGACCTTGAATCATTGATAGTAACGTAAAATAGTCTGTTTGCTAAATAGCTGCTAATAACGTTGATTACATAACGAGAAAACTGATATTTTATCATTTTGTAAATAATACCTTTATGCCAAGTAGTATCGAAAGCCTTCGCAACATCCAGGAGAACCATACCAGTATGTTTATTACGATTAAAATTATGTGTGATAAACTCCGTGATTCGTGCTACTTGCTGGGTGGTGGAATAACCTGGACGAAAGCCAAACTGTATATTAGGAATGATTTTTTGGTTATCTGCATGAAGTCTTAAACGGGATAGTATATGAATTCCTCTATTGAATATACATTAATTCAGTAAATTTATTAATTATCTTATAAACTTTATAATTTTCAATATTTTAAATTATTTTCGAAATACAATACACATCTCTGCCGAGCCCTGCATAAACCATTTCGCAAAGGAATCGAATATTAATTTTTTATAAATACATAATTTTAGAGAATTCATGAAAAATAAATCACTTGATTTAGTATTTAAAAATTATTTGAGTACTCTTGTTTCGATTATTTAGTGTACCGACTTTGTTAAGTAATAATAATAAAAAAAAAAAGTAATCAAGTGTATGAATAAAATATGTATTTTAAAGACAATGAGCACAAAAATTAAAATTTGTTTTATTTTTTTCGTTACGTGCTATTATATATTAATTGATTTTTTTTTTAAATACGACTTGAAACATTTAAATATTAAGGTAACGTATAGTGATTTATTTAATCATTTTTATTACAAATACCTAGGAATTGTATGAGATTCACAGTTTCAATCGTTTATTTGTATTATTTTGTTTACAGATTAGTAGTAAGGATGAAGATTTTTTTGATTTACAAGTTGATATAGACGAAAATACAAGTATAACGCATTGTTTACGGTGTTTCAGCAATACAGAAACTCTTTGCTCAGATAATAAATTTAAATGTGATAAATGTAACTCATATCAAGAAGCTCAGGTAAAAATTATTTTATAATTTCGAATAAGTAGGTGAAATGATGTTTTAGGGACTACTATTTCACTGTAGTAAATGAACAATTTATTTTTATAAATTTATTCGAGAATATGCTATCTAAATTAAAATCAAAAATCGTAATACCCCATAAAATAAATGTGCTAGTTAATTACAAAAACGGTAATTAAAAAAAAACATTTAATTTGCTGTATTATCATTTCGTCTCAATGTACATTATCTTCTGTTTAATCTATAGTACAAAACTTCTATTTTCAACTTGCTTGATGTCATGAAACTGAAATTAACTGATGAATTGTAATGATCCGCTTATATGATGAATACTTGTTTATCGCATTAAAATCTCATATTTCATATAATAGTTTCTGGAAAGTAATGTTAAACAAACTGCAGCAAACATTTGCGAAACAAATGGAATCAAAGGCCTTATTTATATCCAAAAAACACGAAATTAAATACTTGTTTGAGAAAAAAGATTTATAAATATCTGATAATAAAATAAATAAGCTAGACAATTTAATGAACTTAGGTTGTTTCGGAAGCCAAATATTCCTAATGGAAGTAGATTACGGTTTTCAAACCACCATATTAAACTATTTTTTAAGTATTCTTTCAAAGATTTTACGTAAGCACGAGGCAAGTGAAATTACACGGTAGGAGGGGAAATTGATTGAAATTCTTTAATAGGAACTATAAGGAACTTAGTCCATTCATCTGGAAAATTGGCAATCTGGAAGAAATTATTAAACCAGTTTAAAAATATTGTAGTTGCAGAGGAGGAGAGATGATTAAGAATAGTATATGTGAATAGAGAGGGGACTTCTTATTAAAGGAAGCTAAACTCAGAGTCTTGGTAATCATCGTAATACATATATAGTTTAATATGCGCAGAAGTATAGTCCAGTGGCTAAGCTCAAGTAATCATTATTGTTATTGACCAGATCAAGAGGCTTAGATATATATATAAAGGAATATTCCACTTCGGGTAGTTCGTTTGATGGTTTTCATATTTCATCGAATGAAATTTTGTGTGATTTTAAATTTAAAAAGGCACTAAACATGAGTTGTATTCAAAAAAATATTTTGAGAATAAGAAGCTATCATTGATAAAAATAATACGACATATTTGTAATGAGGCTGTGATATTAACTCTTTCATAGTGTTTCCAATATAGTACATGAATTTTTAATGCTAAGAAAATTGTTTATATTCATAATAAACAATATATGGTTGATATAAAATGTCTCAGTTCAAAAAATATTTATATAAAAATATTAAAAGCTATCTAGTCATCTAAAAATCAGTATTTTATACAAAATACTACTTTCTGTTTTTACTCAGTCATTTTGTAATGCATAAATACTTCGTACTTTATCATCAAAATAGATTAACTTAATTTCAGTTAGTAGTCTTAACTTACTTTATATATTAAAATCTGTAATTTTATGTTAAACATTGATGTTATACCTAATAATTCGAGCATTGTTGTGTCAACCATATTTTACTTTTTAATTACTAATTTTGTGTCATAAATTAATAATGTATGACTGAAATGGAATTACATACCTAATGATCCTCGACTATCGAAATATTGTTAACTGCATTGAAATTTATAATTTTGTAATGTGTGTTTATTAATATTCCCACTTCATTATAATATTAATAATTTTGTTAATTTCATGTTCATGTGGAATCGTGATCTAACGTTTCAGACATATTTTTACAGTTTATTAAAATTTCAACATAAGCATAACCTCTTAAATTTTAAAATATTTTTTATCTTGAACAATATTACTGATTTGATTTTAATAATGATATATATGTATGTACTTATTTTCAGAAAAGAATGAGGGTGAAAAAGTTACCTATGATATTAGCCTTGCATTTGAAACGATTTAAATACGTGGAACACTACAACAGACATACGAAAGTTTCTCACAGAGTTGTTTTTCCATTAGAGTTGCGCTTATTTAATACAGTAAGTTTATATTGTGACCAAATATTATATTTAACGAAAAACAGTTGAAATCAAAATTATATAACTTATTTATTTTACAGTCTGATGATGCGGTAAATCCTGACAGGATGTATAATCTTGTAGCTGTAGTCGTTCATTGTGGCAGCGGACCAAATCGTGGTCATTACATCAGTATTGTCAAAAGTCACGATTTTTGGTTGTTGTTCGACGATGATTTAATTGATGTAAGATATACATTTTTAATGCAATTCATATAAGATTATAATTAACGGATATTAATTACGTGCCGAAAATATGTAACAGTTATTGTAAATTGAAGAACTATATGATCTGTTCATATAAAATCAATTTAAAAGCTAAAATTTTTTTTACATATGAAGATAAATGAACGTGTAATTACATACTGATATTTTATTCTCAATATTTCTGAAATTATTGTATAATTAATTTATATTATAAGCTTCAATAAAAATAACGTTTGGTATATCTTCCTCTTCTTCTTCATTAGCCATTATCAGTCCACTGTTGGACGAAGGCCTCACCCAACTTTTCCCAGACGCCGCGACATTGAGCTGTTTAGTATATATGAGGTTAAATTTGCTCTGAAATAAATGGTAACGGATATCTAATATTTGTTATCCTACATTATGCAAGTAAAATATAAAAAGACACTGTTAAGTTAATGTTATTTTCTTCGTTTTGCTCCTTTTTTATAGTATATGTAATGAGTAATCACAAGTAAAATTTCGTAGCAATTAACACAGTTTCGAAAATCCTCAGTCAAAGACAAGATAATTAAAAAAATAAAACACATGTTTTACTCTATATTTAATATCACATGATTTCTTGAAAAGTTTCAATATTTCTGCTGCCTTCCTGTTTAAAAGCTTCTTGATAGAAATAAAGTACGAAAAACGAAAAATGAATAAATCTCATTCGGGTGAACTGAATTCAATGAATTTTATATGAACATAAGATTACATACGAGTCGAAAAATGTTTCTGCCCCATTAACGTGATAAAAAAAAAATATAATATTTTTACGCTTTTAATAGTACTTTTTTCTTTAGTTTTCACACAGATCGACCCATAACAAAGTTAATTACACATTAATAAATAAAAATAGTGTATAGAAAACTATATTGATAAAAAAATAATTCCAATAAATTAGGGTCGCAATGCAAAGACGGTAAACCCGATAAGTAGCACGTAGATATGTTAATAGGAAAGGACAGGTATAAACTGTTCATAATGAAAAGAGAGGAAAAAGGAATAATCAAAGAAAACAAATGACAATCTCGTGGATGGGAGTATAAATCATAGATATATCTATAAGGAAGTTGATTTTTAATGTTTACACATTATAGATAATAAAGATTTTTAGAAATGTTTAGTTAAATTTGTTTATAATAAGTAACGTTAAAAAGAGTTAAAAAATGAAGATTTACAGTATTTCTCGCGTAAGGCTTTGATGATGTTTAAGAGATCTGTGCAGATTATAAGCCATGAACAATGTTTCTTATATTTGCACTTGCAAAATGATGAACAATTAAATTATTTGTTTTATTATTACGTAAAAATCGTCTGAAGAAAGGTAATTAAACAAAAGTAAAGTTTTATAATTAGTTTACAGTAAAATTAGGAAAAAAAGTAACGCGAGATTTGACAAAAATGTTTTTTCATATTTTTGTCCTATAATTCATCCAAAAAATAATACTTTGGAATCGACGTTTTATAAATTATTCAGAAATATAATATAAAATTTTCAATTGTTTATTTCATTGTACGAATTGAAATGGTATGTACACTAATTAATTTAAACATTGTTGTTTAGAAAATTGACCCATCAACCATTGAGAACTTTTATGGGTTAACGTCAGATGCACAGAAATCCTCTGAAACCGGATATATATTATTTTATCAATCCAGAGATGTTCCAGAAAATAAAACTATTCCTACAGATCCAAAATTAAACGGAAGATAATACTTAATACTTTGTTTTCGTTATGCGTGTATTTACAGACACTATTTTTGCAATTGTCTTTATAGCAAATTTAGCTTTTAATTATAACATCAATATTAAATAACGGAATGATGTGCGCTGTAGTTGAATAGTACAAAATTATCATTCCATTTATAATGTATATTTAGTTTCATGTAGATGTTTTATTTATTTTTTTTTAATTATACGTTTCTAGTCTTGAATTAGTAGGCTCTAAAATCAAGTCAAATTTCAAAACTATAATATTGAACTCACCCCTTTATTTATTCGTATTAGCGTTCATCGACTATGTTTAGAATTTTATAATATAATAATGAAATATAACATTCGTTTTTATCTGTTACTAACAACTTTATCATCTAACTTGTAAGTCAGACGAATTGATATTTATTAACTTTTGACATTATTGTAATAACAGAAAATATGACTAGTTTTGTTTTGTTTTTCGATGTTGTAACAAAATGTATTATTGTTAGTTTTCGTATCGTACCGTTGAATATAAAATTCGTACCGACGTCAAAGGTATATTTTCATAATTTAGTAATACCCCTATAAATAAATTACATCGCAAAAATTCATAATTATTAGATTCTAAAAATTTTTCTTGCTACATATATATGACTGATAAATTAATTTTTTGGATTTATTCAAATAATCTTAATTATTTAAAATGTTGATGTTCCGGTTAGAAAATTATATGAAATATTTTTAGTAAATATAATTTCAATACAAGTACAGGATATAAGTCATTTGTTTTTGTATTCTATTTACAAATCGCAGTTCTTCCATAGGTTTGTTAAAGATGTGGTAGTCAAATGTTCCGTTAGACTGTAATAATTCTAACTTTTAAAACTTATGCAGTCGTAAAAAAATTATTTTTAATATGGTTATGTATATTAATAACATCAAATTTTAGTGTTCGAATTATAAAGTATAATGATAATACTAGAGTTTATATATATATATATTATATATAGGTAAACAGATAGAGTTGGACAAAACACAACACAAAATTATGAATATTTTATTTCTATAATTACGATGTAATGTAAGCGATTATACACAAATTTTAAATATTGATTTCTAATTCTATAAGGTTCTTGAGTAGTCACATCGTGCAATATTTCAAATCAAAAGCGATCAAATTCTATTGTTTACTTTATTGACGTTCACTCGTATAAAATAAAAACTGTACGCGGATTTTTTTTTATTAATTTTTGCGTTTCTTCTAACGATCTATACTACATGGTTTGCTGTAATTATAAGAACTCGATTTTTTGAGATTAACTGTTATTTTAATTAGTATTTGTAGACTAATTTTTTATATAAACTACAGTCTTACAGTTTTTGAACAATATAACAAGTCTGCTACTTTGTATTCTCTTGATATGTGACGTAATTCGATATTATTTTGTTCGATGGATTCCGTAATAAAATGCAAACTGACATCAAAGTGTTTTGATCGTTTTAGGTTGTCAGTATACTTTGTGATTTTGATACAGCTTTCATTGTCTTCATACACAATAGTTCTAATTTTGATTCCGATCTCTTGTAGTAATCCTTTAGCCCAGATTAACTGTAGCTTATGTGCTTGGCAGAGTAACTAACGTCTGTTTTTTGATACACCATTCTATAAACATAAATGATTTATCTGTTGTAAATTTCATTTTAGCCTCAGTTCCATCATCTTCAGCATAAGATGCATTTGAATAAGCTAAAATAGGCTTTTCTGAATTTCCATTAAAGGTCAAACCTACTTGAGCTGTTTTTTAAATAAGCGATAATTCGCAACAAATTTATAAATTTCATGATTTTGTGCTGTACTTCTTGACAACAAGAATAACTAATATCTGGTCTTGTTCCTTGTGACAGATATGTCAATGAGCCAAGTATTTCTTTAATGGGATATTTTTTATTTCCTTTATCTATATGTATTTTCAAATTCTTTTCCAGATATATAGATTTTTCCTTGAGACGTTCCAGCTTAATGACATGAATCAAATTATCAACAAAATTTTTTTTATCAACTTGAATATTTTCAAGTGTTATAGTAAAATTCATTTCTAAGGATCTTTTTGGTGTGCTTAGGTTTTATATAACAAATAGTTTTTATAATTTTTTCTGATTTATCACCAACCATCTACATAGATTGATAAGTATGTATTTTTTAATACATATAAACATTCATCTTCATCATCTAATGATTTTTTTAATCCTACAGTAGTCAAAGTTTCATTAAGAGCTTGGTTCTAGCATCTAGGTGCTTTCTTAAGGCCATAGATTTTTTAAATTTCAGCACATAATTATCTTTTAGTTTTAAATTTTCTTAATAATTACTTTTTTATTTATATTTAAGCAATTAAGTAAACGACATTTTTCTTTCAATTTAAAAGTTTCATGGAACACGTAGATAAATTTTTCCGCCGTATAACGCTTAATAGTTATATCTCTGTATGCTAAGGTATAAATTCAAGTATTTAAAAAATTAAACGTAAGAAAATTTATAATTTTTAAAACCTATTTTTTAAAAGGCTTATGATTACTGTTTATTTTCGAATATATGTTTTTGGACACACATCTATTATGTAATTTGTTTTTATTTCGCATTTAATTGTATATAGTTGTCACATGTGTATTCGTAAATGTAATTAATAAAGGAATGAAAAATTTGATCAAATATTTTACAGTCGAACAAGTTAAAATAATACATAATACAAATTTAATATTACAATTTAATGTTAATATATTTATTGGGTTTTGCTTTCTGCCTTACGATATGGTATTATACCAAACATAACATTCTCCCCTTGTTTTATTGAATCTAAAATACTATACCATAAACAGAATAAAATAGTTAGGCTAAAGTTACAAATTAAGCCGATCGGGTGCTTTATCTAATACATAATGCGATCTAATGAAATATATTTTTTTTACATTATTTTATATGAATGCATATATAAGTTTTAGCATACAATATGGAAAATGTTTTAATCAAGTTTGAAAAGATGCTTGGTACTTAACAATGCAACTGAATATATAATGCGAGATTAATTAGCACCTTATTTAAATTATTCAAAATAAAAGCGTTTAATAATTGTTAAAATAGTAACATGACAGATTATTTTTTGTGGATTTATATTGTGTTTATAAATTTATTTAATTTGGATGTGGTCGAAAGGTGTAACTATTGAATTGCGTTACGTGATTAGATAAAACTATTTTGTTTTATACTATATTATATTTGAACCTAAATATGATCACTCATTTAATTATGCACATGCTAGAGTGTAGTATATAAACTTTTCGGGATATTACCTTGTAAAGTTAAAGATAACAAATATTAAATTGTATATCAACGGAGTTTAGGATGTGGTAAAATCATAGTTAATCCACAATGAGGTTAAATAACCAAAATATCATTTTAGCAATGTTTGTAAATAAAAGTAAATAAATATACTTTATTATCTTAGTTATATTTCAGTTTTTCCTTAGACTAAACTATATTTTTTATTTGGTAGTGTGTCTTTCCAAACTTGCTCTGCCAATTTTGACTTGAATCGAAAACCGCGCGCTAAGAATAATTCCTCGATATTTGAATTTCGAATGGAGTGTATAATTTTGTTATTTGTAAATTAAGTAATGAATAATATATTTTTCCTTTGCGTCGTGTATTATTGAAACTGTAAGTAATTTTTACGATTCATTTTAATAAGTTAAAATAAAAATTTAATTGCATAGTAATATGAATCATGTTTTTCGTTTTTATAACTTCATGATGAATATAAAATTATCTATTATTAATATCTCTTATTTTGACGGATCCACTTTCAGTGTTTGTGAATTGTGTTAAATGCTAAGAATTATTACAGTCACCAAAAAGTGAGCTAGCTGTTAATAACTTATTTTTGTAATATGTTACTAAATTTAAACTTTTCAGTATGTTGTGTAATGTGAAATTTAAAAGTGAAATATGATTATGTACTTTATGATTTAAAATATAAATATGGATGTTTTTGCAAATATTTTTTGTAGGACGTAGGTCAAGTGTATTCATTAAAGTGTGTAGAATTACTCGATATTAACGTTTATTGAGATTTATGTTATAGATTTTCGAGTGAAAATTTATTACTAAATTGCAATCAAATTAAATGTAAATGTATACGTTAACGAGAATACAAACTTTTACTTAATTTTCTGTATATGTTTAACACATTTTGGCGGTAGTATAAGAGTAGAAAACAGCAAGAATGATTTTTTGTATCAATTATAATTGAACTTTTCATATTAAAATAATAGTAACCAATTAGTTTACTTGATTAACGTGGCTTCACCGGTACAATGATAAAACTATAACCTTCGATTCGCAGTTGATAGTATTTGTTTTTCAGTTGTTTATTCAGAAAAATTGTCCTGTATTTCTGGGTTCCAGTATAAATTTACATTAATTTTGATATGATGTAGAAAATAATTTGAGTTTTTGAAATTAAGTTTTAGCCGTGATTTAGTTACATTTGATCACATATATTGGTGATTAAGCGAATAGAAATATCTAATCTTATTGATAATTTTTGTATATAATAACGCAAATCTGGAGTATATATATATATATATATATATATATATATATATATATATATATATATATTTAAAAGAATATATTGCAATTTCAGTTTTTAAAAGTGATTTTTCAGAGTAATTATGCCGGCACCAGTTCAGTCTTTAACGGGCGCTTCATCTTCTAGCGGAGCGGGTACTTTGCATCCTAGAAAAAGGAAATTAATTGGATCCAAAAAAACTATTGATGAAGAAACGTTGCCGGCTAGACGTCATCCACATGAGATTCCGATGACAAATTGTTACCAGTCATACATTGATCTTAGAACATACATTAGCAAGAAGCATAGGGCATTGCATCCAGTAAAACCGAAACTGTTCCATGGATTCGAAAATTATCTAATGAACAAACAGAATTATCTTTTAATGAAAACTGCTTCGGAAAGAATAAGTAGTCATCCGGCTACACCGCCTGATTCTGTACCATTTCGTATGAGATCGACTTTTATGCAGCAAGAAGAGGAACGCATGAAAATGAAGTTAAAACATACAAGTGAACGTGAAAAGTTAGTTTTGAGCGTTGAACAAGAAATTCTTCGTGTTCACGGTTTGGCAGCTAGATCTGCAGTTAATCAAGCGGAGCCATTTTCATTTTGTGTTTTAATGAAAGATCAGGAAGTGTACTCTATTCCAACACCGGAACAGGAGGAAAAAGAAAAGAATTCTCATCCTCGTTACAATGGTCGATTGTTCTTGTCTTGGTTGCAAGACGTGGATGACAAATGGGAAAAAATCAAGGAGGATACATTGAGCAGGCATAAGCTCGAAGTTGTCAGTTTGCAAGCAAAACAGAAATTGGAGTGGACGATGAAATTGACCGATTTTGGACTTTACTGCGACGGTATGCCTCCAAAACTTATAGAATCCCATGTTCCATTAATTAACACGTACGACTGAAGTAGCAGTGTGTAAAGAGATCGATAATTGTTTTTCTTTTGTAATAGAATTTATTTTTCCTATCGATACGCTATTTAACTTTTTAATATTATTCAAATACGCATCTACAGCGGTAACAACTTGGAGTGTAGAAAATCGAACAGTTAAAATAAATGTGACATATTATTAAACAGCGGTAAATATAATTTACGCATTAATTTTTAATTTAATCTCCGAATATTACTGATTTTTCTGATGGTCGTCATAATATTTCGGTCAGATTTATTCGTTTTTCGATTAGTTGTCATTATTGTAATTTTGATGAAAAACAAATTTTTTAATAAATGTATATTATATTCTGCATAAAATATAAACGAAAAACATACAGCCACGCATATAAAATTAGTACAACAAAGATAATACAATATACAAACTGTTACGGAAACATACAGCGTTTACGACGCTATCAACAATACTATGAACATAATATATATATATAACAGACGTATCAATAGAAGTTTATTACGGTATTATGTTATCTTTTAAAGTTATTTAGCAGAACGGTGTATCTGACTTTTACATATTATATATATCTACATATTTTTTCCTAGCTTTATTTTTGTAATTTATATAACGTGTTAGTATTGTGTACATTTTTAATAAATTTTAATATTTTTGGTATAATGAAATTTATTTCTTTTTTTAAATAAAAAATCATAAGTTATAAAGGTTTTTTAGTTTACGCTTATATATTACCATCGAATTATATAATACGCAAATCACGTCTTATCAAATTTTTAAAAAGAAATCTTTAGACAAATAAAACGAAAATATCCTTAAATAAAAGCTTAAACAAAAAATTCATTTAATTAATAAGAAAAAATAGGACATACCAGTGAATTTTCCATGATGTAGGGTGTATAATGATATTTTCTTTTTAATAGCTCTTTAGAAAATAGAAATTTAATTAAGTAATAATTATTATTTAATATGTTACAAAGTTAGCTGAGTGGTTAGAGTTTGAAACCCTTATAATAGTCAATATTTTGTCATACTCTAGGTCGTTGGGTTATGTTTACGGAATATTTTTTTTTTATGTCAGTAAGCTAAGCCGGTGATGATTTCATTAATCAAGTTGATTATGAACCGATGTGCCATTGATTATCGTACGAAGAAATTTATATTTTGAATCATTCGCATAATTCGTCTGTTCGATGCTTTGGTGCATCCTCAAAACTCGCAGTAGCAACCTCGTCGTATGATGCGATATATTTGATGTATTTTTCCTCTGAATCTAGTGAGGTATGGAATCAATGTGAAGTTTTCAGCTTAGTTTAAAATCCAAATGTAAGTAATCTCTAATACTTTGCTGAGTTAGTGACTGCTAATTTCTGACTGTTTATGAACACTACGTACTGAGGGCTCTATGTCTGCATGCGTGTATCAGGGGTGAGTTGCAGTGGTATTACACATAGATTAAAAGTGATTGTAGTAATAATATCTATAATAACGGAAGTAGTAACAATAATAGTTATAATTTATAATAGTAGTAAGAATAATTATATAGTGATGATAGAGACTATAACAGTGGTAGTAATGGTAATAAGGAAAATAATCATAGTAACGTTAGTGATAAATAATCTAATTTCAATATTTCTAATAAAGACGTTATCGTAACGCATATCTTTTTGAACGGGATTACTGTATCGAGTAATATCCATATATTATAATCGAACCCTAAAATTGTTTCGGATATTTTAAATAAAGAATGTACAAAATCTTAGGTGCAAATTAGAATATCTCCTACGTTGGCATGTATTTTTCTGAAGGATTTTTAAGTACTTGCTACTGATAGAAGGAAAAAATAATATAGGAAATCTTCATCCTGTCGGCGGCTAAATTACTTTATAATAAAGTTAAGGACCTAAAATGCGTGACAGGGAGTGGACAAATCCAACCTAAACTAAATTTAATTCGATAGTCGAAACTAATATATTTCTTGTAATCTTAATGTGCTCTGTTTTATACCACAAACATTATTGCTATTGTGAGGGACGTTCCGATCGACCTTATAATTGAGGAGCTTACCTCTTACTGCAGGACCAGCGCTAAAATAGCAAACACACGTAGACTTAATAAAAGACATCAAAATTTCCTTTTTTTTATTCTTATTGAAATTAAATTCTGTAGCAATTTATTGCCTGATTAGGCATGTTTCTTTGATTACTATCCATGTAAGTTAAACCTAACATCAAGAGACTAAAAATATATAATGACTGTAGATTTGGACATGTTAGCAAACTTTGTCGTAGCTAAAGAGTAGATGCATATTTTGTTCTGCTAGTTAAGTCATCGTAATGCGAAATAAATTGTGAAACTTTCCTCGCAGCTCTTGTGCTAAATGTAAGGGTAACCACTCAGCTTATAATTTTGGCTGTCCAGTTTATAAGGAACAACTTAAGCTACAGAAAATTATGGCGTTAAATATTTCATTCTCCGAGGCTAAATTCATTTATGGGGCTGTGGTTACTTATGCATTTTCATTTGCTCAAGTGATAGGGAACAAAATTTTCGCGAACTACAAAAAAGGTCTAGTCGCCACTATAATAAAAGTAACAATAAAATATATATATATATATATTGGCTTAGATTTTACCCTTTGGCCAGTTTAAGTGAACTGTTTGGACTATAAACTTATATTATTAGCCGTAATAAAATAATATAATTTACACACATCCAAGGAGGTAAGATCCACAATAAGCTCTTCAAAGTTATATTAGTAGCGTATATCTTGTTTTTAGAAGTTCAGACAGAAAGCTATCGCAATTTTTGTATTTTGGACATGACCAAATATGATGTTTCATGTTATCTTCAATATTGCATACTTCACCAATTCCATTTCTGATGATTCCTAACTTGACAAAATTACTAGGTGTACAATTACGATCACTTCTTAATCTAACAAACACAGAGGCGAAATCTTTATGGAGGAAATCCTCATGTTTAAATCAAGGTTCTTTTGGAATTGCCTTTGAATAATGGCAGCACAAAAAAAAAATACTGGATAAGTTTCTTACTATCTTCGTTTAAAGTTTGTAAATCTAAATTAATTCCAAATTCTTAGATGTTTTTTGTTACCATCTCTATATCTAAGAAAAATGAATAATTTAGACCAATTATATAGTTCTATCTCATACATTACTGGGGGTATGAAACGTCTTTTGATATTGGTTTGTGTGTCCTTACTTCTGTTGTATAAATTCTAGTGATGTGAATATTTACGACATCATCGATGAACTTTGTCCATTCAGTTCTATTCATCGCATATACTCAGAACATCCGTAAATTATAATTATGGCTTTCCGCAAATCTTTCACCTGTATTTAATATATACAATTACCTTGGTATACGATTGTTATCCATTCTTTAAATGTCTCCGAATCATCTTAATGCTCCGTTTCGTACAAAAATTTCTCAAATGCACTCCGTACTGAATCGCCTGTAAGTTCTCAACGAACAAGCTGCTAAATTTTATCGTAAGCGCTCCACAAGTGCTTAATGCTAAACTAAGGATTATCATACGCTATTGCTATTTATAAGGCTTACCATATTTCTTTATTCATGTAAGTAACTACACACTTGTACTTCCATAGTTATAAGCATATTTATTACGTTTCCTCACTTCTTTCATTGTATATGTGTATATATGTATACTATTTAACGCGATAAATTATTATTATTTACCTGCGCTATGTACGGTTTTTATTTTTAAAGATGACCAACCCATCATAGTGGAGCTCTGATTATATATTCTGACTTGCAGTTTATCACATTTAAATTTTTTTTTGACATTGCGAGTTGTCGAAGATCGGTTATATCTTACATCTCCATAACATTGTTGGTAATATTACTAATTTATAAATCATTAATTCAGTATTAATGCTATAAATTAAAACACAATAAATAATGGAAATAGAACTCAGAATGTGGGACTTTTCTATCGTAATTAAAACACTGTCGTATTCAGCATTAAACAGAATTTTTACGTACTACATATCTACTTTAGGTCAAGAGTGACTAACTACGGTCGCTCCTTTTCGATAGAAAGGGAATTATTATTGAGACTGAATTCGGAACCAGAAATTTGAGACGATATATTACTTTACAGCAAATTGACGCTGAAAGTTTCATCGCATACGGTTACAACTTGTTGTTTTTTTTCTTTTCACAAAACTGTAATTAACTGTAGCATTTTCAATGTAAGCATTATTATTTTCTAATGTGATGCGCATTATAAAAGAACCCATAAAAGAAGTATGCATCAATACATAAATGAATCGGTAGAAAAAATATATTTAATAAATCCCGATTAAAAAAAAATCGTAATAAAGCATTATTTGGTTCCTAAAGTATAAATGTTTAAACTTGCATCAGGCCATAATAACTTTGATCTAACAAGTGAAAATTATATTTTCTATGGAAATACATAATTTCGCTTAAAATACCACTCCGATCGAAAAAACAATTGCTCTCTTGTTACTAATTTCCCAGACAAATATAAAAAACACCTAAAAGTAGCGTAAGTCTGAGATATAATCTTTCAATTTTAAATTAATCTTTTTTCTTAACGTTCAATTGCATCCAAAGTTAATAATGTAAGTGTTTATTATTTTTAATGTTTTAAAAATGCATTACACTACAAAAAAAATTATGTATAATTTATTTATTTTTTTTAAAATTACGATATATTTACTTCGTAAGAAAAGTTATATTTGTGAATTTATTTTACGTTATATATTTATAAAATATTCGGTGTATATAAAAAACTATCTGTCAACTAAAAAATATGCTGCAATTTTTTTACGTCATTATTGTGTTTATAATCTTATGTTAATTTACAAGTGTATATAGGGCTGCATGTTGTTATCATCACTGTTATATGAAGTATGTATTCCGAAGATATTTTAGAATGGGTTGTCTGAAAATACTATTGGCATAATACTTTATGCCGATGATATGGTTCTAATTGCAAAGAAGAAGCATAAGTTACAACAGATGATGAACAATATTAACTCAGAAGCAAACAAAATGGGTATAGCAATAAACTATATTTAAAAAAAAAACTAAATTCATTGTCAATAAAAATTCAAAAAACTATCTAAGAACCAGAATTGAACATGCACGGAGCATATTTATGAACATATGAAAAGTATATTTATTAATAGAACACTAAAATTTGAAACAAAATGGAGATTGATTATGTCGTTCTATGATGCGTGGTGTTATATGAGATAGAAGTTAAAAAACCTATATTTAGCAAGCTGGTGCGTTTGAGATGTGGCTCTATCGAAAGATTCTAAAGATATGGATGACAAGATATTGAATACATCACTATTTCAGTAATCAAACGAAAGTTGTAAATTACTATAAAGGAACACAGAAATTAGACTACCTAGTATCATCATGTTACGAAAATTAAAAAAT
Source organism: Coronaproctus castanopsis (assembly GCA_032883995.1). Classification (NCBI taxonomy): domain Eukaryota; kingdom Metazoa; phylum Arthropoda; class Insecta; order Hemiptera; family Monophlebidae; genus Coronaproctus; species Coronaproctus castanopsis. The sequence continues at coordinate 70,770,252 of CM065052.1, read as the reverse complement.
ATGATCTAGTTTAAATTATAATCGAAGGAAACGTTATAGGCAAATAGGAAAGAGGTGGAAGAAGGGAAAAATGGCTAAAAAACTTAAAAGATAATAAGAAACTTTAATGTGGGCATTACCTAGCAGATCAGTGGCCAAACAAATAACCAACATTTATTTTACCAAATTTACTTCCTTTCTAGGACTATTAGTGCACACACATACACGCAAATATATATACATGTCGAAGAAATATGAAAACAGTATATTATTAAAAAAATTCTAGTCGAAGCAAAACTCACGTTCCAGTAATGTTTAATGATATTACATAAATATGTTACTTGTATAAAATAGAATCAACAGACTACAAATCATTTCCAATATAAGCATATTCTAATTGCAAAGTAATTTAAACAGTAAAGACATGTTGAATTTAACAAACTCAAATCAGATAAAGACGTCACGCTATGTGTAATAATTATTCATTGAGTACATCTAAGAGAATGAAGTTAGGTATACGCATAATTTAAAAACTTGCGCGAATTTGACGCATACTTTACAAATCAGGCATCGTTGATAATGATCGAAATCTTGTAGCTAAAGTCGTAAAAATTAATCTTAATAATTATATTTATTCAGAATTTTCAAATTCATCCAACATGTCGTAATCCGCTCCGAAAATGTCGTTTAAAATTAAATTGTCGTTCGGTATTTGCAATTCTGGTATTTCTATTGGTGATTCATTATCATTTTCACTGAAATTACATATTTAATTTTTTATTAAGTGAGGAATGTGGATACATCACATCAATAAATCATTAATGAAATAAATAACCTACAAAATAATTATTATGTGGTGTGCGTATAATGTTACGATATTTAGATTTAAATTTTTGTGAATAATTGTTTCCTCAAAAGACTTTGTACGTTACAAATCAGGCATCGTTGATAATGATCGAAATCTTGTAGCTAAAGTCGTAAAAATTAATTTTAATAATTATATTTATTCAGAATTTTCAAATTCATCCAACATGTCGTAATCCGCTCCGAAAATGTCGTTTAAAATTAAATTGTCGTTCGGTATTTGCAATTCTGGTATTTCTATTGGTGATTCATTATCATTTTCACTGAAATTACATATTTAATTTTTTATTAAGTGAGGAATGTGGATACATCACATCAATAAATCATTAATGAAATAAATAACCTACAAAATAATTATTATGTGGTGTGCGTATAATGTTACGATATTTAGATTTAAATTTTTGTGAATAATTGTTTCCTCAAAAGACTTTGTACGAGGCTACCTCAACTGCTGTAATCGTGTGTTTCTTTTTATTTCACTTTACGTGTTCAGTTCATTACTGACATATATTGTTTTCCAATCTCATTACATTTTCTTTAAATTCATATTTTTTACGAATTTTGTATCTGGAAAGTTTCATCTTATATGAAGATTTTTACAGGCTTATATAAATTTTTCATCATTTTAAATTTACAGATAAAAAATCAGTCACATTTCATTGCCGTGTATAATTGTTGGCAAATAATTATTAACAAAAAATAATTATCTAAAATTCAAAATACAAAAATTTTATGCTCGAAAATAAAATTTTTCGCATTATTTAATAATTATAAATTTCTTAAAGTTCAATAAACGTTTAGAAAATATGGTAGAATAAAAGTAATTAAACAAATTAGATTTTATTTCGATGAAAGATTTGAAAGAACATTTTTTCTCGCTTAACTATTATTCTGCTAACAATTACAATTTTGTACTTTAATGCACATAATAAACTTTAATCAAATGTAACATCAATATGGACCTGGCATTTACAAATATTTTGTTATCAAATATAAAGTTATTTCAGAATCGGTCAGCAAATTGTGGAAGTAGAACACTATTTGTTATTTCTAAATTTGAACTGTCAATATATAACATAGTTTCTGAAATGTTTAGTAGTGTTCCATATTTAAATGTGCCAGTGATATAGAAACGACTAAAATATTACAAAAAGTTACTTACTTTTTAATATCTGATTGTTCATCTTCTGTTACAGACATTTGTAATTCATTGAGATTCTGATATTTCTGACATGTTTCATTCATATGATTTAGAATGGATTCTTGATAAAACTCTAATAAATCTCTAACACCGTCTAAACCAACTTCATGACATGTTCGATCTATGGGATCCTAGAAATTATATACAAAACTACGTACATATATATTCTTTTCAATAAATGTAATTAATTTTTTTTAAAAGGATTTTTGGGTAATTTTAATTTAATTTAGGCGATCAACTTGTAAGAGACCATTTAATCGTAAACTGTTTTTTAGTTGCTAGTTTGAAATAATTTGAATCGATAATTCATGAAACAGAGTAATGAAGAGATTTTTTTTTTTTTTTTTTTTAATATCCCTGCTATAATCTACGCCTAGCCTGTCTAGGCTATCAGTAGTTGTTATCATAGGTGATTACAATTTAGTCACTTATAGCCCCATCCATTGATGTTGTAGCTAGTTAGTGTTCATATAGCGGTTTTTCATCATAGTGTGCCATTAACTAGAGTAAATCTAGTGGTTTCGTCCGTTGTAGCCGGCGAATCTCCTCCATATTATCCAGTAGGATAATTGCTGTCCAGTTGGTATGTTTATCCAACCTATCAGCATGCTTCTTAGCTGCGTTTTTAATGACATCTTGCACATATGGTACAGCTAAATCACGGTGTAATGTCTCGTTGCTTACGTACCAAGGGGCATCTGCAAGTGTTCTCAGAGTTTTATTCTGGAATGTTTGTATTATTTTTACATTACTTTTTGCGCTAAATCCCCACAACTGGCATCCATATGACCATACTGGCATGAGTATCTGTTTATAAAGTATCACCTTGTTATTTAAGGTGAGTTTCGATTTTCTTCCTATTAGCCAATACATTCGCCTTACTTTCATATTGAGTTCTGTTCTTTTAGTTACAATATGGTTACGCCACGTTAACCTGCTATCCAGATGTAGTCCAAGGTACTTCACTTCGGTTTTAATTGGTACGATGTTTTTATTCATAATAATATCTTTTGTAGTAATTTTTCTGTTTGTAAATGTCACATGAGTCGATTTTGCTTCATTAATTTTAATTTTCCATTTCTCACACCAAGAGGTGATGAAATTTACGCTTGTCTGTAATATTTCATTCGCTTCATTAGGACAACTGCTTGAACATAAAACGGCCGTATCATCAGCAAATGTAGCAACTAGCGCGTTTTCAGATTTAGGCAAATCAGCAGTATAAAGCAGGTAAAGCAACGGACCCAAAACACTCCCCTGAGGTACTCCCGCATTAGCAGGATGTATTTCAGATACTTCATCGTCATACTTCACTCGAAAGTACCTTTCGCTTAGGTAGGATTCGAATAGTTTGCAATAATGATAAGGAAATATTTTCCCGATTTTATGCAACAATCCCATGTGCCAAACTTTATCGAATGCCTGACTTATGTCCAGGAATACCGAGTCACATATTCTTCTTTCCTCAAGATCATTTTCTATTTTGTTCGTTATTCTATGCACCTGTTGTATGGTGGAGTGTTTTGATCTAAACCCATATTGGTGATCCGGAATAACTTTATTGTCCTCTACTATTGGTATTATGCGTCTATAAATTAGTTTCTCATATAGCTTGGATAATACTGGCAATAAAGAGATAGGCCTGTATGACGTTACGTCAGTAGGTGGCTTACCAATTTTATTAATCATTATTACCTGTGAGAATTTTAATTGTGCCGGGTAATAGCTCAATCTAATTATCGCATTAAATATGTATGTTATCATTACTATTCCTTTACTTGGAAGCTCTTTTAGTACTCTAGCTGTTATGAGATCGTAACCAGGAGATTTTCTTGGATTTAATTTTTTTATTACAGCTTTTATTTCTCCCGGAGAAGCAAGTTTAATTCGAGGATACATGTTCATATTATAAGCTTCTGTTAATGAACTTCCTTTACCTGTGTGAGGCTGAAATACTTTAGCCAAATATTTAGCGAATTCATTAGCTTTATCTTTATTATTATGTGCCCATGCTCCATTATCTTTGCGAATGGGGTGAACAGGTAGCTTTGGCCTTTTTAAATTCCGGGTTGCCTTCCACAATGAATAATCCGGTGCTAAAGGAGATAGTGCAGATACGTGCTGTTTAAAGGTATCATTTTTTAATTTTTGTAGTAAACTTTTTACTTTTTTGGTTTGTTTATTTAATTCTCGTTTAAGTAGTGGATTCCGGAATAGCTGCCATTGTTTCCGTATAGCTCTCTTTTTTGAAACTTCATCGATTATTTCTTTCGGATAACATATTACAGGAACAGTTTTCTGCTTTTGAAGTGTAGCAGACCACGCCGCTTCCTGAATTAGAGAAATGAAGTTTTGGAGCGCATTCTCAATATCCACTTCAGTCTTAAGAGGTATACGCAAATTTGTATTTTTATCGATTGTTTGAAGAGATGAAAACCAAATATGGAATGGTGACACCTTCCGAAAAAATTTAAAACGTTATGCCACTCCAGCGAAGATTAAAACACATACTATCATGTTTTCTTTTATGCTGTTGAAAATCATAATCAATATTTGATTGACAATAAAAAAACAGCTATTATTCAATTCGGGTATTATATTAGTACTACAATCATATTATTTAAAAATATGAGTAGACGTATTTCAATTTTGAGGTGATGTATCAACTATCTTCATTTAAAGATAAACGAATTTTTCTTCTTTTTCAACTAATATTTATTATATATCAGGAATAAAAAATAAGGATAGTATTTTTTAACAACCATGCTTAAAATTTAAATAAATTTAGTAGTTGTAATTATTTAAAAACGAAGTGAAGAAATTAAATGAATTACTTGAAAACCATAATTCTTATTATCAAGGGAAAATTTATCCATATTTACAGATAACAGACGAAACACCTTAGCCATATAATCTTCAGTAACTTCTGTCAAAACATCTAAGCAGTTTTCCGTCGTCTCTTTAAATATAAAAATAATTATATAAATTAGAAATTCACGCATAAATAAGTAATTATTAAATTATGTTTATAAGTTGGAGTATTTAAAATATTAAATTTAATGTTTGTAAAACAATTGATTTGTAAAAAATATTAAAATAATGTTTATAATAAATAAATTACGTGAAAACCCGGAAAATGCACATATAACTGCTACTGAAGATTTCAACACATAATGCGCTAGTTTACTATCAATATCTGGAACGTGATCTATTTCGACGGATTCAGTGTATGTTCTAAAAATCAGATTTATTTTCTAAAGATTAATAATAAGGTCAATATTGTTAATTTGTAATTTAAAAAGAAAGGAGATCGAGAAAAATGAAGAAAAAAATTAGATTAAATATGAGCCGAAACGGATTACGTTACTTTAAGAAAGTACCCAAATGGAATAAATAAATTTCAAGTAACAACTTTAAAGTTAATTTTGTCACAATGATTTATTCTTATTTAATAAATTTTATATTTTAACGGTAATTATCAATCATACATTTGAATACATATATCAATTACAATCAAATAAATGCATAATGTTAGAAAGTAACCATCTACCTGTTATATCCGTCAAAACGACTGAACCTTTTCATATTTATCTTTTCAGTGAATTGAAAAACATTTTCATCATCCTGCTTATTAAACAATTCATCATGTTCAACTGGCTACAATTAAAGACAATATTTATTAAATTACTACACATACTATATATGAATGCAGATAACTAAAAAATATTAATAACATAGATCCTTATTTAATGTTTCGAAAGATTTATATTCAAAATGTATATATATATGTGTGTGTGTGTGTGTGTGTTAGTTACACCATGCGTTTATTATAATTTCCTTACATCTTGTAAAGATTTTAATCCGCCAGTAAGTACGTGATCACAGTAATCAGCCAATCTTATAGTCTGCAATATTTTTTTATCACAATTAAATTCGTTCCAATTTAAGCTAATAAAAACAAATAAAGCAAAATAATTTTTTTGAAAATTCAGTCAATGAAAAAAAAATAAAAAATAAAAACAAAGTGATTGTCCAAAGAATGAGGTAATCACATCTGCAAAAAAAATCACTACATGTTTATATTCGTATGAAAGTTATCATTAGACATTGATGTGTTTTTAAAATACGAAATAAAGTAACGGAATTAAAGTTGTTATTCATTAATTGTTTATGAAAATTAATGTTGTACAGATATTTTAGCGACAATCTTTATTAAATTTAGAGAATTAACGATTTTATACTTTGTTCAAAAATAAAAATATTTCTTTCAACAATTTTCTCAATTTAATATACTTAATTAGGAAGAAAGAATCATTTATTTATATAGTGCTAGGAATTAACATATTTTTTAATATGCGGATTGACTAATAAAAGTCTCCGCAAAACAAAATAAATTTTGGGAAAGCCAGAGAATGTAATTCTTGATATAAGCAAGCTTTAACTTATCGTGCATGCACTTTATTACTTTATTTCAATGAGCCCACTAGCGTTTAAAACACACTATTTTGGATTAACTGATATATTAATTATAATTAAAGAAAGTTAGAAACACTTGTGATTTAGGTTTTCAAAAAAGCAATAATTAATGCCTGTTTATAATTAACTGGTTTTCTATCTCCTTTAAACAATATTAAATATGTTTAAAAGAAAATTTATCAAAATATATTTTATTTCCAAATTGATTTTATAATATAACTCAAATCATCCACTAGTTGTCAACATATTTTTTAAAGACTGGAACAAACAGTTCACATTCGAATACAATGTCCCGAATTATATATTGAGGTCGTCAAACTACTTACTCTGTTTTCATTTAAAAAATTATCCGGTTACTCTATCTGGCAGTTATATACGACCTCTTTGGAAAAATGCATAGAGAACACGAAATACGTACATTTCAACTAAAATGTTATAGGGCAAAATCATATAGTGTATGTATGAAACTGAGCAGTTAATAACTACATAAAGAAGTTTAACAATAATTTTTACAGCTGTCAACAACATCATCCTGATGTATGTCGTATGTTGCATTCAAATTTTCATATGTTTGAAAAAATAAGTAGCGAAAAGTTAAAAAACAAAACAGAACATACTAGTTTTGTGTTCAGTAACATGAAATACATCGACAATTATACCAAATTGTTATTGAGTTAAAAACATATTGGGTTAGTAAAAATCAAGAAATACCTGGCACTTGCATCGACGTGCTGGCACTGTGTTACGCTTTTAGTGCGCCGGAAATCACCATTTTTAATTAACTACAATTCAAAATAAAATCAACAGAGACAAATAAATCCTCGATATAGTGTACTATAAATAATCATATAAAATATATATACTAGTGTATGCTGTTGTTTCATTACAGTTATGTAATATATTAAACAAATGTATTAATTCTATATAAAAAATCTTAAAAACCTATAAAGCATGCTTGACGATGAGAAATTTTCTTACTTCATTAAAATCAACGTCTACACTGATCGCTTCATCAAAAAGGTCAGACAATTCATCGTCTTCAACTGTATTTTCCGAATCTTCATCGGATTCAATTTTATCTGACAAAACATCATGGTACTCAGATTTGTCTGTACTGACGTTGATAAATACAAAAGGAAAACACCGAATTAAATTGAAATAATCATAAAAATGCGACTCGTTTGATTTATATAAAACACGGATCACAATAAAAAATAAAACAGTTGAAACGAGTAATATGTTACTTATTAAACCCTTACTTGTGAATGTCTGATTCCACGGCTGTGGATTCATTTCCAGTTTCACCTATATTTATGCTAACAAATACGCAAAATAAAATATTCAATTAAATTTGAAATAGATTTTTTTTATATGAGTAATACTGTATTTAAATTACTTATTACTTGTCACTTTCCGGTTCTTTTAAAAGAACAGTAGTAAAAAAATTAATGATATCGTCATTTATTAATTTATTATCATGTACTTTCTTGCGCGGACATTTTGGAATAGAACCCCATAATTCACTTTTCTTCATAATCAAATTAAAATTACTTCTTTATAAAAATCAAACTACTTTAGCAAAACTATTCAGAACGAGATGTTTATTTTTTTGTTTGTAAAGGTTTATTTTATATACATCTATAATCACGAGCGTGCCAAACAGCTGAACTGTGTTGAGAGAAAAGTTGCCAAAAGTTCTCTGTTATTAAGTTTAAAAATTATATATTTTTTTGCCAGAACAATATATAAAATATAATATTATGATGTAAATCAGTCGAAACTTAATAACTGAAATTACTGGAAGGTTTAGTGTTTAAGTTGTATTATTTTTTTGTTTAAAAAAATAATGCGTACTTGAAAAGGCACAACTGCAATATTTTTGCGGCTTATTTTTTATTGTAGATGATTTGTTCATGTTTTATTGTTTTACCGGCGACTATATTTTCATTATTTTCTTCAGTTTTGTATTTTGTGGGTTAAATTTTCCAACGTTAAATTAATAATAATATATTTTTAGTTCTGTAATAATTTTATCTTTATTTTATGATAAAATAAAAAATGTTTTCGGATTATAGAACACAAACAAAGTTACAGTGTAAGAGTATTTTAAACGAAAATTTAGGTTTGAATTTGGATTACTATAATAATTTTCTAGATGTAGGAAAGAGTGAAAAATTATTTATCCAGCTTGAACACGAAATAAACTATTTTACAGGGGATTTAGCCAAAATTAAAGTATGGGGACGATGGCATGAAATACCACGGCAACAAGTAGTTTATTTTTTGTACATATCTGTGTGACATATTTGTATTAACACAAAACATAAGAATATATTTTAGTCGTAAATGTTATAATTTATAGGCTGCTTTTGGAGACTCGGGATTATCTTATAAATTTTCGAATGTTTCTGTACCAGCAATGTCGTGGCCAATTTGTTTAAAGGAACTCCGAGATCATATTGAACACGTATTTGGATTTAAATATAATTTCGTTCTTGTAAATAGGTAAGCATATATATAGAATACGTATGATGACTTGATAAAAATAACGTGAAACTTTAATCCTACAAAGCTGTTTAATTGTGGTACTAATTGTACAAGTCAATTTTGAGATTAGAAAAGTTTAATTTGATATATGGTCTATAGTTTTATTTTCGAAAATAGATGCGCCTTATATTTCCTCACTATAATGTATTTTACTTCACTAATTCTTTCAATCATTTGAATTCTATTGTAAAAAATAACTTACCTAATTATATTCTTATATTTTCATTTGAATCCAAAATTTCTGGGATGTTTGTTACTCGTGATTTCAATGTAGCCTATTACATTTCAAAATCCTTTATTTTCCCCCATTTAATATGATTTTCCTGTCCCATTGGTTTAAGCATAAAACTTCAGGTTTTCTCATTTTAATATTTATTCCTCAAAACTGTCCTGAAATTTCTTCGATTCTTTAAGCTTTCTTTCTTACGCTAGAAAAAATTAACCTTAATTATAATTCTGGTTATGTACCTTTGGGAGTATAATGATGTTCAATCTATTTATAATTTCGGTTTCACACAGTTGTATTTAGGATACGTAATGCATAATAACGTGATTTTTAACACGCAGCTGGAGGTTACAACCTCTTTAAATCTGGCATCACTTTCTTTACTCTTATTAATTTATTCAGAACTGGTCATTCTGGCTGTGTAGTTCTTCGATATAGCGCTATTATATATTCCTTGTTAATTCAGATTACCATTTACTTTAGATATTATACTATCGCTTTTTACGTTCTTGTCACTATTGTTCAAAATAGGTATTTCCGAGCCTGCATTTTGCTCTCACTCGATTATTGCTATTACAAATTTTTAAAATATCATATGTGGCCTAAACAACTTTTTGTTTTTAATTCTTTAATTTCAATCGATTACTTTTCTCTTTTTTTCTATTATTTCATTAACCATTTCAATTATAAAGGTGTTTTTATATTTCCTAGCACAATATCGTATTACTGTAAAATATCATTTTAATTTCAACTTTAATGTTTGTGTTTACTTCTTGCAATGTTAAATAAAACAATCAGACAAATCTACTCTAATTCACAACTAATTTTTCTTTTAAATGTAAAATTGTTATGCATAATTTATGTAAAGAAAAGTACATTTACTAAACTGTTGGAGGTAACCTTTATAATTTATTCTGAAGATCATGGGTATAAAACGTGGGATGTTAAATTAAAATAGCACCAAAAAAATATTCCGATATTTGTTTATAAAGTATAGTTTCGGATAATATGTATTTACATGAATTTATATTAATAGCTTTGTAATAGCAAATACAATATATGAATGCCACAATAAAACATAATTGACAAATTGGTAATACAAGCAACATATATAACAAGGGGAAGCTCCTTGATAGTCCGAGCAATTTTTCAAAATTTGAAATTTTTCGCGAACCGTTATTAAATACGAATTTAAAAGGTATGCAAAAAAGTATTAAAAAAAAATTTTGGGCAGAAATTATATTTATTGAAAACATATAAATGAAAGTACAAAATATATGCATTGCATTTAAATATTAAATATGAAAGACTAAATGCAACGTTGTAATAAATTTCATTTCCGTCCAAGTTAAGAATTATATGCTGTAACAACGTACTTATGCGAATCATTTTATTCCACTTTAAAATTCGTGAAATCCAAACATCGATCAGTATTAACTAATCAACATCTGAAATTACCGAGAAGTGCTGTCACCAATTATTCGCCAAATTTTTAAGAATTATCAAGAGAAGTAAAATAAATGTGCATATTTGTTGTCAATAATTTAAAAGGCATTTTGAAACACATACGGAGCGATAATAATTAAAAAAAAAAATGAAAAGGAAACTCGGGTACACTTATCGAGTCACAAATAATCTTTCAAGCCGCAGGTTCCCTCAATGATATAGAATGTAGATAAATGCAACATCGCATTGTTAAATTTAAGAATACCAAAATTATATGCATTTTGTTGCATAACTTCTCTTGTTGAGGATTTCATTCTGAAAACTTCTTTGTGTGTACTGTGCAATGTATAAGATTTTAGAAAATTATTGTGAGATAACACGACTTGAATAGCTGCGGACGAATCGTCGATAGTCGAAACTGAATGAATCACATGGTTTCCTTTTGTTTTAAAAGCATATTTATCAGGCCATTTTTCATATGTTAATTGCTTTACTTAGGGACTAAACGAGTGTAGTGATCATTGAAATCAACAAATTCATTAATGTCAGCGGTTTTCACTGGTAGTAGTATTTGCTGATAAGTACAATTTATTATTTTTAATTTTCGTACATTTCACAAGCCAAATTCTTATGCTTTGTAATTTACTAATAATTAATTTAATATTTTTTATTTTCGTTTACAATTTATGAGTTACAAGTGTATTGGTGTTGTCCTATGTAACTATATTTTCAAATTACTTTGAATATATCAGTAATATGTAACCGCGTAGGTATACTTAAGGATAATAATAAAAAAGTCATTTAAATTCGAAAAAAAAACCTGTTGTATCTTACGTATGTTTACACACTCCGTAGTCACCCGTTATATATTTTATACACATTGATTAAGGCGAGGAAGCCTTATTTTTATAAAATTTGCGTGTATCTGATGAGATTTTGAAATTGCCATATTTTTTTTTTATTTAAAAAAAAATGCACAGAGCCGGAATTTATATTTTTTGTTTGTTTTTTGTATGACTTAAATTTTGTAATAAGGACTTTATTTTGTAAAATGTATATGCTTGGGACAAATAGACAATTATAAGTTCTTTATATGTAAGAAATCTTACTGGTTTCTGTTTTAATCAGTAATTCATAATAATTTATATAGTACTGAAATTTATAAACTCCATTTCATTGTCGTCATTTTTTTAACTAATAAAAATATTTATACTCTAGTTTTGGAACTTCATGCCCGCAACAATGCAATAACAGCTAAAGTTGGATGAATATGTCAATAAAATATAATGTATAAAAATTTATGCCATTATAGGACACGTCCAGCACAAATCTTCTGAAGCAAAATATGCAAACATACAACACTGTTATACACTACGCTCTTCTAAAGGCGTTCATTAGAAAACATGTATAAAAACGTTATATTTTTGCGAATTTATTTCGATATCACCATATTTAAACATTGGCAGATATTTTCGAATTTTATACTGAAGTGTACATAAAAAAAATAAGCCAAATATCTCAGTAGTATACATCTACATGCAAACATATAATAAACATTTAGGGCGGTGGAAAAAATTATCCTGTTTACGCTGTTATTTTATATTTTCTATGTGCGTTGTTACATTTTACATAATTATGTGTATGTGAAAGTTTTAAGATAACATTTTTTCTTGAAATAAATTCCTTACATGTTTTCAATTATTATTGGAAATTTAAAAAAAAATGACGTACTAGTTTGGGATGACATATAAATTAACTTTATTCAATAGCGAAGTTTATTTCATTGTTATACTAAATTTACTATTAGCTACTGAATATTGTTTAAATTACAAAAACCGGTTATTTATTGTCAAGGGAGTCTGTAATCCATTATATAATAAATGTTTATTTTTATATTTGAAATTGGCTTTATTGTGTCCAGTTTGTTTGTATATAATGTGGCATGCTCTCGGTGATTAATCTATTTATCAAGCCGATTGCATCGTATTACAAATGCGTGCCAGTAAATTAAATGTCTTTTTGGTGGTTTGGTGACATGTGTTGGAGATATTTTTTTTTTAAACATCTGTTTTTTTTTAGACGCGTTGCTTTTCATTTTATTCATACCAAACGAAAAAAGACTTGTTACCGACTTTATATTTCTAGCAGATGGCGAAGTTCATCCTATTTGATAAACTTTTGATTCAGTATTATAATGACGTCTGGTAATATTATTTATATAAACAATGGCTAAGAATACGGGAAACAGTCGGCGAACTGTGCTGTGCACCTCACACCACATGGTAGCAATATGTCAAACACGTCACGTATTAACAAAAGTAGGAAACAAATAAACAGCCCTTTTGAGGGTTACCCGAACTCGATCGTGACTTCACTGAAAAATAATATTCGAATACTTCAGATTAATGTGGAAGGACTTAGCCGTGCAAAGAGTCAAATATTACTAAGAATATCAGGAGAATATGATATAAATGTTATACTAGTGCAAGAAACGAGCTGCTAGCAAAACTGGACAAAATACACGGATTTACTATAGCAGCAGCAATTTACCATCGACAATATGGAATTTCCTCTTATATAAAAAATGGGATGGAATGGAGATTTATTAGAGCAACTGATGAAAATAATATTTTTCTGGGAGAAATTAAAGTTAAAAAACTGTCTATAATTAACATGTACAAGCCACCCAATATCAAGTGGCCACAACGAATGATAGATATTCTAGACAAACTAGTTATAATCACAGGTCTGGTCTCAGATTAGCCGAATCGATGGAAGCATACCAAACAGCAAGGCACATTTCATTCAGCCAGATGGAAAATTGATACAAACCCTGACTTATGTTTCACTACCGTAGATCAAAATGGGAAGACGTTAAAATTTCACGCAAAATCTCTAAAAAGTTCCCAAAAAGTCAGCGTACACTTGCAATAATAGAGATAGGCTTCAGTTTACCCGTAGTAAATTCTATCCATGTACCTCGCTGTAATTTTAAGAAAGCAGACTGGATTAACTTTTCAAAAACTATTGAGGGGTATTCGTTGGATTAAACCAATTCCAGAAAATTACGAACGGTTTGCTAATTTACTTGTAAGAACCGCAAGGAAATATATTCCTAGAGGATTTCGTAAGACATATATTCCCGGATGAAATAAACTTAGTGAAGATATCTATCAAGAATTTTAAAAGTCGGAAAAAAATGAGCTAGCAGATAAACTTATAACTTCTCTAAATAACGAAAAAGAAAAATGGACTAAATTAATGGAAAACGTAAACTTCCAAAAGAACAGCAGACAAGCTTGATGTTTATTACGTAAACTTAACAGTGAAAAGATAGTACACAACCGAAGTGTTGAAATTACACCAGACAATATAGCCAGCAAAATGATGAGTGGCAAATACACAGAATTTGAATAAAAAATTCAGTGAACATATAAGGAAAAAAGAGCTACATTGCTCAAAACAGCAGAAGAAAAATCAGAATATGTCAAGCCATTTGATGAATCGGAACTGACTATGGCTATAAAAAATCTGAAACTCGCAAAAGCTGCTGGGATCGACGAAATCTATCCAGAATTTAGAATACATTTAGCGAAGGAAATTGATATTAAATTTATATGAACAAATTTTAGAAACAGTCGATTGCCAAAATTGTTCAAAATATCAAAAGTAAAGCTACACTAAAACCAGGCAAAGAATCAAACAATGCTAAAAATTATAGACCCATTTCATTGCTCAGTATAATTTACAAACTACCAGAAAGATTAGTGTATAACCGTATAGGTGACACTATAAATAAATAAATACCAATTGAGCAGGCCGATTTCCGTAAATTTAGAAGCTGTGTCGATCAATTAAGTTCGCTTACATCACCACATCGAGTATGGCTTTGAAGAAAGATAAAAAACATCGACTGTTTTTATCGATCTCTCCTCGGCCTATGATACTGTATGGCGACGTGGTTTACTCACTAAAGTACTTGAAATAATTCTTTGTAAGAAAATACGCTCGCTACTAAATGATAAGTAATCGCAAAGGGTGTATCTAAATGAAAAGCACAGCAGAACTCGAATTTTAAACAATAGTTCACCATAAGGATCGGTGCTTGCTCCCTTATTATTTAATTTATATATTGCTAACTTACCGCAAACGAAAGCTTGCAAATTTATATATGCGGACGATATAGCTGTGGCTACACAAAGTACAAAGCATCAAATAACAGGACATTTTACAGGATGATCTATTATCATTAACAGACTATTTTAACAAATGGCGTTTAACATTAAACAGGGACAAAACAAATGTATAATGCTTCCATCTTAATAAACAGTTATCAAGAATGAAACTGAACATTACAATCGGTGAGCATAAGCTAAAGCACGAAGATTACCCAAAGTATCTGGGAGTAACTTTGGATCGACAACTAATCTACTGTAAACACCTTGAGAACACTGCTGCCAAAATTATAACACAGACGAATATAATTCATAAATTAGCAGGAACAACATGGGGTGCTTCAGTGCCTACTCTAAGAACTTCAGCACTCGCGCTGATATACTCAGCAACAGCACTCACACAAGAAAGATCGATATAGAGCTAAATGCAGCTCTTTGTATAATCTCTGGGGCAACCAAATCTACTCCAGTGAAATGGTTACCTGCATTAGCAGACATTATGCCAGCTCATATTAGAAGGAAAATTGCAACGGTTAAAGAATAGTCCGAATACAAAAATGACACTAATTTACGAATACACCAAGATCTGGAAGGACCAGGAAGATTAACAGCGAGAAAACCGGCTCACAGATTAGCCACAAAACTTGTAGCAGATGGTTTTGACGCAGTTACATCCTGGAAAGAAGAATGGATCCATAAGAACCCAGACCGATACGGTATGATAGACACACCGAATTGTAAGCCATCAGGTTTTGAACTAGACCGGAAATGCTGGGTGCGTTAAATCGTGTCAGAACAGGCTATGGGCGCAGTGGTCATATGCTCGCAAAGTGGGGTTTTAAAGATGATCTATCCTGCGACTATCAATTAGGAGATCAGACAATGGATCACATCCTCAACGTATGCCCACATAGAGCCCTTATGGGCGATTGGAAGGATATTCGAGTAGTATCAGACGTTGCGTTACAATGGCTACGAAACCTGAATGTTAACATCTAAGCTACGATATCATCATCAATACATTGTTTGTCATCTGAAATTGTTTATAGGTTTATTTCGCATCCGAACTCTATATTTATAATCGGTTAGTTGTTTTTGTCATATATGTCCAAAATGTGATTAAAAATCATATGACATGTATGTCTGATGAACACATCAAAATTTTATAAATGTGTCGTAAGAAGTTGGAATACACTCTAAATGTTGTTAAGGATTTGGTTGCATTTGCTGACATCGTGACTATAAAAATTAAATTTTTTATTTCACTTGGAAGTAACGTTTAACTGGAGGTCTTCTTCGATAATCGATTATTTTCAAGTCGTTACCGTTGTTGCTTTCCAACGTCTTATATTTCGGTCTGTTTCACTTTTAACCTAATCATATCGGAGTAATGGTTACTAAAAAGTAGAGTAGATGTCAAAAGTTTTATAATAGATTACTCTTTGTAGATGGATTAATAATTAGTGGAAAATCGTCCGTGCTTAAATAACCGAGAACGTACAATTATCATCATGAGGAAAACAAAGTAAACACTAATAGCGATATTCGTGTCAACGCACAATTCGTACTTATTCATTGTGAATACAATTATCCAAATTTCAACGTGTATAATAAAATTCTGACGTCCGTTTAACATATTTTGTGATAAATACACAGATCAATTTACTCGAAAATAATAGTGTGTCGAAGTTCGAGGAACTCTTAGAGTTTCTAATAAAGTGGTATTTTTGGTAAAAGAAAATAATTTACACTTATAAAATATCATAGCTGCGAAATTTTACATTTTCACTAAGTGTACGTAAGCAACCATGCACAAATTAATCATTTTTAAATAAAAAGAAAAATTGCGTGTAAAATATCAGTTAAAAATATATGTGATAGTAAATAATTTAATATAATGAGTTTTATTTAATATTTATTGTTTTTAACTTTAGGAATTTTTCAATAATGACTATATATTCGAAGGTCACTCTCATATGCCATATTAAATTAACTACTTTGAAGTTTTTAATATATCATCGAGCGCATTGAGTGAATATTTTGTGATATAAATACCATTTGTTAGTTAATTTTATTTACTGCTTTCCTTATCTCGATTTATTTATTTATCAGTGAATTAATGTTTATTACATCAGTAATGCAGAAAGATAATATATTTATTCAATCACAGGTATCGCGATGGCAAAGATCATATAGGATATCATCGAGACGATGAAAAAATGCTGGATAAAAATATCCCGATTGCTTCTGTTTCGTTAGGTCAACACAGAGATTTTATATTTCGTTATAAAGGTTCACACAAAATAGACCACTCGCCTATAAAATTAAACTTGGAACACGGAAGTTTATTAATGATTAATCCTCCGACTAATACCAATTGGTATCATTCGTTACCTTCTCGTAAATCAATGAATGGTGTACGTGTCAACTTGACGTTCCGAAGCATTTTACAATGAATTATAAATACATTTTCCAAAACGATATTTTTTTACACTTTCATTATTTTCCTATAATGTATATTTAATTAGGTATAATAACGTCGAAATATCTGTCTAATTTTAAATGTTAGAATTCACTTTTAATTTTTGATGCATTTATAAATTTTCAGTATATGGCTCTATTTATGATAAATATTAATTTATAAGATTAATTCATATAAGTAAAATTTTTTTATAATTTATTTTTATTTTGATGGTATAGTGAATGTAATGAAAAAATTGTTTCTCATTTGCAAATTTTCGAAAACAATGATTTCAACATATACGTCCTACCATTTATATTCAAGGTATATTGAGAGATTAAAATCATAATTATGAATCTGTGTAAATCTATTTTTGTCATTATAAGGAATTTTAAAACATGTTGAAACATATTTTAATTTCGGATAAGTTTTGCAACGCTTAAATCAAAACGCACACTTTAATCTTTATTATAAGTTTATGTAAGCAATATAAATAATCATACATTCTGTTGCTCTGTGTGGATATGTAACCTGGGATTATTATGCGGATTTTTTTTTTAAAAAGTGACCAGAATTTATTGTCACATTCGATATGAAGAATAAATTATAACAAAATGGAAAAGATAGACATTGGAATACAAAATAAATACGAGAATTAAATATGTTAAGTGAGCTTTTCATAAAATAAGTGTAACCTTTGAAAATAATGAAAATAATTTAAAAGTAAATTTTTATTTATTCATCTTCGATACAAACACGTAAAGAATTAACGGTATGATTTTTGGTACCTTGCCCTGGCAGCTGGACCGCCAAACTTTTTAGGTTCACAACGACGGGGATCAGCAACAAGTAATGTTCTGTCATATTGAATTAATATGTCTTTAATTTCTTTTTTACTTGCTTCGTCAACATCTGTAATAAAAATGTAATCGGATATTAAGTTTTAAAATCCAAAATATATATAAATTTTATCCGAATAAATTATCTATTCAAATTTAATAATCACATTTGATGAAACCCAAGTTTTATTATTTGTAACTAAACTAATTCTTGTTAATCTTCAAGTTCTAATTTCAATCTACAACAAAGCTTATTAATCAGAGTATTGTATTTATAAGTACACTTTATATATTTATATAACTGTATGTAATATTGTAATACATAAATTTTAATTACACATGTAAATTAGATGTATTTCCGAAAATATTTTATCGGAGATAAAATAAATTACACATAAACAATATTACTGGCGCCTTCATGATGAAAGTATAGATCGAAGTGCATTATCACTTACATTTCTGATAGTAAGCAACTAATGCTTTTGATATAGCTTGCCGAATAGCATAAATATGAGCAACATGACCACCTCCACTAACTCGTACTTTCATGTCAACGCCGTTAAATTTTTCCTACATGGGAAATAAACGTATTATAGTCAACCTCTTATAAAATACTGTTACACAATAAGCAAATTATAAATATATGACATTATTATCTGCATAATTAAAAAATTAAATTTTTCCACATATTAATTAAACGTCATACGTTCAATTACCTTCCCCAATAATAGTAAAGGTTCCTGTAACTTATACTGAAGCATTTTCGGTTCAATCATATCAAGTGGTCTTCCATTTACACGAATATTTCCGGTTCCTCGTTTACAATAAGCAACGGCGGTAGCTGTTTTCTAAAATAATGAATTTAATTGTTTTATTATGAATGCTAGATCATGTTAAATCATATGCTTTTTTATTTAGGAACTATATAAAACATTGTTATATAATTGCTAAAATTTTGTAGCTATACTCAACTTTATTACTAATAATCGGTTTGATAAATTTGCAAACATTTAATATAATTGTATATTTACTGTTTACAATACATAAATATTTTAATATAGATGTATCATGTTTTTAAATTTTTACGTTTACCAACTTCAAATAGAGAAAATTAAAATATGGTCTAGATTTATTTATTTGTTTAACTATTTATTTGAAAATAAAGTCGAGTGATACATTTATTTAACTAGTAAAACATTTTTAGAAAAAATGTAAATTTATTTTCAACATAATTTAACATAGATTTAAATTAAGTTCACGCATCCAGAGAATAAAGATGCATTTAACTTTAATAATTATTGATAACTATAAATTCGATAAAAATGTATTTACCTTCCTTCCAAATACTTGTACACTTTGCACCGGTGTTCTTTTTACCTGTCAAAAAAGCTTAGATTATTAAATTTACGTGCAACATCGAATAGTATATAATTACAATTACAATTTAAACTATTTGCAACTCTCCTTAAATTGAAAGTATATGGAATTTAAACAATTAAAAATTTTAAGCAACATAACTCAACATAAACAACTAAAAAACCATACAATGAATTACTAGTTTAAAAATTAATAACAGAAATTTGAGCATGAAAAATATATTTCCACGCAATACACGAGAGCGTGATTATATTACAAATAAAATACGTCAATTACGAGTGTACAGATAATACAGCGTACCTTTGGTTTTTTCTTCAAACGTTTATTTTCTGGTTCCATTTTGTTTAATAATTGAGAAAATTTATATGAACTTAACACAAAATTCCTAAAACAATGTGTTTTTTAACAACCTAATAACTGGCAGGAGCAGCAGGTTATTTTTTTTTTGTCTTCTTATACACCGAAGTTATTGTGTGAATTCAAATGTTTTTCATAAAAAAAGGTATTTTTTATAAATTATAAAATGTTTTCACATGAATAATGTGATTTAAATCAAAATGATTTTAAAAAAAATAAAAATTAATAAAATTAAACATTAAAAACTGTTAAATGCAGATGTATCATTAACATATACCTGTTTAATTATTAAAATAACAAATATATCCTTAAAAATTTAAAATTAACGCAAATCAAGAAAATTTAATTAAAAATGTTATTTTATCGCAATTTCCAGATTTATTAAAAATTTTTGTTGCGCCATCTGTCGGTATTAAGAGTAAATAATTGCATACTCGTAGTTCCCGCTCAAACTGAAACACCGGTTGTAAAGTTGCAAGTGATTTGCTCGTTGAATTGTAATTTTACGGGTTATAAGTTGCGTTTAGTTGTGCGGACTGTAATTTTGCTAATTCAAAATATTTTTCGGAGAAAAATTTCGTTCATCTACTGAACTGAATTTATAAGGTAAGTAAATAACATCACAGGTGAACTTTTTTTTATTTTTACTTATTGTTTTGATATTTGTTGTACGTTTTATACTTGTAGTTTACTTAAAGAAAAAATAATGTAATATAACACCTTAGATTTTTTTTGAGAGGATGATTAATTTTATTTCACAAATTATTACTATTTTAGTATAAATATATTTATCTCTAATTCATGTACACGTACAAATGGACGATGATATAGTTTCGTATTATTTTCTACTACTATTCCATACAATAAATGATAACGTAATCTTGAGTATTTAATTACTTTTATAATTTTTCGGATGAGGGTAGCCAAGGAACGATAATTTACGATTTGGTTTGGGAAAACACATGTTCGTTATTTCGGCGGGTGTGGTTTCTCAAAATTAATATTGTTTACTACACTTTGATTTACACACTAATGCATTCGTGCGTACATACATACAAATATCTTGCGGCTTGTGTCGTAATCTCAGTAGTATATGGTGTGCAGGAAAATGACTCCCTTATAAACAAGTATACATATATATATATATATATATATATATATATATATATATATATATATATATATATATATATATATATATAATGCTTGTATAACATATATGAGACGTGTATATGCGTACATGTAGTGCGTGTGTGTGTAAACCACTTTGAGATATACGAAATAGTAATATTGTTCAGGGCATATAATAGTATGAAATTTTACATCGCTAGACCATATTAATGCTTATATTCAAAATGCTATCGAAATATTGAATAAAACATCAAAAAATATATGTGAAGCTTAATTTCGTATTTAATTGACTTTGAATACTTTCATTCAGTATTCAACTTTTACGGATTATTCAAAGAACGTATGAATTGTATGACGAGACAGAAGAGAATGATTTTATCTTTTGCTCTATTTATTTTTTTAATTACGAATAATTAAAGTCACGGTCTGCCCTAAATCCTGTTTTGTTCGTAACATATGTTAAAAATAAATGCGTTCAATCTCTTGTAAAAATTACTTTTCGCCACGATTAATATTTTTATTAAGACGTTGCCTTGTACATGAATATTTCATCTTAGTATTGTTCGTTACCGAACGTCGTGACTAGCCATTGTATGTTTATTTTTACGTATAAAGGAGCTAGCATTCTGGGCACTATTTATATGCGACGTAGACATGCACGCATATGATGTACGGAGTAGGGTGCTACTGTTTTATGTTGAATTATTGATATATGGGAAATAATTTACGAGATGAAAATACGTTAAGTGCACAGGAGTAGGTTTTTTTTTTTTTGGATGGTAATGCGAAGTACGTGTTATTTTTCAGACATTTCGTCACTCGTGTATTCTGAAATTCCGATTATTTCCTCCATACAGATGCGCAGATTAATGTATGTATTTATGTTTTTGTATGATTATACGAATTGGCTATGATGTATGTGAAAGTTTTTATTTACTAATTATGCAAGTATAGTTATTCCTGAATTCCTAACATTTGTTTAATACGTTTCAATAAAAAGTATTTGCTTATAGTCGTATGTATGTCTAATGAAAAATGTATATGTATGAATATCACACCAAAGTTACGTGTTAGAGTGCTGACAGTGCTATTAATCATTATAGTTTCAGAAAACTAATCGTCATACCATGGAAACTATGGAAATAATATATGCAAACATTGACTCTTTTCCAATGGGAAAATAGTTAATAACATTTTTTACGTTTAAGTTATTAATAAAACGTGTTGAATATTATCATTGTCAATTGTTGTCCAAAGGCCGGTGTCACACACAAAAAAAAATAGAAATGATATTATTGGCGTGAATGATAGGATTTGCTTAAGGTTTTGCTTTATCACTAAAGTTATATATGTATATATATATATTAATTATACGTTTTACGGATTTCACTCGTTAATGTAATCGTAGTACATTTTTTTCGCGAAAATTCTATAATTTTGATATCGGAAGTCGTAACGATATATGGATACACATAGTTAAAAAAATAGAGTATCGTTTTTATTATAATGTTTATGTAGTTGTGAAAAAAAAGTACGATTTAGTGTGTCTACCGTAATAAACGTACGAATGGTAATGAAACAGGTTTCTGATTTCACGTGACACGTACAGGTAAAGTTACGAGTGATCTCATTGACGTAATGAATCACGCGGCCAGTTAACTAATGTTGAGTCAGTTTTGCGAGGATAACCACAGCTCATGTTGTTTATTCCTCGCGTCGATAATCGGAAATACTCGAACAATGTGCCGCCAATAACGTTGTATAAAAAATTTTGAACATTTCTATCGAATGACGCGGAAACGAAGAATTATTTACGTTTTTATTCTTTATTAATTTAAAATCTTAATGGGACTTATTTTTAGGAAAACGAAACGTGTTATTTCACAAAAATATCTAGTAAAAAGCATTACATACAAAATGATTACTATTTTAATGCGTTAACATTTCGTTTCATAAATTTCCGTCGTTTTGACAAAAAATGATAATTTTTTTTACAAAAGGCACTCTTAATCTTTTTTTTCAGTGAATTTTGGAGGTTTCTGATCTGTTTTTTTTTTCTTAATTCTTTCATAGATTAAAATATATTTCCGGAAAATCGAGTAACTTAAATAAATTAAAACGGTATCCATGATATAAAATTTCAAATATATTTACCCACAATGTAGTAAAAACTAAATTTCTACAATTTTATGAGGTTGTACTCGGAATCCGGGACCAAAATTTCAAAATTCGTAATTTCCGAATAGGTCATTTTCAATCACTTAATGTATTACATGTATTAATTATAAACAAACAAAATAAAGCACAATCACTAAAAGTTTTTAATCGCAAAGCTTTTCGACAGTTACGTCATTTTCAAGCGCGAACTAAAATTATTACATATTTTTTTATATATGAAAAATCAGAAATGTTTATATAACGACAACTTAAAATTTGATATACATATTTCACTAGCCAAACATAATTTCAATTTTAGATTAATTTACAATAAATTTCATTTATAAAACAGATTTTTGAAAAATTCTTCATAAAAATTGGTAAATACGTGGCATAACCTCTAAAAATCAAGGAAAGATAGTCGATTGTTTTCTATTTTTTAACGTAAGATACGTTTTAAAATTTAAATGAGATAATAAAATTTTTATTAAAAAAACAACACAACAAAAAAACTGATATTAAATTTGAACCTATTTTGTTATTTCCAAAATGTAAAACTATTAAAAATTAAGAAATACGAATTTCGTATGTTTTTATGGTGATCGTTTTTAAAAATCATATTGTTATATTTACGTGTACGATTTATTTGTATTTTAAATTAGCGTATAAAAATGAATTAATTATTCGCATAATTTATATTATATATATATATATATATATATATATATATAGCCACGTGCGTTGTTTTTTACTATCCACCTTAATTTTGAACAATAAATGCTGACTCGGATACTAAAAAAAATGCTTTCGTTTAAATTATAAAGAATATACACCAGGAAAAGATAATAGTTCCATTTAGGTTTGAAGTTTGAATAGTAGTTATGAAACTAAACTGTTCCTTGTTTATTCAATATTTTGTCGACTAGTCGATTTTTATACCACCTAATTGCGAAGTGCCTTCTTTTTCATTGCGATTATATTTTTTGAAGGAAATTTTCACTGAATAATATTTTCATTTCAGGGCTTGCCACTAAAAAAAAATTATAAACACGTTATTATTGTGATTTAAAAGGAAATAAAGAAGAGATGGTTTCATTATTCAGTTATTTCAGGCTCTTCTTCTTAGTACTTATGTTGTATTAACGGAGTTTATTGTTTTTCTCTTGCCATTCCTCGTATTCATTGCCAATTTAAAATTTATTTTCCATTTATTTAAAAGCTGAACATTCAGTAAAGATACGGTCAGGTGAATTTGTTTCAGTTTCACATACTGCGCAATTATCGTTGTTTGTAATTTTGAATCTTTTAAGGTACGTCTGGAAATGTCTGACCAGTTATGAACTATTTTTAAAAATAATTCAGCGCTGAATATTTATTAGATAATCGTTCTTCTTTCTTCAGAATTAATTTCTACGTTCGATATCTTATTTAATCATCGATTTAGTCAGAACACAGCCACACGCGGTCATGTTGGTTGTAGTAGCATTAGATATTTCATTGCAACCCAAAATACGTTGAAAATATTTTAAAACTAAACGGTTTGTCTTTCATTGCGTGCGGATAAATGTAAAGACTAATTTAAATTACGTACCACACAAATTTTTATATAAAATTAATTGTGCACTATAATTGCGGAATATGATAAAAAATTCCGCAATAAGTTAAATAATCCTTCACGTTTAACAAATTATTTGGATATATTTCAACGTCTTTTTTTTCTGCACGCAAATATTTCTGTGGAATGATACCGTATTAAAATATTTTCAACAATTTATGGAATAAATGTAGTGTAGCAATAATAGTAACAAGATAATATTTGTGCGATATTGCTACTTAGTAAAATGTATTTCATATTTAATAGTATCAAAACCCGCGTGATTAAAGGTTAAATTTAAATTACGCACGTGAGATCATATGTATTTATGTATGCATCGTATCATGCTCTGGCCGAATGTATTAGTTCATCCGTCCAGTTTTCCAAATTTTTCATCCACGACATTCTTCTGCGTCCTTTTCGTCTACGTCCTTCTAGTTGGCCTTGTATAATTAACTGTATCAACTGATTCCTATTGTGTCTCATAATGTGGCCCAAATATGCTAATTTATTTTTCTTGATGATGGTTAATAGCTCTTTAGTTTGTGCCCTATTCTTTCTATAACTTTGCTATTCGATATATACGGGCAGTGCATGATATCTTCAGCATTCTCCTGAAAACTCACCTTTCGAATGCTTCTAGATTTTTCATCGTTGTGCTTTTCAACGTCCACGCCTCCACTCCGTATAATAAAACGGAATATACATAACACTTAACCATTCTGTATCTTAATTTCAGACTTAGATATTTGGTACTGAACAGAGATCTCATTTGGATAAATATTTATCTTGTTTGTTTGATCATTATTTAACCAGCAACCGAGATATTTAAACGATTTGACCACTTCTATTGGTTCGCCATCCACAGTCATTATTGGGCATGTCTTCTTGGTATTACTGAATATCATCGCTTTCGTTTTTTGTGCATTTGTGCGTAATCCTGAATTTTTCATCGTGGATATAAATTTATTCAATAATATTTGTATATCTTGTGCTGTGTTTGCTACTATCGCCACGTCGTCTGCATATCGGATATTATTTACTACCTTTCCATTTACTTTGACGCCCTCCTTGGATTCTTGTAATATTTTCCCTATGTAATTTTCTGCGTATAAATTAAACAATAATGGTGACATACCATATCCTTGTCTTACATCTTTATTAATTGGAATGTAATCTGTAAGACCATATTCTGTTTTTAAAGCCGCTGTCTGTTCCAAATATATCTGTTTGATTATATTTATGTCTTGTTGGTCTATTCCAGTTTTTTGAAGACATTTTATTAATTTATTATGCTTTACTGTACCAAATGCTTTCTGTAAGTTTAAGAAACATACTATTACATCTCTGTTCTCCTCCAATCATCTTTGTATCAAGGTTATGATGCTCACTAAACATTCTCTCGTTTCAATTGCTTTCCAAAATCTAAACTGTGTGTCCGACATTGATTCTTCGCACTTCTTACTTATTCGGTTATGTATTAACTTTATGAATATCTTTAGCATGTGATTACTTAGACTAATTAGTCTGTAATTTTCACATTTAATGGCGTTTCCTTTCTTCGGTATAGGGACAAGGGTGGACTGCAGCCATTCCTGCGGTATTCCTCTTCTTTCATAAATATGATTAAATAACTTGACTATTATATCTATATTTTCTTCCTCAATCAATTTCATAATTTCCACGCATATACTGTTGGGTCCTGATATTTTCCTATAATGCACTGATTTTATAGCTTGTACTATTTCCGATGTTAATATTGGTAATGTCGGACTTGCATCATTTCCAGTATTTATAATATGTCTCTTTTTGTCTTTGAAGAGTTTTTTTATATAGTTTGTCAATTCGTTTATCTTCCTCTTCTAATACCATTTCGCTTTTTTCGTTCTTCAGCGCATGTGTATTAATCCTTTTGTGTACTCCTCCTACTTCTTTAATTGTATGTATGTTAACGTTACCAAAGGTATAAATATCATTAAAAAGAACTGTTAAATCCTTTATGTGATCATCTTCCGATAATCGTATTAAATCTGATATATGATCTGGCACTGTTGCTTTCCTCAATTGTATTAAGCCAATTGTATGTTTTACCTCTGGTTCTAAGGTTGAAGGACCGTCATCTATGGAATATCATCGAAAAGAGGTATCACCTCTGTCATCATGAAATATTTTATGTAGGTAATGTTTCCATATTTCTTTTTTGGCTTCTTCCGCAATAACAGGAGCTCCGTGTTCATCAGTTGTTTTTATAATTTTATTTCTGAAGTTTTTTCCTGTTATGGCTTTGATTTGCTTGTGCATTTGGAAATAGTTATGTTTTTCTGCTAAAGTTTTTATTTCTCTACATTTTTCTTCCATCCAAATATTCTTTCCATCTTTAATCCTTGTCTTAATTTGTTTATTTAGCGCAGTATATTTGTTCGCGTCCTTATCCTTATATGTCCTTCGTTCATTCATCAATTCTATAATTTTGTCTGTCATCCACATCTTCTTTTTAGGTATCTGACACCTTAAATATCTTTGACAAATTGTTTGTATAGTTTGATTGAACATTGACAGCTTTAGCTATGTAGCTGAATCACGTTGTTTATATTCTCTTAATTGAACATTAAGCTCTTCTGTCAATTCTTTTCGACATTAGCATCGTTAGATCTACCATTTTACTTGATTCAGGTAGTTTTATTTTTTTATAACTTAATTTAAATTTTACAGCCAGTAAGGTATGATCCCAGTCAATGTCTGCTTCTAGGTAAGTTGAAGCTTTCTTGATCGCATTTCTGAAATGTTGGTTAATCAAAAACTAATCGATTTGATTTCTCATCAGAGTTGTTTCATTATATCTAGGAGATTTCCATGTATACAGACGACGATTTAGTGATTTAAACCACGTATTCGTTACGATTAGATTATTCTGTTCACAAAAATCGAATAGTTTATCTCCCCTTTCGTTGTTGTTATCCAGTCCAACTGTAAAAATTTTTATCTTACACTCGCAGAAGCATAATAGGATCTGAAATGGGTGTAGAACCTATGACATGCTGTTTTAATTTTGGTGAAACAATTATCCCAACTCCATTCCTTGGTCGAGGGTCTTGATATACTGAGTAGTAGAATGTTCCTTCATTTTGTTGGCAGATTGTTGTTCCACACCATCTGTGTTCGCAGATACCTAAATGGTCCAATCTCATCCTTTTCATCTCTTGAATAACATTTTGAAGTTTTAAAGTTGCATACAACGTTCTCACATTCCATGTGCCAAAATGACAAGTCTGATGTTTCACATTTGTGACTTTTTCTAGCATTTACAGTACGATTGTCCCCGCCTGCAAAGTTCCAGACCGTCGAGGTATGAGGGAACTCAAGTCAAAATCATTGCTACAGCTATATATATAATATAATATAATACACATATAAATTATAAATTTAGTGATTTTAAATATTTTTTATCGTTTATTTTTTAAAAATCGCTACATTCCGCACTGCCAAATTATACATTTTGGTTTATGAAATAATTTTAGGAAAGAAATATACTATTGCCGACGACTAGTTAATTTCTAATGCGTTATATAAATATTTCTGGAATTAAAATATTTAATATCAACCAAATTCCTTTATTATGACAATATATTAGAGAAGTATACCTTATCCAAGATGGAATAAAGAAATATAATTAAGAGGTTTTTATCGACATTACTAAGTCCTTTGATAAAATTTGGCACAAACACCTGTTATACAGATGAAATCCTTTCTGCCTGAGAGATTATACCAGTTGATGTGATCATACTTAAGCAACAGGTAGTTTCAGGTCAAACACGAGAACAATCTATCAGATGTACACCGAATTCTAGCTGGAGTCCCACAATGTAGTGTCCTGGGACCCCTGCTATATAATTTTTATACAGCAGATTTGCCAACGATTAAATCTGTTCAGATGGCAACGCTTGCAGATAATACTGTGATAATCGCATCAGATAAAAATGCTGATATCCCCATTACGAAATTGCAGAATAGTGTAGATTAGATTCATCAATGGGCACAACAATGGAAACTTACTATTAACATAAATCGTCATACATCACGTTCTCCAACAGAAAACCACACACCAAATAGGTGGTAATCGACAATAAAGCGATTCCAAGGACTAAGAAATATCTCCAGGGATTTACCTAGATCAACGACTGACGCGGAGGTCGCATATCAAAAAGTAAAGAAAAGAACTCAGCATCCGGATAAAACAACTTTATTGTCTATTAGGTTACGAATCCAAAATGTTGCAGAGGAATCGTCTGTTAATGTATAAAACTGTACTACGTCTAGTCCTACGCAGCGCAACTCTGGGTTTGACAAAGACATCAAACAAAACTGATTAAACAAGGTGCTGTGCCTAATTTACCGAATGCCACGGTACGTGTTCAACTAAGTCATACATCGGGATTTGAAAATCGATTCAGTGGATGAAATTTTCCGGAGGCCCGCGCAAAAACATCCGATGCGGTTACAAAACCACCGAAACTAGCTGGTAGCCGAACTTTCACACATAGAACCGTCATTAAGAATCAAGCAAATTAAAATGAGAAATTAACCCTG
This sequence comes from Coronaproctus castanopsis, assembly GCA_032883995.1. Lineage (NCBI taxonomy): Eukaryota > Metazoa > Arthropoda > Insecta > Hemiptera > Monophlebidae > Coronaproctus > Coronaproctus castanopsis. Next base: position 70,740,835 of record CM065052.1, on the reverse strand, counting down.
TAATCTTTTGAGGGTATGTATCATTCGATACTTCTCCTACACAATAATATATATATATATATATATATATATATATATATATATATATATATATATATATAATCATATTCAGCTGATCAACCAGTATTTCATGGTGTAGTCTCTTCATGAAGTAACCACATATTTTGTACCATTTGGTCTTGAGTAGCTCTGATCCAGTTAACTCCTAATTTTTGTCTGAATTCGTAATCCCATCTCATATGCGGGTCGATCTTCTATCTGTTCTTCTCACTATATGACCGGCCCACTGCCAATTCATTTTATTTATTCTTTCTATTATATCTGTTATTTTTGTTCTATCGCGAAACCATTCGATTGTTTTCCGGTCTTTTTTAATGATTGATAGCGTACATCTCTCCATTGATCTCTTTCTCTGGGCTACATAAACGTACAATAGCTAGCGACGTTTGGAAACAAACAATACGATGATGATATATATATATATATATATAGACTTTAGGATATAATTGATTATATAGTCTCACTCTTATCTAATTATAAATTAGCAAATATAGAAAAAAAAATGAAAATATATATGTTAACTGTTGTACCGTACGGAGATAGACATTGTGACTGAAGGGATTAACATGTAAATCCGTTTCGATATCGTTATAATTGTTTTAAATTTTTTATTATGTATACATAATTTCGTGACCGATGATGTCGCAATATTCACATTTTAAATTTAAAAACATGAACGTAGACTATTTTGTTAACTCTTTTCCACGTACCATACAGTGGACATCGTGGCTGTAAGTGTTTTAGGGACACGCGATCGTAATTACGGAAGCTATCTCTTCCGTTATTTCCTACTTAAAGAAATAAGGATAAAGTTCCGGTTGCACGCATTTGGCACACCCCAAGATTGTGCCAGATGTTTCGCTTTCGTTCGATACTTTATTTCATTTTGTATTTATTTTTCACCTTTGTATCATTCTACTATCCGATGGTTCCGGGTTAGAATTTATTTCGCCACGCGCTTATCCAGCTGTTCTATTCCACGAAGCGGAAATTAGTTCTTCATAACGGATATATACTTTTATATATATATATATGTATATAATATATATGCACGTAAACATAAAATAATAATGGTAGTAATTAATCGTAATCGTTAATTATACGACATAAAATATGGAATTGCTTGCGGTATAGAAAAAGAAAATAAATGTGGGACAAAAGCAAATATCGTTCAGATCAGATATGTACACACGCGGAAATGTTTTTGCTTAAATTTTAAGTGAAATAAAGAAAGAACATTTATTTTTATTTTTTTTTATTTTTCTGTTTTACATTTTTCAACATTCGATACAAAAGGAAAAAATTAGTACGACGAGAACGGTAGAATTAAAATCTTTAAAAATAACGTTAAAAGGACAGTGATTTCTAATCGAGAAAAAAGTCTTCAGTACTATAAATATTCGATATAAATATTCTTTAATATCGATTTATAATTTTTTTAAATAATTATATATATGTATTATTCTATTATTATCATCATTAAGTGCGCTGTCTTCGTATCGGAGGTAGGCGACTGCTTACCTATACATGTTTTGTTGTATAGTGTAAGTAGCGTACAAGGCAATCATAATAACGCGTTAGCGTAGACACACACACACTTCACCGGTAGAACTGATTCTAATCGCTTTGTTGTTACGATACAATACAGTCCCGTGTGTTTTTGTAGTGTACTATATTACTAGTAGCGAGCATAATTATGGTGTTGTGGTTTGCCATTGCCGTCCACGCGATAATAGTGTTGTGGTTTGCCATTGCCGTCCACGCGATAATAATATTCGGATTATTTATATTTTTATTTTCTGATGATAATTTTTACGTAACTTGGTACCTTCCTTATAGAAGTCCATGCTCTAGCCAATAGGTTATCCTGTCCTACATTTTCCTATTTGTGGCATCGTCGTTAATTTTCCTTTTCCTACGGATGCCGCGGTTTAATGTTATTAGAATTCGGTGTTGATTATTTTACGTATCGACAAATACGTCTGTAATGTTTTCCTCGGTAATACATATTTAAAATGAAAATAAAAATGCACATTATAACGTGGACCGATTATATTTATAAACACAATCGACTAACTAGTTTTATCGGCTACATCATTATTAATTATCAACACGACGATGTGATAACCAACGAAACTAACTGGCCGTGTTTACAAATATCATTTATGTAAAGCGTAGGCATTTTTATTATTTTCAATAAATTTTAGGCATTAAGTGTAGTTGTTTATGAATATATAGAAGAAAATTGAACAACGATATACCGGACTTCTCAATTAAGAAATACGCTTAATTTGAACTGGGAAGAATAATAATTTTACGGTACCTACGATTCTTGCTTTTAGAATAAGTTGCTGCTGTCATAAAATTAACGTATAAACTTGTTTTTCATTTTCTAATTGTGTTTATTAGTATCGGATCCATTTCATTGGTTTTTTTTTTTATCTTCCGAAAATTGTCTGGTAAATAAACCGAAAATTATAAATAAGTAATAACTCTGTTCATTTAGGTTCCTCTCGGAGACTATTATTTTTTAAAAGTTCTGTCGAACTGCAAGGAATTATATATTCAATGAAGAATCGTACACTTTTTTCACTTTACTACGTATAATTTTACGTTTTAAAACATTTGACGGAATGACGTCACCTTTTTTATATATTATTCCGTTCATTTTTGCATTCTGATTTTATATTAATGCTCGTAAATACTCGGAATTATTGGTACAATCGAGTTTTCCTCCGTCGGAGCGGGTTTTCTGTAGAAGTTATACATTCTTTAAACGTTGGCAGGTTGGGTTGAACAACGGTTAAGGTTAAAGAATCTCATTCCATTCTAAGCGGTGGTGACGAATAAAGGTGGTATATTTCCCAAGTCGAGAATAATTCCACGACTGAACTTCCTATGCCCCCATATATTTCATGGTGTCACTTTGCTCGGCTGTTCTATTTTACTCTATTATTGTTTTTATCGAGTTTGCTCGCCTTTAGAACAAGTGTTGTCATATATATATATATATTTATGTATGTGTGTGTGTATTATTAACTGGTGTTGAGGTTGAGACGTCACTTCGTGATTTAATTCTGTTCAACGTTGAATATATTCTCTTCGTTTGAAGTATTCCGAGTTATTTTACACGTGCTTTCCATATATGCTGCTAATAAAATTGCGTTTGAACAATACTTGATTTAGTTGTATATAATATAATAAAGTTGCGCACGTGCATTATGTCTGTGTGTGTGTATTTAAATCTACGCATCATGTTGTTCGGACACTTATTCAGTACACGTCGATTCGATTTTAGGAATCGTGTTCACCGTACGGACTTCATATTGAAAAAATCTCTTTAACGCTTCTGAAAGCAACAGCCGTCACGATTTAGTAATGTCACGAGAATTCTGCCTTGGCTGAGAACTGTTCTGATACTAGTCATTCCTAAGTTTTTACTTGGTCTGTTCGTATGTTTGTTGAACCTTGTTGACCCTGAAATTATAAATATTCAAATCGAACATTTTCACGATTTATAACTCCCGTGTAGGAAAATAAAAGTAGCCCTTATTAATATTATCAAAAATTTGAACTTTTCTTAGTGAAAAAACAAAAAAATTAGTCAACCCTTGCGTAAAAAAATTTACGAGTAAAATGGAATTCACTCTACGATACATGGATTTTGTTTTAATTTTTTCATATTACACTTAGGCCTTTAAAGTATAAATATAACGATAAAACAGTTTCCCGATACCCAAATCCCCAGAAATGATAAAAAATTATCACCGCTCCCATCAAATAAAATAGCTTCTATTTCTTTATTTGTCCATGGAATCATTCATGATATTTGTCAGCCTAGAATTGTTAATTTCAAAATAATTGTGCTTAAAAATTAACTCAAATAACAATTCTTTAATGTATCAAACAAGTTGATATTGCAATTTAGCATGCAATGCATAATGTTGCTTTTAAGTAACAAAGATTCAAATTGAATTCTGAGCTGATTATAATTAAATACATTTCTACTTGTCGTTGTTATTGAGTTAGGAAGTTTTCAATTAACTTTAAAGTAATTCTATTTTCCAAGAGAAATACTGTAAAAGAACTGCGTATGTATACTTTTAAAAACAATTGATAAATGCATTTCGCATGTTGATTTTAAATTGTAAATAACTTCTCTCGCAGCGTAATCGGATAGTCAGTGAAAACTTTATGTGATATCTATCGAGTTAAACAACGTAAATGTATATTGCTTATTTAAAACATTTTCCACGCATACGTAGTACATTTAAAGTTATCTTATCCATGAACTATGTTGTGCACTAATCTTTAAGGTCGTGTCTGTTGGGAGGATCGAACAGGCTCGTCTAGAATTACCTCAAATAAAATTAACAAGGATAGTATTATGAAAAAAGGTACATTGGAAAGAAAAAGTAAATGTGAAGTAGTGCGGTAACTACTCGTCATATCAGTGAATTCGCTATGATAATTTTAGATAATAAGTAGAGAACAAATTAAACGAAGATTTGTAAATATAGAAATTAACTGAATTTAAATTTACAAGTACCATATATATATATATATATATATATATATATATATATATATATATATATATATATATATATATAAACGGTGTTTCTAAGGATTTTACGTAACGAATTCTAACGTAAACATATGTGTATCTACACTTCCCAGTCACTTTTGGCAAAGGTGTGTATGTACTCGGTAGTGATTGAAACATTATTCTCACTAGTATTAGCGCTTATTGTTCGTCTTCTTTGATTTTATTTTCAGAGGGGTCGAATATTAACGGTTTCTCAGACAACCCCTTTTTAATTTTCCAGCCGTCTAGTAGTTTTATTTAACTCAGCGTCGTACCCTATTCTCACGCATTTATAGGTTACCCAATCTTTTATTTATCAACGCGTTTATTGGTGCTCATTTAATAACGGTTTTCTATATAGAGAGAGGGGGAGAAACATTCATAGAGTAGACTGTTTATCTTTTTTTCATATTAGATCCAAGAATGTTAAAAATGCTTTGTCGCGCGAAAAATATTTCGTGGAAAATCCTTATATAGCTCGATTTTATTCGTGTATAAATACGTTAAATGATGATAGACTTTTTTTATAGTTAGCGTGGAATTTTTCTTTAAATCAACAATGGAGTGAATACTTTTTAGTTCAACTACGACAAATTAAAATATAATCCTTAAAAAGAATAACTCGTTACGCCATGTTTTTTTGCCTTTTTTTACAACCATGTTTAGATAATTTACAAATTACGAAGGGTAACTAACAATTTCCTCCCTTTAAAACAACTCGCGTTATTTTTACTAGAAAACGACCAAATATATTTATATTCAATAATAAACAATCTAACGATAAAACCAACGGAAGAGTACAAGATTCTATTTTGACTGGAAACTAATCTGGCAAAATGATTTACCTACAACCAAACACTGTACTTAATATCCATAAAATTGGACCGAGAATTTCTTCATTACTTCGCATCGGGCATGTTATTCGTTTAAAGTGGAATCTAGTCCATATTAATAAATACTTATAATCCATCCAACTTCAGTGTCCATTAAAATTTCAGCGCGATATTATAAAAATAATACTAACAGTTATTTCATAGTGGGTTTGTTGTGACATTTCTCTAGCAGAAGTTAATAATAAACCAAATCACCGTGAGTCCTTACAAGAATGTTGCTTGCTTAATTCGATTAAATGTTACACAAATACAAAAAAATTATCACGTGTAAGCGGATTGAAAACAAAATCGGTTAACCTTCCGTCTATACTGTCAGTATTTTCGGCTGAGCTTATGCCTATTCTTCAGTATTCAGTGTAGTTATCTTTCGTCTAATTACTATGTAATTTTTAACACATTCGTCGGCTTTAAAATATATATATATATATATTGAGTAAGTTACAAAGTAGCGGTCGTTAACCGCATACTGTTATTGGAGTTGTGTAAATTTAATACGGAAATTACCTTCTTTTTTTTTTTAACAAATTATCGAAGTATTGCTTCGCACGACACAGTTCATTTAGCGGCGAATGGTCATCACAAACTTGTCTGCCGATAACAAATGGATTGTGCGCATGATTCTATCCTAAACATTTTAAACTCACGAAGTCGGATCATACGTAAACAAGTATTCTCGAATGTATCACAAAAATAATATAAAATTTGGTCAAAGTTCATAGTACTTGTTTACCAAGGGGTTTGAAACAACTGTAAATAGATTCTCACTCATATTTACTCAGCAATCATTACCTGTATGTGACGCAAGCCATGTTCCGCTCACGGTTCATCATGTTGTTTTTATAGTTAATATTCAATTAAACGTCGAATAATAGCCTCGAACCATTAATTACTGCGAAGAAGAAAAAACATTGGACTTTCATTTAGATTTAAATGATTATCGGAAAATTTTGTTTAAGCTTCGGCGTACATTACGTTTGTCCTCGCCATCTTCCTATAAGAGATGTGATGTCTATTCTTCCAATAATTGAAATTGAAAATTTTATTATCTACTAAGAAGTTAGAAATTTTAATTACGAGTTTGTTTTAATTTTGTATTTATCCCGAACGAAAATTAATATAATTGAAAAGGAATTTTCGAAAAAGTTCTAATTTGCACCGAAGAGTGGAGTATCTTTTCGAAATGAAACGAGTATCTCTGCGTTATATATAAATTAAAACATTTCGAACTTATTGTACAGATTCGCGGTTATAAACATATTTTTTTTTTTTTACAATGTATATTACAATCTTAAATTAAACATTTTTTTATTTATTTTTTTAAAATTTAAATATCACCATTTCTGAAAAGCTTTGTGATTTTTTTCAAGAAAATAAACGTTTAGTGATTTTCACTAATTTTTTGAAATTAAATTAAACGTGTATAGAATGAACTAATTTCAATTATTTCTATACATAAGTGTTGTTTACACAACTAAATCGTTTGGCTTTAATCGCTTACGGCGTCCAACATCTGCTAGTGCGTCGAACAAATGGGTCGTTTCAATATTCGGTGCGCTTGGTGGCGAAGTTACAAATGATCTTGACTACTCTCGCTCACTTCAGATTCAGATCTGCATGCAGATCATCGTTTTCTCTGATACCGACTTGCATTGGTAATTGCACGAATATTACGCCGAATCATGCTGAAAATTGGAACCCATAGGTCCAGATGCGTTTGATGATACCTTAGAGATCGAATTGTAAATTTCTTCCTATAACAGTCAGGACATTTGACGGACTTTAAGTTGGATTTTTTCCGCTTTCTGTCTCATTTCAGATATTCGCGCGTTCGTTAATAAAAGTTCTGCGAAATTTTATTATAGTTGTAAATTTCACGATAATGATTTAATTAACATAATTGGCGTATACGCTACATAAAACATCGTTTGTGCCTTAATTTGTTGTTGTATTCTCGTTATATAGTAATTTTATGTCATAATTGAGAATTATTATTTATTATTATCGTTAGCGAGGTTTTATGACGTACTTTTAGACTTTTTTTCGACGTTTTTCCCGGGACGAATGAATAATTTAATATTTATGCTAACTTTGTAATTTAGTTGCTTAAGCTTCATTCATACTAATGAGTCTTATATATCGTTTTATGCGCGAAAGATTTAATAAATAAATTTTCGTTCTTTGTCGAAGTAATATTTCGTGTATAATGTCGGCAATTTTTTTAACACTTTAAAAGTTTACGTAAACACTGTTGCGACTAATAAAGTAGTAATCGGTAATATTTTCATTTTATATTCCTGTAGCTACGTGAATTGATTGCTGCTTAATGTTTATGAAAATTCTTCAATCGGGTTGTTAATAATCTCGATTAGAAAACCGTTGTAGAAGATAATTAAAAAATAATAATAATAATAATAATTACACCGTCCGTTTAAATTATCGAAATATCGACAAGTCTTTTCTAACGAACAATAGATCGGAAAATAAATGCACTCTATTATATGTCACCCGTATGATTTGCTTCTCCACATTCGCTATTTATTAACGTTAGCGTCTTCATATCTGCACACATATTTGCTTTTACCTATATATATATATATATATATATATATATATATATATATATATATATATATATATATATATAGGGGATAACGGTTTTTTCACGTTATCCTATTCCATAACCAGATGCTTATTATTCTACGGCCATTCAATTGTCGGCTAAAAACGCCCGTGTTCAGTTAATAATATTCGCACCACCGATCAGATATGGGAATCAATTCGTTATTTATACAATATGGCCGGGTAATTGACGGTTATCGTAAATCTGTACTAGATATATAGGTTCGTTGTTTTAAACGGAAAAACCAGAATAAAATTGAAAATGACGAATTTTACTTTAGAAAAATACTTCGTACTTTTATTCGATATCTATTTGAAAGTTTAACGAGTTAATTTATCAAAACCGAAAAGTATAAATGCTCGCTTTTTTCCGGCGTTTTAATAAAGTAAAGCTTTTAGTATTTATTAATCACGCAGGTTAAAACACAGACGTAAAGGTTATATGTACCATATATAGGTATGAATTATAAGAAGTTTAGATTACATAAAAGTAACTTATTCGAGGAAATCTTATCCTCGGTTACTTTGTTTTTTTTTTTTTTTAATCTGTACTGCTACAAAAGCTAAAAGCACGGTGTCTGTTATTCCGTTATTATAGATGTGAAGATGAAAGTTATAAGTGTATTTTCAGTTTTAGGTAAAAGTATTTCATTAAGTGTGTTGGAAAACGGTAATGAAGATACAGAGAACAGTGGAGCAAGATACGAGCACTAGTGATTTAAACATTATAGGTTGAACAAGTAGGATATAAAAATCAGTCAAACGAGTGTGACCTGTGTACGGAACAACCATCATTTCACCCTGTCTTGTACGATGAACGCGTTGAATAGGGCAGATACCACTATATTGAGGTATACCGGAAAATCTGACTGTTGTCTATTCCTTAAATTTATGGAACATGCAGCGACGCATATCAGAACATGTTGCTGTAAGTAATTCTGCGGGAGACATGAAGGCGGCTTCTTTCGCAGCTCGATTTGCTTCTTCATTCCTTCCATATCCTCTATGTCCAGGAATCCAAATGGGTCTCTCGCTGATTGTTGAATTAATTTTCATAGCCGATGGATGCATGCGTCTGGAATTTTCTTTCAGCTGTTTGATCGAATGCAGCGAATCTGTGACGATGACAATTAACTGCTCATTTTTAGAAGATGCAATTAATATAGCCTGCAGAATTGCAAATAGTTCACATGATAGTAGGGCACTATAGTACGACGGAAGTGGATAATAGAATTATCATTATACACGACATTACCGATCTGTGTAGTATATTGAAAAGGTGCTGCATTGAGAAAGGGATTTATCTGTTGAGATGTTTTCTGATCAGTATACTGCAAGATCAGTATTCGGAATGACAAGGTTTATCTTCCAAGGAGGTAACACGAATGGATTGATAGGTGTAATTGTTGGGAGATCAGAAATGAATAACAAGTAGCGCTGTTTTTGCTTTGTGTGAAAGATTCGTATTCGTATAAGGTAATTTTGAATCTTTCATTATGTTAGCTGTTGCTTAAAACTAAGTAAGTATACGTACAATTTTAAGATTACAATGTAGATCTAGGGGTAATTCATTTGCTTCAGAATACAGTTGGATAATTAGCGTTCTAGGAACAGCTTCGGGAGCGAAAAGAGGTGCTTTGTGATGTATTAAATCCAAGGAACGTGTAACTGTGTGTTGGTTTAGCAGATGAGTAAGCTGAAAAGTCCGTAATCACATTTGGAACGTATCTCTTAATTAATTGGATTTATTCTAAATTTCGTTTATAATTCCTCGCACAAAACTTCGATTACTCTATCGCTCAGTAAAGAGTAACTAATAAGAATAAAGATAAATAAAATATACATATATATGGGCCTGCTACATAAACTTGCCTGGGACAAAAATATAATTAGGACCCCCGTATAATGGAAAAAAAAAGTATTTCATTATTAAATATTTTTCAAAATACACTAAACCAGTACTCTACAGATGATTAAATAGTAACAATAGATATTAAAAAACAAAATAAAAAATTAGCAAAAAATATAGATTATGACGATGAAATTTGAGGAATTTTTGTAGAAATGAAAGCTAGAAAAATTAAATTTCAAATATACAAAAATTATTTGAAATTGTTACCGTTTTAATACGATAAGTAATAGGGAGGGTATTTTTTATATGGTTACAGAAAGTTTATCTGATTCTATTTCCTTTGTTTTATTTTTCGTCTGTTTTTCTTTTCTTTTTTCTGTTTTTTTATTCTTTCTGATTTGAAATATTGTGGAGTATACGCTTCAAGTTTATACGTATGTAAATTCGCGATAACTACATACGTCCCGAATTTATTAGTTATTTGTGTTAATTTGTGGGACCCTAGTTTGGTGGCATCCTTGAATGAAACGCGCGTGATAAAAAAAAAGAAAAGAAATATTTACATTCGAGTTTCTAACTAAAGATGTTGCGTGGATATGTTTTTTTTTAAACTTTTTAGGTTTCTCTGGGGCCCGGGGAAATTTATCTAATTTTTCTTCTCCTTTATGACGGGCCTGCATAGATATGACGGTAAATAAATAAATTGAAATTTGGAGCGTATGGCTTCTAGTTCATTTATTATTATTATTATTATTATTATTATTATTATTATTATTATTATTATTATGACATATCAATTAGTATCATCACATTTTCTTCTTTTTGTACACGCGTGCACATATTTAGGGTCTAATTTAAGTCCGAAGACATAAATATTCTTACTACATACATATATATATATATATATATATACAATTCAGAATACAGAAGGCATATTAATGTCAAGAACCCGGCGCTTAGCAATTAAAGTTTTTTCACTTTTTTATTATTATTTATTTTTATAATTGTTGTCGCGTCCATTCTGATTCGTTAATTTCAAGAATGGATTTAATTACCGTTCGATATTAAAAGTAAGTCTGTAAAATCTTTTGGGTGAATTCTGTTAAAAATGTCGTTACAACAAATAGCAAAGGTTATTTCGTATCATTTACGCGATATATCTATATCATTTATTTATCTATCTAAATTTTGCATAAAAATCGAAATAACGTTTATTTTTGTTAATTAATGCTTTTAACCCGTTAACGTAGCAGAGTATAATTCGTAATAGAATTTTGTTGATATATCGTGTATTTAGTCAGTACCCTTTGAATGTTCAAGTTGTACATTTTAGGCGATTTACAAAATATTTCTACGTAGGCGTATTTTTAATCATCAAAAAAGGGGTGGTAGTGAAAAAAGAACGGCGTTGTTTTTTTACATTATATTTACACGCGCCTTCGTTAAAACCTCTTTCAGTGTACACATTTAAAAGGATAAAAAATAAATAATTTTCATAATGCCTCGATCGTCTAAAATATTTTCATTACCTGCGAAATATAAATCGGGTAAATTAATTACACATTTTCTTCCGCTAATCTACCGAATTAAATCTTATTCGGGAAAGTAGGTTGGGCTCTGTGGAATATTTAAACCATCTAATATTTGCGGATGATATAGCGCTAATAAGCACTAGCGCAAAGGAGCTTCAAACGAAGCCAACTGAATTAAATCTGTGTTCGAATAAAATATGACTAATGTATAAGACCAAAGTAATGACAAATACTCGAGAAAGCGTACGAATGGAAGTAAATAATACGGTAGTAGTAGAAACAGTCGATGAGTAAATGTCTTTCGGATAAAAAATTACAATCGACGAGGAAAGACAGAAGTATATCGTAGAATATTATCTCATTAGCGTGGGGGCTAGCTCTTGGGTAAGTAAGTTATGTATTTAAAAACTACAGGGTACTTATATGTTTAATGCGTAAACTATAGGAATCAGTGCGTTCTGCCGGGTTTTACATATGGCTCACAAACACGGACTTTTACAAAAACAAATATTAGAAGAATAATAACGGTACAAATAGCGTAGGAATTAATATTAAATATAAGACGATCCGACCGGAAGCGAAATATTCGCATACGGAAGAAGACCGGACTTTTGTAACGTGGTGGAACAGATGTCTAAAGTGACACTCACCTGGGCAGTGTACATAGCCAGAGAGAAGGATAATAGACAGATAAAGCGAGTGTTGGAATGATGGCCGCTTTATAAGAGAAGAAATATTGGTAGACCGCTGACTCGATGAACTCAGGTAGCGAGGAAGAAGTGGATTCAGAAAGTTCAGAACCGATACGAATGGAAGAGATTGGAGAGAACCCACGTACAGCAGTGTATCGATATAGGGTAAAAACATTCTACTGAATTAGTATTGTAAATTCCTTAAATGAGATTACCAAGTTTTCGCTATTCTGTCGAAGGGGTTTGGATGTGGATGGGAAAGTGAAAATACCTCAGGGCGTTATCTAACTAGATACGTTCGAAATATATATCTTCTTCTTTTTCTTTACCCGTATTACATCATTTTCATTACTTCTTTTGTAAGTGGTCATGTTTCTGTAGCGTACATTATTTTACTGGTATTACATATTGATTAAATAATTTCGCGCTGTTTTCTTTATTAATTCTGTTTTTGAGCATGTGCTTTATTTTATGGTAAGCGATCCACTCACTATGTCTGGGCTTGTTTGTTCTTTCATCGTTGTGAAAACTTTACCCAAATACACAAATTTGTCTACTTCTTCTATATCGCCTATATATGTAATTTTATTTTATCAGTCAAGCGTTGTGTTTCTAGATTTTTATCATATAGTATGTATTTAGTTTTTTCGGTATTTATCTCTAATCCTACCGGTTTTACTGTCATCTCCAATTCCCGTAACATGTCTTGTAATTCGTTCCTATCTTGAGTTATAATTACTATATCGTCTGCAAAACGCAAATGGTGCAGGTATTTTTCATTGATATTTATACCCTTTCTATTCCAATTTAATGATTTCATTACGTAATCTAGTATTGCTGTAAAAAGTTTCGGGAATATAGTGTTTCCCTGTCTTACACTTTTTAGTACTGAAAATGGTGGTGTTTTCTCGTATAGGCTGACGCTAGCTGTAGCAGAGTTGTATATATTAATTAAAAGATAAATATACGTCTCGTCTATACCGATTTTTTTCAATGCTTGTTCTATAGAATATATATATATCTTTCGATATATCTCCTAATATTTTTAGCAGTCCTCCAGAAATTTGTATCCTACTGCTTTTTTGTCTTCCAAATCATTTAGAGCTCGCTTGAATTCACTTTTCAATATAGGCGGACCTTTCTCATCGTATTGCAGTTTGGATAATTCTTTTAAAATTGAATCAGCCACTAGATAACCACTGTGTAACTCTTCAATATATTCATTCCATCTGTTATTAATATTCTTATTATCAAGTAATAATTTACCGGTTTTGTCTTTTGGTGTACATAGGTTCTTACTTTTTCTTGAGAATAATCTTTTTATATCATTGTAGGCTTTGTCTGTATTATTCTTTTCCATATTGCTATCTGTAGTTTTACACTGGTTTCCAATTCATTTTTCATTCGTTTTCCGATTTTCTCTATTCACCCTGTTTCTATATTTTCTATATTCCTGCTGCCTATTATTTATTTTAGCTAATTCCGTTAGTTGTAATATTTTTTTACTTATCCACGTCTTATAAATTATTTTTCTTTCTTTACCTATTTGTTCTTCTGCAATTTTGTTCACTTGCAACCTGATGCAATTCCATTGTTCATCTATGTTTTCAGGTAGCAGTATTTTAGTATTAATCGGTACATCAGTTTCTTCCATTAAGACTTCCTGCAACTTTTGGTCGTTTTTAATTTTCTTTATATTCCACCATTTATACATGGTGTTGATTATTTTATTTTTGTATGTAATTGACTAATCATTATTACTGGAATATGATCCGATTCTGCATCCGCACCTGGGTAACTTTTACAGTTCTTCACTTGATTTCGATATCTATAACATATAGTCCAATTGGTATCTTTCAATTTTATTAGGAGCTGTCCAAGTATATATTTTTCTTTTTTACGTTAGTTATTAAATCATGACAGATGCAAAAATCTGCTAGACATTCTCCTCTTTTGTTTCGTTTTCCGAGTCCAAATTTACCTACTACCCCATTGATTCTTCTTCTCCAACTACCGCGTTCCAATCTCCTAAAATCACTAGGTTATCTTTATTATCCACATACAGTAATACGTTTTGGATTTGTTGATATACTTCATCAATTTTTCCATCCGCATGCGCGTTCGTTGGCATATACACTTGTATTAAAATTAAATCTTTAGGTTCCAATTTAATCTTTCTTAAAATAAATATCCGCAAATGCTTTTGACTTTATTTGTTTGTTTAAAAGAAATCCAACTCCTGTCGTTCTATTTGTAACGCTACTGTATATAAATCTATGATCTTCACTCCATATGTTTTCTAACTATTTCACTTCACTTGCTTCGAAAATGTCTACGTTCATTCTTTTCATTTCTTGTTTTAGGTTGGATAATTTTCCTGACTTCATCTTACATCCCATGTTCCGATTCTGTATGTTTCCTAAAGTCGCCTTTCCAATGCATGTTTATTCTCTCCTGCAGATTTCTGTATCACAATTGACTTGAGGAAATCGAATCCTTTGGAATTAATCGCTCATTGCCTGACATGCTATAGCTTTTATAGATATAAAGAAAGCTTTCGACTATGTAGATTAGAATATACTATTTAACTCCGTGAAGAAACAACAAGGTGTACACTAATCAACGACTATTGTTTCAAGTATATAGAAACTAATCAGTAATTATAGGTGAACAAAAGGCAAAGATAGCTAAAGGAGTACGTCAAGGCTGCAATCTTTCTCCGTTATTTTTTAACAATTACATTAAAGAGGCAGTAGATGTTTACTTAGAAAATAAAAATAATAATGGAATGAAGATTAATGGTAAAATATATAACACAGTCCAATTTGTCGATGATATAGCTACAATAGCAGAAATAGGGAAGGGATTACAAGAACCCTTAAATGCGTTAAGCAAAGCAGTACAAGAAAAATGTAGAATGAACATAAATACTGCAAAAACTAAAGTGATGGCATCTACAAAAAACGGAAATCCAAAGAATAAATGTTGTCCTAACAAACAGGGCATAAATTAAGTAACGGAATTCTCCTACTTTAGGTGGTCAAAGTATGAAAGATATAAGAAGACAAACAGACTCCGCAAAAAACGTGTTTATTGGAAAAACCGTTCATTGTATCAAAAAATATGTCAGTCAATATCAAAAAACGCTTTGTAAAAAGAAAAAGTGATAAGCTCACAGCATTCGAAACGTGGCGCTGGTGTTGAATGTTAAGAATATAGTGGACGAGTAAAATAACTAATAACGAAATTTTACTAATAATAAATGAAGATAATACGATAAAAAGAGAAGAAATGATGGTCGCACATTTCATCAGATATTTGGAATGTATGACAACACTAATTAAAGGAATGATGAACGGATGACGAAATAAAGGAATACCACGAACTGAATATATGGACTAAATAAAAAATAGTGGAAATTATGTCGTTATAAAAGCATGAGTATATTCCTGTAGACGGGTCTAATGTGCTATATTTTTTTTTTAAAGTTTGTTCCCCAATCCGGACTTACCCGGTGGGGCTAGTTTATTGCTTAAAATCTAGGTGTTATTATAAAGAACAGGAGACTAGTATGCTGAAAGCTAAATAATTATAGAAGTGCATTAGAGTATAACTGAAAAGTAAGTGAAAGCATGTGTGTAATAGTCCCCTGCTTGTGTACTTAATCTTAAGGCAGCGATGGGATGAAAAACGTAGTCCCATCGACTACCTGTGTGCATGAAGAAAGGAGCCTGTGGAGTGCATACTAGCAATGAATAATAAAAATAAATATACAATACAATGCTATATTATACTTGTCCACGAACGGTAAAAGAAGAAGATATACCAGTAAGTTTTAAAGTTGATTTGATCAAACGAATATCCTCCTAAACCGCCAATTGACGGTTTTATTGTTCGGATAATTTCGCTAGGTTTAAACAGTTCAAATATAATAAAATGTTAATTTTATGACGATTAGCCTTTATGGTATAAAATAGTTGTTTTATTTATTTTTTATTATAAACGTATTTTAGTGTTTTTTTTTGTTTTTTTTTTTAGTAACCACCTGACAAATTTTATTAATAATTGTAATTTTGATTTAATCAACTAAATGAATATGTAGAGCAAAAATTGTTGAAAAGTTAGATTCCGATTAATCGAATCGATTGAGACACTTCATTTTGACAGCTCCGTGTTCGAATTTCGTCAGTGTCGCGTATAAAAATAGTGCCATTTAATCAAGTTTGTAAAATGTAACAACTGGTTAATAACATAATCTTCAATAATACTAATTTCTGTTTCAATATATCTTACAGTTGTTTCCGTTCTACCTATCTTGCAATTATTATGCGTTTTTGCCTTGTCATCGCTAACGCATGTGGTGGTTGGTACTTGTAATAGTAAGGACGGCGTGTCAGCGCCTCCTGAATCCTAGTCTAATTCACGCTCAACTCCATCTACATTATCAAACATTAATCTAAAAATATAGCTATCTATACTCGGCTTTGTGAACGTGTATTGTGTCTCGTTACACGAATATAGAATCTTTAAGACGGTTTTTCCAGAAAAGGTTTTTATTATTTTTTTAATTAACTCGAATCAATTATTTCCTATAGTCGAGATCTCTGCTCACGAACAGACAATCTTAACCTTTAACGAGGATGAAAGTACTACTTGACAAGTGTCATGTGCTGATGTAATCGTAGGAACAGGTAAATGTACTATGAAGTGGTTCAAAACTTCAATTTCTACGATGAAAGCAAATAATGAACGATTTGCAAATTCATTTTTGTTTGAAGTAATCTTGAATAATAATGCAATGTTAAAAACTAAAACATTAATCCTACTTTCGGTTATTACTACTATGAAAATTATTATTATTATTTTTTATAATCCCTCTTAAATCTAACCGGATATACACTTCTGTTTCAAATATTATAAAAAGTTTAATTTATCTTTTCCAGTTTCGAATATTTTCACAAGTGTCTATTCTTATATAAATCACGCTTTCTAACAGATTTGCTATAAAAACCTCGTGATAATAGCTAAAATTAACGTAAAAAGTGATGCGTATGATCAATAATTATCGGAATAAATATTTTTTTTACAAAGAATAGCGCGTAATAATCGAATTAAATGATACTAACTATGGGTATATTCATAAACTGCAATAAGAATCATACAACAGGTTAATACATTTAAATACCTAGAATATAATATTAACAGCATATGGGACCCAGATTACGAAATAAAAACGAGAATTGAATATGCAAGAAACGTGTTTCTAAACATGGAAGTTATATTTGTGAACAAAACAATGAAATGGGACACCAGATGGAGGTTTGTGAAATGTTACATACGGGCCATACTACTATATGGAATGGAAGCCTGAACGATGGAAAAATCAATGCTAAATAGATTCATTTGAGATGTGGCTATACCGTCGGATGTTAAGGATTCCATGGACGGATAAGGCATCAAATGCGGAAATACTAAAACGACTAAATAAAAGATTAGAGTTAGAAAGAACTATTAAGAAAAGAAAAATAGTTCACTTTGGGCACATCTTGAGGAATAACAGATATGAAATGTTACAATTGATAATTGAAGGAAACATCACTGGAAAACGGGGAAAAGGAAGGAGAAGAAAAACATGATTGGATAATGCAAAACAATGGACACAGGACTTAATACAGGAACCTTATTTAGCCAACAGATTGGAAGCCAGAGAGATAATCGCCAACATCCATTGAGGATACGGCACCAGAAGAAGAAGAAGAAGAACTCCAGATAAAAATAAACTCGAAGGTGATTTAATAAATTACACTAAAATTGTAAATAACTTTACCAATTATTTCAGTTTGAATCAAGCACATGTGACGGGTTCTTTAAATTCTCGAACAAATTTATTACAGCACTAACGATTTACCCGTCGGAAAACCAAATTTCAAAACGTAAATGGTAGTAAATTCGTAATTATTTCACCGTCGTAATTACGTCATTTCCTGCGATAATTCGTAACCGAGTCGATTTGCACGAATATCTATCACTTAATTCTTCATCGATCCGATTATCCAACGTTCGAGCAATCTACACATCATTTGATTTTTCCGAACGATGTCGTCGTTGGTATTCCACCGTATCATTTGGTTAAGTTTTGCGCCAAATTATTTTTTACTTTTTGTGTACTCTTCGTATTTTTTTTTTCAATATAATAAATTTTTATTTCGTTAAATAATGTCCTATGAACATGTTTTTTCAAACTGTTATTTCAGCCTCTTGTATATCTGTATTAATTTATATATATATATTTTTTAAAGTTTGGAATGTAGTGATTTAAAAAAAATAAACAATAAAAAGGAAATTAAATTCACTAAAATTTACCACATTCACTATCAGAATATTTGAAAATACTGTTTTATCATTATAATTTTTGTAAATCGTGCATGTAAGTAATATTTTTTACATTTATATATACTTTTATAATTTATTCTTTTATATTTACTTGATAATAGCTGAACAGCCGAAAAGCTTTGTGATTTTTTATTTAAAAAATGTAGTGAGTTTGACTCCTTTTTATTGTTCATTTATAAATACTTCGTTTTTATCTGATATCAAAAAAGCTATGATAAAAGACGCAAACACACAAGTAAATATAAATAGATTGATAAAATATTAATCTGATTATTGTGGAAGAATTATAAATGTTTATTATGAACATTTATATATATATATATATATATATATATATATATATATATATATATATATATATATGATATATATATACGTATGTATATTTGTGTGATATACCGTTAAATTGTAATATTTTTACGTATATTTTGTAAACGTTATCCGCTTGTGTTAAAATTGTTACCAGCCGGTTGTCCGACCAAACTTCCAAGTCTTAAATGAAACCTTGTAAATTTATACCATGTTACGTAGGCTACTGAGGGAAATTTAAACTAAGTCTTCACTTTTAAGATTGCGTTACTTTCAGGTATGAGGGTCATTGATTTGTTTCACTTTATGAGTAACCTTAACAGGCGTCACAAGAATGCTTTTTTCACTTGTTCGTTTTAAATAATTTAACCCGTGTTTGAAGTAGATGTGATAAAACATTTTGCGCTAGAATAATGCTAGTTACGAAAAAAATATTAGAATTATTCAAATAATTAAATAGAACATATTTATTTCAATAAGTAAATTTTTACGGTGTTACAAATAAATTCATTAGGCTAAGTACCTGAAAAAATAACCTTAGCAAATAATTTAATTAAGAAACAGAAAACCAACTTTTAAATTAAATTAATTATTAAAATCTGCGCTTAAATCTATGATGTTTATATTTAGTGTAAAGTTTTTTTTTTTTTTTTTTTTTTGCCTAGGCCAAGCTGAACCTTAGTATATTCTAATTTAAGTATTACATACTAAATTAAATTATAACTTTAAATAATAATATTGCACCTTAAAAGAAATAGGAAAATAAGAAATAATACTTTATAGTCACAGTTTAATAGATAATGTAGGGAATATGGAGGAAAAACAGGGGAAGATACGAGTTTATTAAAAAATGTTTGTCTATTATAATTAAATTGTTAACAATTAAAAAGAAGGTGATTTATATCTTCCAGGAAATATATGGAAATATATGGAAATATATGGAAATATAGTACGTTGTCCATGATTATCTCCATTTGAAAAATTTAACTCTATACGGGAATGACCCATGCGTAATTATGATAAAAAATCTGCGAAGTTGTTGAAAGGGGATTAGATATTGGAATACGAGCATACCATGGAAGTACCGGAAGATTCGGTGGAACAATTCTAAAATATCCTCTTTATTTGAGGATTTCCTATATTCATACCAAGAATTGCGATAGTTTAACTGAATTAAAATGTCTTCTTTTTTTTATCGTTATACTAGGCCATTTCGAGCGTTGTTTTCAGTTATATTTATTATACTGGGATGTTCTGTTTCACACAAATTTCTTGAAATCGTCGTTCCAATCTGTATACGGTCAGTTTTTTTTCCTCCTTCGATATGCTAAGAACCATTCCGTTAGTTTCTTCGTGCACCGATCATCTTTGCATCTAAAGACATGTCCTCTCCAAATTCATTTAATACGTACAAATGTAACATTATAAAGTTATCGCGTCATGCAAGAAATACTCTATTTTTAGAGACATATTTCTATTCTAGTTTTTACGGATAAATATCGATGTGCGCCATCTAGTTAAATATTTAAGAGTCGCGTTTAAATTATTTTCTAATTACTTTAATATTAATATAAAAAACAACAAATATGTTAAAATAACTAAATTCCGAAAAGCTTTGTGATTTTTCATAAAGAAAAAAAATTTAGTGATTTTATCTTCTCTTTCGTTATTTATTTTCACACACAAAAAAAAATCACAACATTCCATATTTTTCAAATAATTTTAATATTACTTTACAAAAGCGTCTGTGGAATGTTCAAGACTGTTTGGAAAATTTCGAGATTACCTTGCTAGATGAAAACGAAACGTTTTTATTTTTACAGCGCGACACGTCTCTTAGAGTATTTTTTGTATACGGAAAACGTTCGTGTAATGTAAATTATGATTTTATATAGTGGTCATTTAAACATTTCAGTCACGCGTTTGTCACAAAATTGAAGAGTTTGGTGTGCGAACTAGTTGAAAGACTTATAACGAAATAAATATGGTTAGTTCTAATTTGATACTTGTCCCGGTGTTTTAAAATGTAGGGTATATACAAAATGACTAGTGGAATGGTGAAAATATTAAGTAACAAAATTTCGTGTACAATACCACCTTTTACACGATTATAAATAATTTTTAACCCGTTATAATTTTTTTTCTTGTTTAAATTGTATGTATACCAAATGTGCTATGACAATACATATATATATGAAAATAAGCCATTTTGTTAGCGTTAAAAGTTCTCGTATACCGTATACGGAATATCGTGACTGAAAAAGGTTAAATATTAATCTTAACAGATTTTTCATTTTTTTTTTTTTTTTGTAATAAACGCTTGTAAAGTACACGTTGGGAAAAAAAGTAGATTTACAATAATGATTCGTATTATAGAGTATATTATCTCTGGTTTTTGTGTGTTATATCACTTCTTGTTTATATCGTTGAAATAGACACGAACATTAGTTAGTTGCGATTATGGTGATTGTACACATAGCCGTTCGATTTCTATCATCATTATTATTTGTTTATGATATTAAACGCACGATTCGGCCTTAACCTTCTATAGCCTTTACGATCTTACGTAACATTTTAACTGTCGATACATATATCTATCTATTCATCTATGTATATATATATATATATGTATTCATATATCCAAAACCTAAACGACGCTATGTTTATGTATAACATACGTTTCGTTTTGATTAACAGATGATAGGTTCGAAAAGGTATATATATCTGTTAGGATTGCTGTAATACGATCATCGCCAACATATAACCATATAACCATGTATTGTGTTTCATCTAGTCTTGCATCTATTTACATAAAGTTATCTATATCACATTTAGGTAGGTGTCGCATAGTAGTACATGATCCCCACGCACAATTCCTATCCATCATTTCGTTTTACATTTTGTTTATTAAAACGAGAGTACTTCGTTGTTATTCTTAATTCGATTTATTTTTTTCTTAGCAGAAGGGCCTTCGTTTTATTATTTACGTTGTTGTACGGACGGATCGTGTAGAATATTAAATAATATATAAAAACGTACTGGCTTTCTAGAGTATACGCGACGTATTACGGATGATTTTCAATTTTCTTTATAATGCCCTTCCTTCTTTCTTCTTAGCAGGGTAAGAGTTTATCAACACTGCGTGATGTACTTTTTCTACCTTGAGGCGAAGATTGAAAAATGAGGAAGGTATAAATCGCGCGCCTCTTTTTTCGTCACTCATTGAAGACGCCGCTTGTTAGAGTTAATGACTTTCGAATTATTTACGTTTAGGGATCGGACGTTAAATTTTAGGCGTTACGCTACCATCGGACGCGACGCGATTTTATTGTTGTCGTTCAGAATTCGAAACGCATAATACATATTTCTCGTTTCGATAAGTTAAAGTTGCATTGTAAATTGTTCAGACGGTTTATTGAATTTTAAATAAGTACTCGAAAGTAATCATATGCATGGCATTTCTTTTGTATTGCCCGCGACGGTTAATTGTAAACGCTCTATGTATATTTTAAAGACGAATTATACACAAATATACACGTACACGTGATTAGAATATAAAGATTATCCGAAATTAACAAAATAAATTATTCCACATAAAGACGTATATAGGTGGACACTTGTTATTTAGCCGTGGTTTGCTTGGAATTATATTTAAGGTACGAGAATTTTTAATCGTAACCTTTATACAAATCGGCTGTTTGTCCTCTATTGGTTGGTGAATAAGCGCGAGTTATTAGGAAATAATTAAAACGAATACAATTGCGCAAGAAGCGTCACTCAGCTGCTTCGATACCAATCTCCGGTATATTCGAGAATCATTTCGGCGATGGTACCTACCAACTTTCGATTTACATATATATACTTATACACACATACTATATACGTATAAGACACACACACCGGGAGAGGAATTAACTGTAATCGCTTTAATTTTTTTTTTTTTTTTTTAGAGTACTTTTCCATTGCCTTCCACGCGTTAATAATATTAGGATTATTTATATTTTTATTTTATGATGATAATTTTTGCATCGTAAATCGTATTCTAACTCGATACCTTCCGTACAGAAGTGCATGCTCTAGCCACTAGGCTATCCCGACGACATATATATATATATATATATATATATATATATATATATATATATATATATACAATAATTTTTTACAATGAAAGTAAACGTATATTGGTGTTTTTTTTTGTTAAACATACAATTTCATATAAAATTTTTTCTTATTTTTTACCAGATATGT
The DNA here is from genome assembly GCA_032883995.1 of Coronaproctus castanopsis. Taxonomy (NCBI): domain Eukaryota; kingdom Metazoa; phylum Arthropoda; class Insecta; order Hemiptera; family Monophlebidae; genus Coronaproctus; species Coronaproctus castanopsis. Next base: position 70,717,646 of record CM065052.1, on the reverse strand, counting down.
TACTTATATAACAGTATCTTACTTTACATCAGTGTACAATTTTAAAATATATTTCCGATTATAAATTATTTGTCACTATTTAATTAGAACTAAGATGGACGTTGTTGAATTAAATTTTTAGAAAAACTGATGTTATTTATAAAAATAAAACTATATTATTTAATAATTAATTAAAAAATGTTTTTTTCTCGACAATAATTGTTCACAATGGGAATAATACGAAATATAAGATACGCGTAAATTACATGTTGATTAGCTGTCTTCACGGGTAAGAGGATCTGTTTTATTGTAAGAATCTCGAGAGACTTAAGTTACTTAATTTCCTTTATATGATAACAAATTATTTACCGACTATACTCGTAATCGTCGGTTCCTACTCGCGTTATTTCCCGTTAAAAAATGAGGGTTTTCTTTTTACAGACTGCTGAACTTTTATTCATTTTTTACGAACTCACAAACATTCACGAAATTTATTTCAATCGGTTTTTGCTTTGTTCAGTTAATGTGATTATGGATTAAAAGATGGCATAAAGAGAAACTAAGGTCAACCTAGTTCACTTGAAATATAGTTAAATTTAAAAGCAGCGTTATATTCTTAAATATGTAACTACCATAATTAGATAATTTTTCTTTCTCATATGGTCATTAATTCGACGATGAGTTTTCGATGAGACATTTAATTTATCGACATTTTTAATTATCTGATGAATTTTGTACAATCACACATACATACTTACATATGTATATATATATATATATATATATATATATATATATATATATATATATATATACTAGAGCGCTCAACTGTCAATTGGATGGTTGCGGTTCGATCCCAGATCGCGCCATAAAATTCTTCATCATCATGATGTGTTGCGTGTGAAGTGCTTTGAATTCTAGCCCAACGAGGCTATAGAAATAAAAGTGGCTGAAATGTATTGGTTACTAAATCAAAGAAGCACGCTTTCATTAAGTAATAAACTTTTACTTAATAATCAAGTAATCAAACCTATATGAAGTTTCGGTTGTCAATTGTGTAACGAATGCAGAATAATATTTTGAGAAAAGTAGCAGGCGCTAGGAATTCAGTTATTCATCGCAATCTCGGATTTCTACAATGGCTAGAAAACATCAGCAAAGAGTACAAACACATGTAAATATGGAAATAAACAAGCTGAGGATCATAAATTCGATATTCGAAGATTAAAACAAACAAAACCGCATGAATTAGCCTAGTAAGATACCGACGAAAATCAACGTGTGTTGGGAAGATGATTTTATTACAAGCAAAATACCAGAGTAATGCTAAATGTTTCCTGAACAGATCGCATTTTAATATCACTTTTGTGTTGTTTCTTTTGTTTAAAAAAAATAAATAAATTTATACGCAAGAACAACATACAATGGTCTAAACACGAAATCCGACAATATACTCGTGTATATATATATATATATATATATATATATATATATACACGTGTGTGTGTTACAGAAATCGTTCATTCACATAAGTATGGATAAAATAGTGATCATATTTTCCAAAACTCAATAAATAACTGAAATATGGCGATTATAAACTGTAATTATATTTTAAAACATTACTTGTTTTTTGTCGTTCATCATAAAAATTACTTAAAATGTAATTAGTAAACCCGGAAGAAAGGTATCCTGTATAAACATGTTATTCAGTGAAATAAGTTCGGAAAAGCAACAATTTATTTGAATTTCGTTGTACCGTCTGTGAGACATTACTGCGTACCGGTATTCTGGACATTTGTGGGTTTCGATATCGCATGTAGGAACCGGGAATTACGTTGTTAGCTAAGATACTAAGGTCGGGACACTATTTAGTATTATATATACAGATAACTATGAAATCTACGCGTGTTATATATATACATATATATATATATATATATATATATATATATATATATATATATATATATATGTATATATACACATTTTTAAAATATTATATTGTAATTTCGTTTTTTGGAAACTAGTCAGCAACGGTGTTGTGATTATAATGATATGAGTGAAGCGACCACCTACTGAATGCTC